>LPNX010702698.1:1352762-1469244 GCA_001517045.1 Pseudotsuga menziesii
TTGCTCTAGAGGTAAACATCATAACCAATCATATACACATGTATATTCATAAGCAAAATAATCCAATACTTATCTGTATTGTGCATTCCCTCGTTCGTCCACAAGATCCTGCTTCGCTTTGCAAGCCTTGGGATCGCCTATGGACTTAGATGTTAGGTCAGCACACAGGCTTCTCCTCAACATCAAATAATTAATGTCCAGCCAGTACATCCTCATGTCGACTGGGCTTGGAACTTTATCATGGCCATTTCTAGGTCTAGGATCTACTATGGATCCCCAGGCATATAACAGCCCAACATACACTTATACCAACATACACTTATATCAACAATAACCCTTACTCCGCAACCCCTCACAACAACCATTTACCATTTTACCTTTTACCTTTTACCTTTAGCCTGTCAACACAAGCAACACAAGCAATATAAGCAAATTCATCAGCGTTATTGCTCAAAAACTGTAATCACTTTTCTCATCATTCATTATCAAGTATTGAGACACCAGGAGTGCGCCCACTCCCTAGGGTGTAATCAATATTGAAAACCCTTTCATGACTCAACATCGAAAAAGTGTGCACCCTTCTCCGGTGTGTGCCATGTAGGCCCTATTCATACTTAAACGATCGGTCATCATGGAAATAAAATCAAACATGTTCTGCATATGGAATTTAATAATTAAACATGCATATTCATAGCAAGGGTCACATAACACTTATCCATTTGCCGTCGCAATATGCCTTTGTTAAGGAGGAATGGAGGCTCCTTCCCTGAGTTAACAGTCCCTCAGTTTGCCATCCCAACTCCTTTTTACATTTCATATTCACACATGTCTTACCGACATACTTTATACCATCTCACTCATGTTACTACCGAACATGCAGTGCATATGAGACATTTCCAAAATGTCCAATGGCGTTTCACCCGAAACCCATTTCCAAGGGAAAACCTTCCCATGAAGTTTGGCTCTTGTAGGTCATCACACATGATCTTCCTGCGGTGTGTATCCCTGACACATTCATCAAATAGCCAAACAGTCAATCATTACCTGATAATACAATCCAATTGATCGCTCCATAACCAAGCAATGACTTTGGTAATCAAATTCAATAAGAATTTGCAATTCTGTCTACTACATAAATTGACTTGTTTAATTGTGGGTTTCTTATAAGCAGCACTACTATGCCTATTACAATTTTATGCTTACTATCATAACATGAATACCCACTTACCATCCGTCCCTCCTGACACAATCTTACACAAGCCAATAGTGATTAGTAGTCGTCAGCAATTCCTTTAAATTCGAAATTCACAATTCAAATTTAACAATCCAACTATTATGCACATCAACTATTTTCACAACCATGAGACTCTTCTCATAAAGTTTGGCTCTTTTTACATGGTAGATTCTGGCATTGGTCAGGGTCTTACCTCTCACTGCCATGCTCGAAATAATCTACCTGAAACCTGAGCTTCAATCAACCAAACACAATCTTATGCAAGCCAATAGTGGCTAGTGGTTGTTAGCAATTTCTCAAATCCGAAATTCACAATTCGAATTTCAACAACCTATCATGCATATCATATGGTAGATTCTGGCATTGGTCAGGATCTTACCTCTCACTGCCATGCTTGAAATAATCTACCTGAAACATAAGATTCAACATCCAAACACAAGCTTATGCAAGCCAATAGTGACTAGTAGTTGTCAGCAACTCCTTAAATTTGAAATTCACAATTCCAATTTAATAAGCTCTTTCACATGGTAGATTCTGGCATTGGTTAGGGTCTTACCTCTCACTGCCATGCCTGAAATAATCTACCTGAAACATGAGCTTCAATCAACCAAACGCTTGGTAAGTCTGGATGCATATAAGCTTTTCATTGCTACAACCATCACTGAAGCATTTTCAGAATTTATAAAAATTCAAATACTCCCAGCTGTTAGTCACATCAGTGCTTATCAAAGTTCATTTAATTAATGCAATCATTATCATATTAACATTGCAAGGTGTAGTCATATCATTCATGCAATTTAAATGAAATGTTTAGATACTCCTTACTTCATAAGCGTATCAATTCATCATTTCAGTCATTAGTCATTCATAATATCACATGCATTTATCTCAATGCATTCAACATGCCATGGCCTAGCCATGTCCACTTCACACAGGATGCCTTGCTATAATCAATGTCATCAACATATATAGACATGACACCTTTCTACATTCCAATATTCACATGGTATGAGGTCTCTTACCTGTACCAATCCATGGAATTTATCATAAACTCTTACCTGCCTGGGTCGTACTTACACCCTTTACATGACCAATTTGGTTGGTCCTTTGCAGGAGTTTGCAGAATTTGCTCGCCAGCTTTTGGGTATGGACTTGTTGCTTTACCCCTTCTCCATAGGGTTGCTGGTCTCATTCCTCAGCATCAGCAACATATTCAACCGAGTCCATGTCATCGTTGGTTTTTCCACTAATGCCAACATCAAAGCAATGATTATCATTAGTGGTTCGTTATATATATATAATTTCCAATACTCTTACCAACATGCAATATCCTATGCATGCCATACATATCCTCATGCATTTCAAGCATAACTTAGGAAATGTAGTTATAATCAGTAAGACAGGGTTTTAAGGAAACTTCCCTTTTCAAGTCTTTCATCCTGGCATGGAATTCCTCTTCCATACAGCAGCTGATTGACTTCATAGTCCTTGCTACCCCTGGGCATGCATTGTCCAGACTTGTCCATTTGATAGCAGCGGCCATTATTAGCACTTTGCTGCTTCATGTTCAGATTCTGGTGACTTACCCTTGTTCCCTACTGGATAAGCTTTCCAATGCCTATCCACATGCTTCATTCCGACCTCGGGTGCGAAAACCACACCACTTCTAAGGATGAAGACTTTCACCAAATCTTTGCATTTTACACACAGCTGCATTTTGGTTGCCAACTTCAGCCACCTTACTTCCGTTGCACCATTCATCTTTTATGAATTTTGGGTCTTACTAATTTGCCCAAAACATAGGATTCTCTTTTCACAAGAACGACTGTCTCAAGGGACGACGGGGGTCAAGGGGGCTTGCCCCCTTGTGGCTTCCGCCACTGCAGGGCGAGTCGAGCGCAGCGCCCTCGTTTTTTTTTTTTTTTTTTTGGTAAATCATTGGTTTTCGCACAATCTGGCACATTAGATCGCTGCCACTTTCTAAATTTTTCAGCCTTGAAAATCCACTGTAAAACCACTGAAAATTCCTCCGAAAAACAACTGAATTTTCCTTTGTTCAATCGGGTCTTATTCCAATTATACATTCATAGAATCGGCACTCAAACCACTAATCCTTCCGCAACGATGGCTCTCGGAGTCATTTTTATTCCGCAACGGTGGCTCTCGGAGCCATTTTTCTTCCGCAATGGCGGCTCTCGGAGCCATTTTTTCTTCTGCAACGGCGGCTCTCAAAGCTATTTTTCTTCCGCAACGGCGGCTCTCGGAGCCATTTTGCTTCCGCAATGGCGGCTCTCGAATCCATTTTTCTATACTTAGTCAATTTTCAAAACCGACTTCCTTCTTTCTTCGACGCTTGATCGGCTCCATCATCCTTATTTCCGTCGGCGAAATAGTTCATCAACAACCGCAACGGCGGCCCACCAACTCCATGCATCTTTCGATCGGCGGTCCAACCTGATCGGCATCGGCGGGCTTTTACATCGGAAGCCAAATGGCTTTGGCTTCCGCAACGGCGGATGCTCGAAGAACTTTCTTCATGGCGTCGGAGAACTTGCCCATCGGATGACTTAGTCTTTTCGACAGCCGCAATGGCGGACTGTCCAACGTTAAGTTCTTCCGCAGAATCGGCAATGGAATCCCTTCCGCAGCCGCAACGGCGGAACGCAGAACCCTTTCTTCTTTCGGTGGCAGTCTTAACCTCTGTCAGCGACCAGAAGACTTTTCCGTCGGACGCCTAGTCGTTTAGACTTCTGCAACGACGGACGCTCAATCACTTTCTTCTTCCGGCGGTCAACGATTTCGAGCCCTTAACCTCCTCGACGGCGTCGGCGATCGGAGGACTTTTCCGTCGGGTGCATAGTTGCTTTTCCATCCGTAACGGCAGAAGTCCACTTCATTAACTCTTTTGCAACGGCGGAAGTTAACTTCGCCAACTCTTCCGCAACGGCGGAAGTTCACTTCGCCAACTCTTTCGATTGGGGAACACTTAGACAAAATTTTGAATTGGCTTTCTTCTTTCCACCGAATATAACACATGTCGGCAGTCAGACCACTTTCCCGTCGGACGCTTAGTTGCTTCTTTATCCGCAACGACGGACGTCGATCCACTAATCCTTCCGCCACAGTGGAAGTAAATTCCGTTAACTCCTCCGACTGTCTAACACTTAGGCGATTTTCTTGAAATTTCCAATCTGATTTCTGCTGGGCAGGAAGAAGTTCTGCGTCTGTCACTGCACCTTCTTGGCCCATAGAGGCCCATTGTTGCAACCTTGGCTCTGATACCATACTGTCACGTCCCCATCCCTCGGACTAGCGAAGAGGACGCGACGAACACCAATGCAACCGGGCAAACAACCCCATGAACATAAACAGGAAAATGCTGATATTAAAAGCTTAAACATAATTCATAACAGAGATACATAACCAGATGCATGATCCATCAATGCTGGAATTGAAACTACTTAACAGAATGCATACAAAGATGCATAAACATACAAGCACACACAGATGCCTAATTCCTCAATCATACAGCGGAAGCAAACGTATACATTCCCAGCATTCACATGTTCATCATAATTCATTAAACATCAATATAAATTGTAGAGATGAAGTAACCAGCAGCACTTATCTTTTGATGAAGCATTCACCCCGCAACCAGCTACGTCGCTACAACGTTCCACCCAACCATAGGCCAACGTGCTCATCAATCTCTCAGCAACGCTGCCACCCCCGAGCTGGGCATGATTCCTCCAAGGATAAGGGTCAGTGCAGGCTTACACATAGCCAAGGGACACCATAAGCCAAACCAACACTGTTGGGTTTACCAGGCCTTCAACAACCGGCTATGCCAACACAGTCCGAAGGCCAACCACTGCCTACCGCAGCAACACAATCCCTTCACAACCCTGTGAAGAAGGCAAGGATGACCGACTAACAGTCCCAACCAAGCGGTGAACACAACTCAAGTCCAACCACATCGTTGAGTTGTTCTTGGCCCCAGCGTGGCCAAAACAACTCAGCCACAACACCTGAAAGATGATTGCATCCACAGCAAACCCAAAACCAGGGCGATTCAACAGCCCAACACACAATGGAAATGATGGCAACTATACACAGTCCCAAACAGGGACATCGTTGATGACAGACAACGGTTCACTACAAATCCATAACTGCCCAAAACACAGTTGGACACCACAGCCAACAAACGTGGAAGAAACACACATGCACAGTCCAAAATGGAACAGAGATCAGACTCTCAACAGCATCCAACAGTCGTGGAAGAACAACAACCCAAATCGCGGTTACACAAACAGCAAGCCCGAATCACGGGATTAAACCAACAGCAAGGCAAGAAACGTGGATTAAAGCCACGGTCATTCACATACCAGCAGAAATCAGGCCCTTGAGGCCGTTCTACCTGCTCGCTGCGTGCCCAACCAGAGAAGATCCGCGACTGGTGCGTGAGGAGCACAGAGCAAGACTCCCAGCCCGCGTGAGGATGAACAACACGTCTCTCTGCGCGCCCCTCCGTAAGAGTGAACAGGTCGAATGGAGTAACGAACCAACAGTGGAGAGAGTGGCGGTGGAGGTGAGGACCAGTGCGTGAGGAGATGAATCGACCAAGGAAGAATGGCGTCGTGGAGAAGATGGAGGAATTGAATGCCGTCGTGGGTGGAGTGGGCGCGTGGGCAAAGGCTGACAACCTGCCACACCTACCACCATAATTGCCTCAACTACCAGCCATAACTGCCCCCCCAACAACAAAACCAAGACGTTAAAGAGGTTGGTGAATAAGAAAGGTGGCAAACAAACAAAGGTGATAAAACATGGGTTTTTCCCCCATAGACTAAGGTTTGACATCCCCCACCCCTTATCCTTCGGAACCATGCCCTTTTCATTCAACGTTGCACTGCCGTAGCTGGTTGTGGTTTGTTTTATTTGTTGTGCGTATTTACATGATACTGAATTATAATGTGCCGGACAGCACGATATCCCATCGGCAACTATCCCCATTGCCGAAACATACACAACCAAATTGATTGTGGGGCTTTTGCCTTGAGCTCCTCACCACGATTAATTACAATATATACATAATGCAAACGGGGTCAAAACCGGGGACATTACAGAGACAATTTTGCCAGGGGGGTGATCTTTGTTCTGGAAAAATCCGTGGTTCCGTTTGATCCAAAGGTGCCAGCAGACGAGCTTTGGGAACTTCATCCAACACTCTTTAATTCCCTTTTTATTGGCCCAATCCACTTTGATTGCCTTCTCCCAGTTAATAAACCAATACTGAGCATTATCACGAATCTCAATTTTGTCGAACCAAGGGATGGTAATCTGATCCCACACATCTCTAGCGTATGGACAAGAAAAAAACAAATGTAGAATGGTTTTGGTGCTGCCACAATAGAGAGGGCATCTAAATGGACCTTCAAAACCATGTTTTTTCAGATTATCTCCCATGATTATCCTCCCATGCACCATCGCCCAATAGAACAAATCGATTTTGGGTAGCGTGGGGGAATTCCAAAGGTTTTTCCATATTGTAGGGTTGTTGACTGCGTTTTGGAGGGCCAAGAACACCCTGTAACCATCAGCAGAGTTATACGATACCTGAAAGAAAACTCATGAATTGTTCTTTCTCAGCTTCCATCTCCACGGGGCACTCTGGGATAGCCCAACCAATCCACCTATGAGGAGGCTCGTTATCCCACATAGAAATGTCCCACAGCGTGTGGATGCCCTGCCTCTTGCACCATCTTTTGAATTATGGGATTGAAGGAGGAAACGAGTTACCCAATATTGGATCTTGCCAAATATTAATTTGATTACCATTACCTGGTACCCAATGCAGATTTTCTTGGAACTTGGGCAACACCTTCTGGCAGAGAATAAAGATGGGAGAGTTGTGCCTGATCCTGGGGACGGAATCCATACACCTAAGTCTTGGCCCAGCAAAATATTTTTTCCATATTACCTTACTACTCCAGGAGGGCTTTCGGTCCACCAGGTTCCATAGTAACTTAGCACCCAATGCCAAATTTTGGAACTTCAGATCTCTTATCTGGATACCTCCTTCCAGTCGAGACAATTTGATTTTTTTCCAGCTAATGAGAGCGTTTTTTTTCTTTTTGCCTTTTTTTCCTCCCTGACAAAGAAAGGTTCGCAACATGTTTTCAATTTTTGCAAGGATTTTGGGAGGGCCAATAGAATAGCACATTGATAGAGCGGATAGCTGTTAAGAACAACTTTAATCATAACCAATTTCCTGGCTAGATTTAGCCAAACAGCTCCCCAGGCAAGATTTTTTTTTTTGAGTTTTTCAATCAAGGGATTCCAGTCTGAGCTCTTCGGCTTGTTTCTAAAAATTGGGATCCCCAGATATTTAAAGGAGTGCCAGATAGTTATTCCTTCAATCTCTAGTATTCTTGAAATTCCAGACAACTCCCTCGGGTTGATATTCTAGCTATAGATCAAGCTTTTCCTAAGATTTAATTTGCTCCCCGAAGCTTGGCGGTAACGGTCCAATTCTTCTTTGAATCTCCGGGCTATGAGTTGACTAGCCCCACCTAGAAGAATAGTGTCATCTACAAACTATGCATGGTTTATATCTTTTGTTCCTCTAGCCATGCGGATGCCCGTTAGATCCTGGTCTCTCCTTGCTTGCTTGAGTTGGAGGCTGAGAACAGAGGCTTGGATTGCATAGAGCAGAGGTGAGAGCGGGAAACCTTGTCTCAATCCCCACATGGCTTGAAAGAAACCAGCCACTCTACCGTTGATAAGAGGGGCAATCCAAGGCAAGTTGATGCAGGCTTTGACCCATCTGGTCAAGCTTGGGTCAAAACCATATATAGCCATTACATTGAGGAGAAAGGGGTGGGAAACTCTATCAAATGCATTGGCTATGTCAATCTTCACCACCATACCTTTTTCACCATTATCCAGGCTTGAATGGATAGCCTCTTGGATGAGGATTATATTATCCCAGATTCTCCTACCTTTAATGAAACCTCCTTGGTTCTCTGGGATGATATGAGGCAGGATTCCAGTTAACATCCTAGCAATAATTTTGGTTATTATCTTGTACCCAATGTTGCACAGGGGGATTGGGCGAAACCTGTCAAAGGAGTTTGCCTCTTTCTCTTTGGGGATTAGCGCTAGGAAAGTAGAATTGGTGCTTCCACCTACTTTGTCACACCTCTTGGATTTCGTCACCATTTTGAATAAATCCTTTTGAATAATATCCCAACAAATTTTAATGAAGGTTGCATTGAACCCATGTGGGCCAAGTGCCTTATCATCTTTCATTTCATCCACAACTTCCTTTAACTCTTCTAACGTGATCCTTTTAGTCAGCTTGTCGTTGTCCTTATTTTTCACGGTTTTAGGAACTAAGTCCAAGAGCACGCTGTCAGAGATGGTGACTGCCTCTGCTGAATAGATTTCTTTGAAATGTCAAGTGGCTTTGGCTTTAATTTCTTCAAAATCATGAATCACTTAGAGCTCAACATGGAACTCATACACAACTTTTAAAAAATTTCTTGCTTCAGCTTCTTTATGGAAAAAACCAGTGTTGCAATCCCCCGCATGGAGCCAGAGGCATCTGGCTTTTAGCCTACCCAGCTCGGCCTCTTGTCTGCAAGCGTCATGGAGATCTTGTTGCAACTTGATTTCTTTTTTTGAACTTCTTCGGTGATCTATATTGATTCCATATCGATTTGATGGGCCTCAAGCCTCAGCACTGCGTCAACCTTTTTTTGCGTTAACGTTTCTAATTGCTTTTCCCACTTCTTGAGAGATCTGTTAGTTATTCATAGCTTCTCTTCCCAAATGAAAAATGGAGAGCCTGTAACCGGCATAGCCCAAGCTTCAGCAAAAATCATCTTGAAGTCTTCATGACTGGCCTACAGAGGATTGAATCCGAAGGGGATCGGGCCAAGGTTCTGGTCCTTCTTCATCTCGAGCATGATGGGATTATGGTCTGAGCCTCCGAAAGATAGGATTTTGGAAGAGGAGTTCAATCCCAGTAGAAGAAAGGTGTATTGGATCAAGAACCGATCCAGCCTGGCAGCTATGTGCCCAGGCCCCAATCTCATATTATTCCATGTGTAATTCCCTTTGGCTAGAATGACGTCTAATAGACCCCAATCTAGCATTAAATCATCAACATGCTCCTTTAAAGGGTCTCTGACCACCAACCCACCTCTTTTTTCAACTTGGTTTAAAGTGATGTTCAGGTCTCTAGCTAGTATGACATTGCCCAGCAGGTTGTTGACAGCAGTTCTACCTCCTTTCTTCCAAAAATTATCACTCACCTGGAGAAACATATCTTTCTCCAACTTGGTCTCTTGGATCAGTAAGATGTATGGCTGGGCTAGTCTTATCAGTTCTTTCATAGCTTCTTCTTTTACTTTACTGCCCAGGCCTCTGCAGTTCCAAGAGAGGACCTTCATTACTTACTTTTAGTGGAAGAGGGCATCCCCTTCTGGGTATTCCCTTGTTGTCTAGAATTTGTGGTGTTTCGGAGAAGCCTCTCCAATGTTAATTGAGAGCCTTGCAATTTATCTTTATAAGTGGATTTCTCTCGAACTTTTTTGGAAGATTTTCTTCCTCTTGCCTTCTTCATGCTTAGGGTTTCCATCTCGATTTCCCCTTCCTCTTCTTCTTCCTCCTTAGAGTTAGTATCCTCCTCTGATTTTCCCTGATTTTCGCCTTCTTTTACTGCCTCTGCTCCTGAATTTGACTGGATTAGATGGGCATTTTTTTTCTCAGATTGGTCTGATGAAACAACTTCAACTTCTTTTTATGGGTCTTTCTGCTCCCCATTGTTGGCTTTCTCCTTTATAACACTAGATCTGCTCTGGTTCTCGGTGGGCCTGTTTTCCGGGATGACTTTCTTTTGGTCATTCCCCCCCCTCTTTTCTTTGCATTTCTCCTTTTCTTGTTTTAGTCTTGCTCCTCTTTGTTGTTTTCCATCCTTCCTCTTTTTCTTGTTGGACATCTTGCTTTTGCGGGCAGTTACAGTAGAAGTGTCCATATTCATGGCACCCTCTGCACTTGAAGGGGAGTTGTTCGTAGTCTAGCTTTTGAAAGTGGAACCAGTTCCCTACCGTTAGCTTGATTGCCTCCGGTAGTCCGGCTTCTAGATTTACCTCCACGCAGATGTGGGAACATGCATATTGGTCTTTTGGGCTTGCCATATCAATATACCTCCCCAATGTATTTCCAATTGCTTTGAGCGAGTTTGGATTCCAGCAATGCATTGGTAGATTTAGGAGCCTAACCCAAACCAGGACAGCCTTAGGGATATCTGCCTCGGGATCAAAGTCTGGGGTCCATCTATTCAGGTAGAGGCCTTGAGGCCCCATGAAGTAGGGTCCATTTCAGAATATTAGATCTTTGTCCTCCGTATCTTTGAAGTCGAATAGGAAATATCCTCTCCCGACAGAGTAAGAAGCTACGTTTTTCGTGATCAAAGGTCTCCAATTCCTCTGGATCCAGTTCTCAATGGTTTTTGGAGATGGCCAGAGTCCCGTAAATTGCCCGATCAAGGCTCGATCTACCAACGAGAGAGCCATGCAGATTGTGTCCTCCAGCAGAAGAGCAATAACTGGGACATCCTCTATCCGTTTGACAAACTTCGGTGGGGCTCCCTTAGTAGTTTTTTTTATTTGTTCAACGACAAGCTTCTCGAACGCCGTGAGAGTCCCAGAGGCGGGGCCACTCTCCATAGTCCCCATTGGCCTGCTACTTCTTCTCAATCCCAGATTTGGGATCCACTATGTTCGTAAGCCAAAACACATCATGCATGCAGAGCTTGCAAGCGCTCAGCTCGAAGGGAGGAACATGATAGGCTGATCTGCTCCTGTCAAAGGCAGGATCCAACGCTCAGCCCATGATTAGAGACCCGAGATCACCTTAGATCTGCCTCTGATACGCTTTGATCAGCACACCATGGCCCCTTGACTGCAAACTCTCAGCCCACACAACAATCAGAAAAATCAGCCCTGAAAATCGCATGCAGATCTCCGTCAAAGCTCACGATCGACCTCCTCATGTCCTTTCTATTATTATTATTATTATTAATTACTATTATTATTAAAAATTTAATAATAATAACAAAGATAATATATTACCAATTATTATTTAAAAATAATACTATAGTATATATATATAGTGAATTGGGTCTAAAGGTTTTTTTGAAAAAAATATAACAATAATAAATGTTATTATTACTAATAGTATTATTGATATATATATATATGGTGTGGGAATTGGGGTTTAAACCCTAGAATTAAAAAAACCACTTATTAAAACAAAACCGTGGGTGGAGAAACCACTTGTGTTTTTACTCTTTTATTTTTTATTTTATTTTATTTTTTGACCTTCCTTTTTTTATGGGAATCTTCCTTCTTCTTCTCTCTCTCTTTTTTAACTTCTCCCTTTTAATTTTTTCTTTTCACTTTCTTTTCTTTTTTTACTTGATCAAAGACCATAAATTTAGGGACTCCCTAGGATTATGTTTAAAAATCACGATATGGCAAAAGGCCTGGATGAGAAAGTAGCTCCGATACCAAATGAAGCGAATATTTATTCACTTCACACAATCAATATTACCAGAACACCTGGAATACTCGATAAGCCATTAATAGGACAAATATATATTGATAATTGGATAGATAAAAAGATGTTTTACAAGAATTAATGTCAGGTATTTTATACCCTAAGTGGTAAGGGGGTGACTTTTCAAGTCACCTCTTGAGTAATTAATTAATTACCCTAATTAACCTACTTAGTACTAAATGTTAATATTTATAACATTTAAATTTGTTACAATTTCCCCCACTTTTTACATTGAAGAAAGGGATTAGCAATCAAGCGTAGTCTCAGGATCCACTCCTCCCAAAATCATAATGTAAATAAAGCACTTCAAATCTAAAAAATAACAAATTAGGAAAATATAGTAGGAGTTCCAAGAGTCACTTGTTCACCAAAGAAAACATAAGCTCTTATTCGATGGAGCTTCCAAGAGGAATCTAGGGGTGGCATGTGCAGGGGGGATCATTCTTGATCTTGAAGGAGCTTAAGTAAACAACTTCACCCAGAGTTTAGTAATGGTGAAAAACAATCAAGCAAAAGATTAAACCCTCCTTGAAGGTGTTGAGATGGAAATCAACGCCAAAATATAGACCTTGTTAATTTTTGGAGACTCACTGATCATTGTACAATATCTCAAGAAAAAACTATCCCCGTCAAATGAACCTCTTGTGAGCATCATTGTAAGAGTTCAAAGAGAAATTTGAGCTTTTAGATATGTACAATTCTATCATGTTCTCATATATTTGAACCCATAAGCAAACCGCCTTACCAACAAGGCCTCTAAGTTTGAAGAAGGAAGTTTATTAAAAGATAGGGTAATGGAATTTCACCCTATTATATAATGTTTCAAACCCACTATGGTGGAAAGGACATATAGTTTAGCATTTATTCACTACATCAAGTGAGGGGACAATGCATTCAAGCTCGACCAAGCCTCCCATAGTTCATCGCTTTGGAAGCAACAAGTTTACAAAGTTATGAGATGGAAGAGGAGGATTGCATATGGGATAGCTCGGACTAGCATCCAATTTTAGTTTTAGGTGGCCCTTGGGGTCTAGTTTACTTTGTTTCTTAGCAATTTCCCTTTAGAGACTTGGAACATTGATTATTAATGGACTTCGCCTAGGGTGGTCAAGGCTTATTCTTCCTTTCTCAGCTCGGTTCCAAATTGGGGAAACCGTTTAGGATAACAATGCAATGTATGTTGGTATTGTCTTCTTAGCCCTATTGAAATTCCCCATCAATTAGGAATTCGATTGTAAAACAGAGTCAAGTTTTTTTATATGGTATTAATTGCTACTTTGAGATTACCCCATGTTTAATGACCTTGTAATTATGGTTAAGTGTCATGGGACAATTCAAATTCCGAGCAATAGTCTACATAATTACTCTTGTGGATTAGTGAATTGGGGCCTCATTGAAATCCCACATGAGTTCATTTCAAGTGAGGGACATATTATATGTAGGAATGGTTTGAATAGATGGTCTCTCCCCTACATTTGGAAGGAAAATCTCATCAGTATGTATATACTTAGAGTCCATTTAGAATAGTGCATCAAAGAAGCCTTAATGACACATTTGGAGTTGTAAGTTACAATGTTCATTGGGGAAGTGGTGTTAAACATAGATTGAACCAAAAAGGAGGCAATATAAGCAACCATGATCATAATTGTTAGAGGGAAATCCAAGAGATCAAAATATTTCTTAGGAGATATGAGGGTTTAATTAATGGTACCAAGCATCAATCTTTTTAGTAACCACAAAGACTTATGAACTTGAGCAACAACAAACATTTAAACATTCCATAATGATGGACATTGGTAGAAAAAGGACAAATTTAAGATTTGGAAGAGGAGTGCACCAAGCTTAAGGCAATGGTCCTCTCATTCAACAAGGATTCCTCTTCTTCGGTAATTAATATCACCTCAATTGGCTCAATTCCCATAGAATATAGAGAGGAAGAAATTGGTCATCAATTTTAGGACGACATGGAGATCTACAAGTGAGACTTGTTTCCCTTAAACCAGGGATGTGACGATGCCACGAGCAAGTGTACATCTTTTAATTCACCAATTTTATGAGGTTGAATTAGCTATGGCGTTCTTATATCATTCGATATTCTTCTTAGAGAAGCGCATGAAAAAATTGAAGGCGTTTGTCTGACAAGGGACGAAATCCCAGGGGTCTAAAGTGGGGGAGGTACATAATATACAAGTCATTATATTATGCCAGTGAGTACATCAAGCAAATCAATGACATGCTAGGTGCAATGGTTTGGGGTGACCAATGAGATAAGGATGAAAGGGAAGGGGATCTACTCCACATGAATGGAAAAAAGTGCGTAACAAAGAGCAAGTCGTATAGCTTTGTGAAATTTATACAGAGTAACTATTTACACTGAACTTGATAATATATATTTGATTTCATGAACACATTAGCAAACATGGAAATTAATGCCATCATTAAACTTATTCTTTATAACGTGGAGGCATTGCAACCATAGGTCACATTGTATTAAGAGAAGAGAAGGAAACATGACAGTAATAGGAAAGAATTCAAATAGTCGAACAACATAAACACGCCTTATCCTTATCATTTAAAAGACTAGCAATTGCCCCAAAAAGGTGCAATAATACGCTGATAGGTGGTTGTTGGAGGGTGAAATAGTTGAAAATGGGAAAATAAATTTGATTTAATTCTTGCTATAACTATTCATCCTTTATATTTCTAATATCATTGAATTTTTAAGAAAGCGTGTCTATCTATCTATTTATCTATGAAGCTTTTCATTGTAGTAAACTTTAGGCAAGTGATCTACCCAATAATCCATTATTGTTTTCTTATCATTCACACTCAAAAACATTTTCATTAGGAGAGATGTGAAAGATTTTGATGGAAGGGTTACAATGTAGGGGCATTTCTATTGTCCTTTAGGGAGAAATGAGTTCTTTCTTATTTGTACTCTATCGTTTTATTATGTTTTCTCATATATTAACATAATCATCATTTTTCCATAATAGAAAAAATACATTATGTTGTAAGAGGGGCATATGAGTATTGTGAGTTAATATTATAATCACACAATGTATAGAATAAAGATAGAAATGTCATGATCTTAGTTGTTGCTATAGATTTTAAGATAGAAGTGCTAAGATGGTTTCCCATGTTGTGCATTTCATTATATATCACGCAACCTTGTCCTTGCTTTGGTTGAAATTGATTAACAATATCTTCAATTGTAGACTTAAATGTGCTCTCATCTCCTTGGGTTACATGAGCCTTACTCTCTCTCCTTCTATTAGTATGCAAATTTTATGGACTTTCAAATGATTTATGGCCTAGTGCTTGGAAATTGTAAGAAACCAGTGGGGACCTTTCTACCCATATACCTCTAAGATATCATCTTCCTTCATAGGTTCCTCTAACTCTAAAGGTTGTATTTCTTCTCCCATATCTCTTGTTTGTAGAATTTGCACTATTACCCTCCTTTTCCTTACCTCCACTACTTTTACCTATTGCAAACATACCTCTTCTTGTACCTCTTAATGTTTTCCAAAATCTATCATGATTCTACAAAAATCCTAATTCTAATTATGCTATGTTCATCTTGGCAGACATACCTTTGGTCATTCATATATATGGCAAGAAATTCTTCTCATTCATCACTATGACCATACTTAATGGACAACTTATCAAATTCCTAGTGATTTCCTTTTTCCTACGACTCTATAGTTTCCTATACAAATTCAAAGTACAGTAAAAAAGAAAAAAAGAAAATTATCTTTAAGTTTAGTCTCCATTTCATCCCAATCATTTTTGTCCTTAGCTTTTCTTTTCCTTTCCAATTGCAAAATTTCCCACCATAAGGATGCGCACAATTTCTAGCTTCATGTAAGCCACTTTCACTCTCTTATGTTGTCAATTTGCTCCATGTCAAAGAATTTTTCCATGTCATTCCTGAGTAAGTAGGTTTCTCCATCTTTGGGTTACCATTGAAATTTATCAAGGCTTTAATTATTCTCTCTTCTAGGACTTCACTTTAATCATATTCTTCCTGTGGTTTTTGAGCTTTCAGTTCTTCATCTCTCACGTCATGAGCCTCTCTTGAAATTCCTCTTCTATGGGATTTTTATGTGGTTTCATGTATAGTTTGAATAGTTATTAGTGTCTAGGTTAAATCATATGCAACCCTCGATGTTTCCTTCTACCTCTCTGCACGCCTTCTCAACTTCTATTCGCCATTATGTTGCTTTTACGCAAATTTCTACTTTCTTACATTTCTACTCAATGAATGTATTTACTGAAAGTGTAATTTCTCTTCAAACAATTCTAGCAAGCACTCTCCTCCATTGGAATTGCTCTCTTTTAGCATAATCAGTCCTTTTTATACCTAACTTGATGCAACCTTATAAGTATTACAAATAAAACACACAACAAAGCTACAATTTGGGATTAAAACTGAAACTTAAGCAGCAAATTCAAAGTCATGCAAACATTGTATCCACAAAATAAACCATTACAAATTCACAATAATTTATATTAAATAACATAGTTTTTAAATTACAATTGTAATGCCTTTAAGGGCTTCCACTATAATAGACTGGAATTTCAACAAGCCTTTGGTCCCATGCAATATTTACAAACCAAAATATTTTGATTCCTCTTCATCGATATATTCCCTCCTCTAGTGGCCTCTCTTTTCCTTCTTTCATTCAACTTTTCTTGTTTCTTCTGCCAAATCTCTCTCTCTCTCTCTCTCTCTCTCAAAATTACATGTGCCCTCTTTAGTTTACCATAGTAACCAATCATAATAGAGGTAAAATGCCACTTAAAAATTCTTGTTGGAATTTTAATGGTTGCAATCAAATGGAGAATACTCTTATTAATATAGTACCACCCCTCTTGAAATCGATACAAACTAAAAAATACCTAGAAAACATGGATTAATTAACATATATAATATTTAAATGGACATGGCGTCCGCGATGGATGACCCTCGACACAACCTCAACCATCTGATTTCAAGATGGAAATTAGATGAAGAAGGATTGCTTGATAAAACCTAAAAAAGAGAATCCTGAAATGCATGAAATGGGATTGACAACTCCTATCCCAAAATGCATGAAATTTGTGTAGGACAACTATGTTTTTTATGATCATTGTTTACCATACATGAAAACTATCCACTATCCTTTTGAAGTGTTTGAAATTTGGATTGAACAACTATATTTTGATGTTATCTTCATGTTGTCATAATGGTGAAAATTGAACATGTTTCGGAATCTTGATTTCCATCTACTATCCTCTTTATTCTTTATATGTGGAATTCGTTAGTATATATAAAACAAATTATTATCTTTTTTTTTTTTTTATATGTGGAATTCATTACTGATACATTATATAACCCTTGCTAATATATCACAAACCACCAACAAAATAAGTGGAATTTTAAAAGATGAAAACTTATGTTCTTTGCATGAAATCTTAATCGCATTGTGGATGAATGGGTTGAGTTATAGGTTTGTCGCACTTCATGACGCATGTTATATAAAGAGTAAGGAGCTCCAAATAGCCTTCTCCATCTCAAAAACTAGACTGATACCCAACATTTATTTAGTTTTATTTTTGCTTTAAGAAATGTCGTCCATTAATCGACAAACATATTCAAGGAACAAGATAAGATTTACTTCATAGTAGAAACAACGATTAAGTGAGAATGTAAGTGTTGTTATGTGTAAGAAACATAACTTACTTTAAGAGAAACTGTAACAAAAGGGTGATGGAGCCGTCATTTTTTAGACATTCTATCCATAGACATCCAATGATGCCAATACCAAACTTGTCTGATCAATTTTGTTTCAAAAGAGGATTTTTGACTCACCATGCCCATGATAAATGGGATCGTAGACAAAAGTAATGGCCCAAGACTGATTTGTTTGAAACTTTATATATTTTGATGATGCATGACAACAAAAACTCTTTGTAATTTCCAAAAAAAAAATAAAAAATGATATACACATCCACTATATGTGCTTTCTATCATCAACACAGTAAATAACTTACTCTATATATGCATCCATTCAAGTCTTTCAAATATTGCAAAAACATGGTGTTCTACCACTTTCATCTTGATTATGTTTTACATTTTAACGAAAAAATTATGTTAAAAGATATTAACCCATTAAAATAAGTAGCATCTAAAAACACACGTCATAAGAAGCATACTTGGATGGATGTGTAATCAAATACTATAAAACATACCTAAGGCTGGGATGTTTTATAGTACATTGATTCCAAGGGAATCATGGAATACCAATTCCTAGTAAATCTTCATCTTACAATGTAATATTCATTAATCAACAATTACATCTATATTGCATCGACCTATTTAGAAAAAATACAATTAATCCATCATATTTGTCTAGTCACAAGGTTCCCATTTTATTCCAAAGTCTTGCATAGCTTTGTATTGTATTTCTAATGAGTCCTGTTTGTTATACCCATAGATATCTTCTTCATGTAGCTACAACATACCCCAAATTAATAATCTTAGACGGAGGTGGCAAAGGCGTGTTCACATTGTATGGTTTTCCTCCATAGAGAGCCACATAATTGCCATAATTTGGAGAATGCCAAAAGGGATGAGGAACAAGATGTTGTTGGCACTCTATAAAATGAGTGATGTATGAGAGGCACATCGTTTTCATGTTTGACAAGATTGGTACAAAATGTATGTAGATTGTTTCATCAAACCAAATAAATCACATCATTAGTCACATAAAACATAGCACATAAATCACATCATTGTGCAGTCTGAACATAGCAAGTAAGATGTGAGAAAGAAATAATTCACTTTTTTTTGTAACTAAGGTGACTAATGGGAAGCTCAAGACAATCTGTATTTTCTCAAACATGGTACAAATTACTTTTGACATAATTTGAGCTATATGAACCTTGCTCCATAGTAAATATAACAATTTACAATGAATTCAAATGAGTAGGATCTTCACCTATTTCGGGCAAGGTACAGATCGGAATTATATTCTAAGGGTTCAAAATGACACGATTGTAGTTAAGTATAAAACATTTATAATGGCAATCATTGGATTATACGCAGATAAGAACTCCAGAGACAACAATCCAGAATCTAGAGTTATACAAAGGTGGTTCCCAAATACATTGCAATTAATACAAAGTTGCCACCAATGTTTGCCACAAAGTCACTAAAAATGGTTATTATAACACTCATGAGAATATCATACACAAAATATAGCTAAAATGAATGAACGACTACTTAAGCTATGAAAATAAAAGAACTACAACCAATCTATCATGACCAATGAGAACGAATTTACTCAATATATCATGGACATAAGACACTAAATTTACTAATGCACGACAAAATTGATTGCAGAAAATAGCATGAAAATCATGTCCATGAATATCTTCTTCTATAGTAGACCTTTCACATTTATGAATTACTTCACTTATATGGGTTTAAAAAAATTATATACAAAAATGAACATGGACACTAAAAAATACAAGTTAGTTAAAAGTGCAATAAGCATGCACGAAGGCTTCAATTCCATCATATTGGCTATTCCAGGTAAGAAAACATAGAGACCAAATTCCAGAGTGATTAACCAATGCTTGCAATCCTGTAACTTCATCCATGATCTAGAGTGGGCTAACATATGGCGCAAAGATGAGTATGGACGCCCCTCACAAAAACAATTAACAAAAAAATGCAGAAACTATGTGAAAAAAAATTGTTAGTTGGGGATCTATAATCTCAAGTCCTGTCAAATGAGGACATATTCATAGGTTATGTGAGCAAAGACCAAAAGGGGAAAACGAGGCTCATAAATACTTTATAAAGGAAAAGGGAGATGGGTGAAGGCTCCATACTCTTCAGAGTTTTCCCCAAATCTCGTAGTTATCCAAACAATGATTTATGGGCATCGCTCGGACCAATATTTGGTCGAGTAAGTTGGAATCGGTTAAGCTATATTTATAATACAAACATGTTGTCTGAATATGTGAGGTGAATTTTCCCAATGCGTTAATGACCCAAGGGGTTGGATGCTTCAATGAACCCTTAACAAAAATAATAGGAAGTTAGCAATGAAGCAAAGGGACTCAAAAGAAAACAATCCTTGCAATGACACAAATACCAAAAGAACTTACTAAGGGGCTTGTATGTCTAGAATATAAAAGCAAGGAAACTGAGCGTAACTTCCCCCATCGAACTATACTTGCAAATGATAATTTTTTTAAAGAACTAAACAGATATATAAAAAGGCATACTAATACCTAACCATCATCCATGAATACAAAATGAATTTACAAGTTACGGTGTGATGAATAGTTACCTGTAGAAATAAGGTAGAAGATTGATGTTATCTCCAAAATTTTCGAGTGAAACAAGCAATATTATATTTTGTAAACCAGATGAGAAAGACCTTCCTTGCCGTGTAGAATATACATTGAAAAGACCCTCGCAGATTAAAAAAATTGAAGTTACCTTCTTCATTAAAAAGTCCTCCATAAAAAGAAAAAAATTCCAGAGTCAATGTAAGACATCATCGCATGGAATTCTTAGCCGCAAAAGAATATTAATATAGGTTGGTTTTCAGCAGAGGAACTTGATTTATGTGATATCTAGAGCAGACAATGGAATATTTATATCAAAGACTTGAATTATAATAGAATACACCTGAGAGGGGAGACTGATTCTCTCCTGTGGTCCTTTGATAAGTATATTGGTCCCATTACTGCTGCTCGCTGCTATGACAGCCTCATTTATGAACATGCAGATGAGATTCAAAACCGGGCTATGAATATGTTGTGGTCTTCGAAATTACCTATAAAGCTGATATGTTTCACTTTGTTGCTGATGAAGGATCGTATTCTCACCTGGGATCACTTACAATCTAGAGGGTACATTGGACCGGGTCTGTGCGTCTTATGTAAGAGGTATTTTGAGGATTGTGGTCATTTGTTTTTGTGGTGTCTATTCACTGAACACATATTTGCCCACTTCTCGGCCAGTCTGGGTTTAACTTTCCGGCCACTTGATAATATCCAGTCCTCTTTAACCCACTGGTACAACACCCACAACCAATCTGCTTCTCTCATTTATACTCCTGTGGTCATTTTCTGGTTCATTTGGCTACTTCGAAACTCCTGTATATTTGAAGACATTAAACCTTGTGCCTCCTCACTCATTACCAGGATTGATTGTTTTCTTGCGCTCTACCCGGTCCCTCATAAAACTGTCAAGAGAAGGCAGATTGGTCCGCAGCCCATCCATACCTTTCCTGTGGGCTATTTTGATGGTGCAGCTAAAAATAATATGGGCGGGGCTGGGTTTATGATCTACCTCTGTGAAACCCATTATTATTGCTTTTCGGTTGGCTGTGGAAATAGCACCAATACACGTGCCGAGCTCCTGGCACTTTGGTCTGTCCTACGTGTCTGTCAATTGATGGGACTGCCCATTAAGATGATATATGGTGACTCTCTTGTGATTATCTCATGGGTTAACAGAATATCCACCCTTGATGTTCCCATTCTGATACATTGGTGCGATGATATCTACACTATGCTGCGACTGGCTCCACCGGTGTCCATCAATCATATATATCGGGAACACAATACTCTAGCTGATGGTCTTTCTAAAAAGGCAATGCATTTGGATATGGGTCTTGGATATTTCACTGAATCTATGGATGGTGGGGTCCTTGGAGAGGGACATTTCACTCTTTTTTGATGGCTGTTATCAATTACAGCATTGGTTCTTATATGTTTTGATGAACATACTGTCTTACTTTAGAAGACTTTCAGCTAGACAATGCATTTCTTTGGCATGTATGTTTGATTGGACACCAGATATGCTCGGTAAATCTGACCCGAGTTATCGGGAATGATGAGAAAGTCTGCATTTGATCAGACTTTATGATTTAGATCATCCCATTTTCTGGTTGTCATAGATCATTATGTCTTTTGTTTGGTTGTAAGAGTGTTGATGGACTGATTGTCAAAGTTTTCATGATGTTTGTATAAGATGTCTTTTGATTCTGATGAATAACAAAGATTGTCATTTTTTCTTCTGAAAAAAAAAACTACAAGGTCGATCGACTCTTGTTCTTAATAGAGGCTCTTTTCTCGATCGACTCGTCTTCTGCTTCAACATACTCCCATTTAGCTATTCTAACAGGAATCCAATACATTATAACTAACAAAATACTTTTGTATTCTAACACGAATCCAATACAATATAACAAACAGACAATACAATATAACTAACAGAATTACTTTTGAAATATAATTTACTAATGCATTTTTATATTCAACATGTATGCAATTCGATATAAGCTAATCTAATTATTTTGAAATATAAAATTAATGGAGTTATGTTTGTGTCGAGAGGCGCTCTACGACTCAATATGGGGGAGATGTTGTAATGTTTTTACCTAACAAAATAATAAAAATACAAATTTTAATTATCCTCTCCAAAAATGTCGTCCATAAAAACAACGCAATATGGGGGAGATGTCGTAATGTTCCTGCTTAACAAAATAATAAAAAATAAATTTTTTAATTATCCTCCCCCAAAAATGTCGGCAAGTAAAACAACCCAATATGGAGGAGAGTTGTAATGTTCCTACCTAAGAAAAAAATAAAAAATAAAAATTTAATTATCCACAAAAAACAACCCAATATGGAGGAGATGTTGTAATGTTCCTCCCTAACAAAAAAAATGAATGAATTATTCGCCAAAAAAATGTTGAAACCATGTGCAAACCTCCCTAAACAACCCATGGTTTTATTGTACATGGTTTAGGAGTGTGCAAGGCCCTCCCAAACAGCCCATGCTAAAACCATGGCTTTAAAACCATTTTCAATCCTAGATCAATAGATTTAGGAGTTAAATCATTCTTAAAAAGGTGTAGGTTTAAAAAATTTGTTATGTTGTGATATTAAAATAGTTGAAGATAAAATCTTTTTTAATGTCACATTCTTAAGAAAAGAAAAGAAAAACTTTTCAAATAGCTTCTTGAGTGCAATAACTGAGAAGAGGTTTGCACCTGGAAAGATTTGATCCCTCTTGACGCTTAATAAAACCTTGGATTTGGATCTAAAGTGATTATATTTGAACACATATATACAATACCATATAAATTAACAAAATTACTAAGGTTAATCGACATTATGTGATACTTAATATCTATATTTAACATTCTCATTGTTGATTTATAAAAATAATAAATTCACTTTTAAAGCCTTCATGCAATAACTCTACATAATGAGAATGACATTCCATTTATTCCCCCACAACCATTAATTATACCTTATAACTTTCATCATTTGAATTATAAGTGACCATTAGCGTCCGAAACTACTCCAACCAAAGGGAGCATACAATACCTTCATAAACGATTAACTATAAACTATATAAATCAACATTATATAATAAATGGAGTCCAACATATTTTAACCCATTTGATTAGAATTTATATTTATGTAACTTGAGCAAATGAAATGGAATCTTACGCCGAAGGAATGGTAATCAACCGATGGGCAATGGATTCTTACGCCGAAGGAATGGTAATCATACTTACATTCGGTGGCAACAACCGATGGGCATATAGAACGGTTACTTTTGCAGCCAAGTTCCTTAAATCTCACTAGTCGATAAGACCAACACCTTACGTAAACGATTTGATAAGAGAGAAGAAATAGAGACAAAATATTCGTAACTATTGAGAAAAAATAGAGACAATATATTACAATGATAAGAAATGATTTGTTATACACAAAAAATATTTAAATCTTTATAGTTCATGAATAAACTCGAAAGCCATGCATGATGCACCGTTTATCAAAATTCCAGTTTATATCAATAATTCGGTGTCAATTTGCGGAGAGGCATGAGACAGGTTTGCAGATCGGGTTACCTCGGCTCTGTCAAACTGGTGCAGACCCTTTCTGACTGGTGCAGATCGCTCACTCTCTGGAAGGCTCAGCCTAAGCTACGTTGATTTCACGTGCATGCAAGCGTTCATCGTTTGGTCATGGAGATCGAAGACCTCGGCTCTGTCTAACAAGTGCAAATAGATCTTGGTCTCTGGAAGGCTGAGCTCCTCCACGAGCTTTGTGCATGCAGGCTGCATGCTTGTTGTGCATGCATCGTGTTTGAGTAGGATGTGATCTGTTCCTTTCGGATCGGTTGTCTAGGTTCTTGATCTGGATCTGAAAGGTGGTCGTAAGACTATGGGGAATGAGGAGGGCGGGTCGCCCCCTACCCCTTTTTCGGAAGTATTTGAGAAGTTGGTTGCTGAGCAACATAAGAAGGCCTCCAAAGGAGCCTCCTCGAAGTTCGTCAAATGGATCAAGGGTGTCCCGGTTGTTGCCCTGCCGCCGGAGGACACAATCTGTGTGGCTCTCTCGCTGGTAGAACGGGCGTTGATTGGACAATTCACAGGACTTTTGCCATCTCCAAAAACCACTAATAGTTGGGTCCAGAGGAATTGGAGACCCTTGATCTCGAAAAATGTACCATCTTATTCTGTCGGGAGAGGTTATTTTCTATTTGAATTTGAGTATAAGGAGGACAAGGATCTATTATTTCGGAATAGACCCTATTTCATGGGGCCTCAAGGCCTGTACCTGAACAGTTGGACCCCAGATTTTGATCTCGAGGCAGATATTCCCAAGGCGGTCCCAGTTTGGGTTAGGCTCCTAAACCTTCCAATGCATTACTGGAATCCAAAATCGCTCAATTCTATTGGGAATACTCTCGGAAGGTATATTGATATGGCAAGCCCAAAATATCAATATGCATGTGCCATAATATGTGTGGAGGTGGATCTCGAAGTCAGATTACCATAAGCAATCAAGCTCACAATAGGGAACTGGTTCCATTTCCAGAAGCTGGGCTATGAACAACTTCCATTCAAATGCAGAGGGTGCCATGAATATGGCCATTTCTACCGTAACCGCCCCCAAAAGCAAGAGGACCAACAGGGAAAGGAGGAAGGATGGCAAACAACAAAGAGGAGCAAGACCAAAGTGAAAAGTGGAGAGGCGCAAAGGAAAGAGGGGGGGATAAGAGAACCTTGGAAAGCCCCCACAGAAGGTAAGGCCACCGAGACTCAGACTGAACCTAGGGTTACAAGGGAGAAACCCTTTGATGGGGAGAAAAAGGAACCAGAAAATGAAGTTGTCATAACAGACTAGTCTGAGAAAGACAATGCCTCTCTAGTCCACTTAGATTCAAGAGCAAAGGGGGTAAAAGAAGGGGGAAACCAGGAAAAGTCAGAGGAGGAATCCGATACCGAGGAAGAGGAAGAGGAGGAAGGAGAAATTGAGAAGGCTACTACAAGAAAAAAGAAAGAAAGAGGAAGGAAATCAACCAAGGAAGTGTGGGAGCAAGCCACCTACAAAGATAAACTTCAAGGCTCTCAATTAACCTTGGAAAAACTACTCTAGAATACCAGGAACACTTGGCAGTAAGGGCAATTCCAGAAGGGGATGCCCTTCCACTAAAAGTAAGTAATGAAGGTCCTCTCCTGGAAGTGCAGAGGCCTGGGAAGCAAAGTCAAAGAAGAAGCTTTGAAAGATTTGATAAGACTAGCCCAACCAGACATCTTACTGATCTAGAAAACCAAGATGGAGAAGGATTCATTTCTCCAAGTTAGTGAAAAATTATGGAAGAAAGGAGGGAAAACTACAATCAGCTCAAGGGGAGCCTCTGGAGGAATAGGAACGCTCCGAGATGATCATAAATTTGATCTTATTGATACCAAGCATAGCCCTCACTGGATTCTAACTACTCTACTGCAGAAGGATTGTAATATCTAGGTAAGACTCTTTAACATTTGTGTGCCTACCGCTTATGTTGAAAAACAAATCTTTTGGAATCTTCTCCGAGAAGAAAAGAGTAGTCTGATGGGCAATGTCATCCTTGTCAAAGATCTTAATATTATTTTAAATCAAGCTGAAAAAAGAGGAGGCTCGGTGGTGAGAGATCCTATAAGGGAGCAAGTTGATGATATAATTCTCGACTGGGGTCTTTCAGATGTCATTCTAGCCAAAGGGAAGTTCACCTGGAATAACATGAGATTGGGGCCAGGGAATATTGTGGCCAGGCTGGATAGGTTCTTGATTCAAGACTCCTTCCTCCTCCTGGGAGTGAACACTTCTTCCAAAATCCTGGCTTTCGGAGGTTCATATCATAAACCTATCATGCTAGAGATGAGAAAAGACATGAATCTTGGCCCTATACCTTTCCGATTCTGTCCTCTGTGGGTCTCTCACAATGACTTCAAGAAGACTGTGGATGAAGCATGGATCGCTCTAGTTACAGGGTCTCCATTCTACATTTGGGAAGAAAAGCTCCGTAGAGCCAAGAATGCGCTCAAGAAATGGGAAAAACATTAGAAACTCCAATTCAAACAAAATAAAATGCCATGCTGAAGCTCGAAGCCCATCAAATCGCCATGGAATCCTCCTAGATCACAGAGGCGAATAAAAAAGAAGATGTGAAACTGCAGCAAGAGCTCCACACAGCCTGCAGGCAAGAAGCTGAATTGGGGAGACTAAAAGCTAGATGTCTCTGGCTCCACGCAGGGGATCGAAACACTGTATTCTTCCACAAATAGGCCGAGTCGAGGAAAAACTACAAGGTTGTGCATGAAATTCACGCCCAGGATCAGGTTATCAATGACTTTGAAGAGATCAAAATTGAAGCCACTCGTCACTTCAGTGCAGTCTTCTCAGTAGAGGTTGGTCCCATCCTGGGAAATGAGAACCTGGACTTAGTTCCAAATATCGTTAAAAACAAGGATAATAACAAGTTGATAAAAAGGATAACCATGGAAGAGTTAAAAGCAGCCGTGGATGATATGAAAGATGATAAGGCGCTAGGCCCAGATGGGTTTAACGCATCCTTCATCAAAGCGTGTTGGGAAACTGTTAAGAAAGACGTATTTAAAATGGTGACTAAATCACAGAGCTATGGCAAAATTGGTGGAAGCACCAATTCAACATTTCTTGCACTAATTCCCAAAGAGAAGGATGCGAACTCTTTTGATAGATTTCGTCCCATCTCTCTATGCAACATCGGATATAAGATTATCACCAAAATAATGGCTAGGAAATTAAAGGATATCTTGCCCCATATCATCCCAGAGAACCAAGGCGGCTTCATCAAAGGTAGGAGAATCTGGGACAATATAATCCTCGTCCAAGAGGCCATTCATTCCAGCCTGAAGAATGGTGATAAATGGATGGTGGTGAAGATTGACTTAGCCAATGCATTTGATAGGGTTTCTCACCCCTTCCTCTTCGAGGTAATGGCTAGATATGGGTTTGATCAGAGCTTCATTAGTTGGGTTAAAGACTGTATTAGTAAGCCTTGGATTGCGCCCCTCATTAACGGAAGAGCGACAGGTTTTTTCCAAGCCTCGAGAGGTTTGAGACAAGGCTTCCCGCTCTCGTCGTTGCTCTATGCAATCCAAGCCTCTGTCCTCAGCCTCCAGCTCGAGCAAGCAAGAAGGGATCAAGAGTTAATCGCCATAAGCATGGCTCGAGGAACAAAGGAAATCAACCATGCACAGTTTGCTGATGATACAATTCTGCTCGGAGGGGCAAGTCAGCTCATTTCCAGAAGATTCAAATTTGAGTTGGACCTCTATTGCCAAGCTTCGAGGAGCAAACTAAACCTTAGAAAGATCTCAATCTACAACTAGAATATCAACCTGAGGGAGATTTCTGGTATCTCCCGAATACTTGGGATCGATGGGGTAACTATCTGGCACTCCTTTAAGTACTCGGGGGTCCCTAAATTAAGAAGTAAGTAGAAGATCTCGGATTGGAAACCACTGATTGAAAAATTTTAAAAAAAATTTATTGCTTGGGGAGCTGCCTGGTTAAATCTGGGTAGGAAACTGGTATTGATAAAAGCGGTGCTTAATAGCTACCCGCTCTATCAGTGCTCTATTCTGTTGGCCCCAACGAAAATTTAAGCAAAGATTGAAAGCATGTTGAGGTCCTTCCTCTGGCAAGGCCGGAAGAGCAATGAGGGGAAGAAATTTGCTCTTATTAGCTGGAGGAAAATAAAAATCGCCCAGATGGAAGGAGGTCTCCAGGTTAGAGATCTGAAGTTTCAAAACCTGGCAATGGGGGCTAAGTTGCTTTGGAACATAATAGACAAAAAACCCTCCTGGAGCAGTCAGGTGATTTGGAAAAAATACTTCTCAAGGCCAAGACTTAGGTGCCTTGACTCCGTCCTTGGAAACCAGAATGGCACGCCGATCTTCTCTCTGTGCAAGAAGGCATTGCCCAGGTTCCAATAAAATCTTCACTGGATACCTGGCAATGGCAAAAATATCAAGATCTGGCAGGATTTAATTATGGGGAATTCGCCCCCTCCATCTCTCCCGTCATTTAGAAGTTGGACCGAGAGGAATGGAATTAATTCACTCTGGGACATCGTTTAGTGGGAGAATGAACGCCCATTCCGGTGGATAGGTTGGACAGTGCCAAAGTGTCCAGAGGAGCTCGATGGAGAAAAGAAGCAATTTCTCAACTACCTGTCTGGTATAGCGCCGATTGCAAAGAAAAGTAAAGATAGTTGTGGATGGGGATGTAGCATTGGTCAGTACACTGCGACCTAAGGATACATGATGTTCATGACGGCCCCTAGTGTAGTCAACAACCCTCAGATTTGGAAAAAGATGTGGGCAGCTCCCATGCTGCCAAAAATTGATATTTTCTGTTGGACAATGGCGCATGGTCGGATCCTCATTGACGAGAATTTGGAAAGGAGAGGGATCGAGGGTCCGTTTAGATGCCCAATGTGCTGTGAGAGAACTGAGACCATACAACATATGTTCTATGTCTGCCATTACGCTAGAGCTGTGTGGTATCAGCTCACTGCTCCTTGGTTTGACGTGATTGATCTGCCCAACATCGCTCAGAATTGGTTCATTAATTGGGAAAAGTCCTACAATGGTGATTTGGCCAGTAAAAGTGGATTAAAGGAATGATGGATGATGCTCCCGAAGCTAATCTGTTGGCACATGTGGATAGAACGAAATCATAGAATCTTCCATAATTATGCTCAACTACCAGAGAAAATTGTTTCCAAGACACAAGCTCTCATGGGTGAAGTTGTAAAGAACAAGAAGGCTTCTAGAAATAAATCCATTCTCACAACAAATGAAATCAAATGGATACATTCATTTAATTCTTTTGTTGAAAGCATAGATTTGCCCATGAAGAAGCTGGAAATTTGGGAAATAAGATTAGATAAATCCCAATTTGGAAACTGGATGAAAGAGAGGAAGATGTTCAAGCTATTCTTCGACAGGGCCTCAAAAGGGAATCTAGGAATGGCGGGAGGTGGAGGAGTCATCTTATGTACTGAGGGGAAAAAATAAGTGGAATATTTCTGGAATATTGGAACGGACTCCAACAGCATGGCGGAAGCCTATGGGTTATGGCAAGGAATCAAGCAGCTCAAAGAAAAAGGGGTTGAGGAAGCCATTGTCTTGGGAGATTCTCGGTTAATAATCCAAGTGATTAATGGAGTAAGTCAAAGTCAAAATTTAAGGTTGGCTAGATTGATAAAAAGAATCAAATTTGCCTCTAAGACATTTCGTTGGTTAGAGTTCTTCCATACCCTCCGCGAGCTAAATGATTTAGCGGATCGGGTTGCTAATAAGTCTATGGCATTAAGCAAAAATGAGATCTCGGTAAACCTTCTCCTGTCCTCAGAGTTACCTCCTTAAGAAGCAAGATTTTAAATAATGTATGTTGACTAAATGTCTAAAGAATAGCTTGGTCTTTTGGTAGTAGAAGCTGTTGTTTTTTAAGATATGATTTCTCTATAAATCAGATCGTTGTTTGTTTGTTATTCCTATCTGATTCAATATAAACATACCCGTTTTTGTCAAAAAAAAAAACGGTGTCAATTTGACAATCTTACACATCAAAACAAAAATAAGATAGATTACTTTCCAACATAACTATTTCTAGAACATGATAAGCATTTAATAACCATGTCTACATTTCGAAGACAGAAGAATGAGAGCCATTTCCAACAAACAAATGGATTGATTGACCAGTAACATAAAAAATGAACCTTATCTCTGTTTGAACGTGAAACGTGGAGCTTTTTTATTCGCAAAAAGTGTGGTAGTTTTTCATTGGAGGAAGGGACGACGAAGGATGAACAATATTTTCAAAAGCCACCTCAAGAAAGAATGCCTAGCGGCGTAAAATTATGTTAATGGTCTATTGCATCAGTTGGGTAGTTAATCATTGTAGAGAGAAATATAACACGTCTAATCATTACACGTGTGGCCAAGATGATGCACTAAATATAAGGATTAGGCGCAACAACTCTACGATAATCTCTACGTCTACATTATTCACTTTATATTGCATGTTTCAATTTTTTAACATAAATGGTTAAACTTTGTATTAAAAGGAGCCACAATCAAAATCGAGTATGAGATAATACAAAAAAGAGAGCATATGTAGGTCCAAAAAACATATGTTATGCCCTGCAAACAAAATATATACTACCTAACTATGTGGCTTTATTTACAACACTAAACAAGTGGTTGCTACTTGAGTATATTGTAAAAAAAACTCCTAGAAACCAGACAAATTTACAATACAATAACGATTACAAACTTGAGAAAAAAACATTTGCTCATGGCATCGTCCTAGGAATGATTAGAAGGATGAGATTCTTGCTTGTTCACTTCCATGACATCCTATAGTTGGTGAACTATTTCTTCTTCTTGAAGTCCATAGGCAACAAATACACCCATATGTCTAGATTGGAGCCTAAGGAGAAGAAACCTTTATTAAGAGTTGTTACCATAGCTTTTAACCTTACACATTCCTCCTCTAAATATTGAATTTGCTTCTTTTGTTGTAGCGAGCAATCCATTGTGATTGCATTATGTGAGACTTGTTGGTGTTCTCATTCATGGGATTTGGTTTTAAATGAGAAAATCAATATCTCGTTCCTACTGATGAGGCCCACTTGGCAATGAAGAAACCTATAATTTTTTGTAATTTGTATGCCTCTTTGGTAAGAGGGGATATTGTGACTATCCATATTACTCAACAGTCTTAAACTCTGCTTTTTCTTTAAATAACTCGTTCTACCATCCAATCTTAGAAAACAAATTCTCTGTGACTATTGGGGAATTGAAAGAGCCTTTTCCTTGAATGAGGAAACCCTTTACCTTAGAGGGGGTGCCACAATTCACACAAGTATTGTGAACTTGATCCCAAAGATGTCCAGGCCCATGAATTAGCTTCCTTATCCCAACCTTCTTAACTAAACGATACACGTGGTCATGACTAGTGAACTCAATCATGGTTCCTTGACCAAGGTAAACCCAAATGATAAATGGCCACCAAGTTTTTAAAGTTCGATTTTTTGGGCCATGGGATGCCCTAAGCAATCAACCCCGAAGGTTAAACCACTTAACTAAGAAATTTCACATTTCCCACAAATGTTATTAATAGTATAACGAACAAAAAAAACAAATTCCTCGTAAACTATATAGATCCCAATACTTGCGTATAATGTTATAACATTGAGAAACCCAAGACCAAGCCCTGATCACAAAACCCCAAAACAAGCACCAAACACCATAGCAATCAAGTGGGGAGACAAATAAAAGGTTACCTTATAATGCCAAAGCTTATAAATTGAACCAAACTTGAGGTTTTGCCCATGAGCGAAGCTTGATATCCCACAATCATTCACGAGAGAGAGCTTCATGGGTTCAAAATTCACGGAAGAATAAACTTTGGATGTGTTGTGTCCCTCCTCTCTTTGATTACATGAAGACTGATGAGATGTTGCCTATTCCTAATGTTGTTTGACATGTAAATTGGATTGCGATAATGCTTAAGGGGTAGGTGCATATATTGACCCCCAATTTTGGATAATTATGCCTTCTTCCAAGTTGGAGGCTAGGTTGGAATGCTAGTTTGCATCCTTATTTAGGTTCTTTGAGTATGGAGAAATTGGATCTCCTTTAACCTATATATCTCAATCATGATTCCGATAATGATTTTAACAAGCTTGTAATCCATTGGGAGATGGGTATTATTCCTATAGTGAATAATGATAGAAGAATCCCCCAAAACCATCAAGGTTGTGATTATTAAAGAAATTGCAACCTTGATTCCTTGGAGAAGAGTGTAAGCTTTAGCCTAATTATTTGATGTTATTTCTAATCCCCATTCAAAGCTAATTTCTTACGTTTATTTGGGATTTAAAGTGACCCCCCTCGCACCTATCACCCCTAATGCATGTTTTAATTATAACATCTATATGTTTTTTTATTAACGCTCAAGTCATTGGCAATATGACATCGTCCTTTATTTGTATTTTTACAGGTGCATTTGTTCCAATCTATGTGGGTATATGTACAACTTTTTTTCATTGAGGATGTCATTTATGGATGTGTCATAGTGGACTGTGGAGTGGGGATTGAGCTTGACAAATATAGTAATGTTATCCACCACAATTGGAACCTAATAAAAGGAAATTTAGGTTACATCAAAAGATACAAGACATCATACAAGTGGACTTCTCATCTTTCTAAGTGTTAATTTTAAGTGTAAGTGATGGGATACCTTCAACGAGATTATGGTAAAGGAAGACCGTGATAATGGGAATAATATGCATAACCTCTAAAAAGTTGTGGAGTGAAACAATTCAACCCGATACTTTTTTAATCTAGATGTCTTGGATAGAGATTGGTGGTTTGTACTAAGACACAATCCAAGATCAAAACATTATTTTGAGAATAACAATGTTATAATCCCAAGCAAAGAAGATAACAAGGGTGATATCAACAAAGAGTGACATGTGCATGTTTTATTTCAAAATTTGTATTGTGGAAGTGCCATTTTATTAAGGTAGTCGATAATTAGCCAAGTATCTATCCAATTATGTTTTTTTTTCTTCATTTTATGATGTTGGATATGAAAATCTAACAACCATTTACAATCATCATGTTTAAAACATTTTTTTTGGGTAACTTCAAGCTCTTCAATGAATTATGATTCATTTTTAATTAAAAGATTTGCATGTTGGTCCTTTGGAATATAAAATGGTTTATATGTGTACAAGAATCTTTATTCTTCTACAATAGCATCTATTGAGTATTGGACTAAAGAAAAGCCATATTGCAGGTGCATAATCATATAAAACAAATTGTCAATTGGGTGTAGCTCAAGTGGTTGCGAGTAAAAAAATTTGGATGTAGCTTCTAAAAACTAGGCATAAATTATGGCACTTCTACAATGACTAGTTATAACACACTCTTTAAAAGTGCTCTCACTTATTATAGTTGTGGATTCGACCTCAATCGTCTAGCTTGTCCACTTGACAAAAGCACCATCACATTGCATTCTCTCTAATTAATTTGCTACAATTCAGCATGAACAAGATAAATTAAGGGAAATGCAATTTTTCATGTTCTACTAAAAAACAACAAAGAAATAGACTATCATGCAATTTGAAGTCTAAGATGCTTGAATTTGAAGAAACTTGCAAGAGATAAGATTCACTATGGGTGGATCGCTTCTTGGCAATGTTTGTCAACAACAAATAATATTTACAAGTCGTACCAGAGAGTTCATTCACAAGTATTGACACATCTTGTAGTTGAGAAATAATCGAGCGAAAACAAGTGAGGTCGCATCAGATATAGAGCCTTGATCTTGCCATACTCATACCTATAGCGAGAGCCATGACTATCCTATTATTAGAATATTATACTAGATTCTACTAACCTTTTGTAATGTTCCACCAAGGACCTTTAAGCCTTCAAGTCAAGATGCATATTTTGTGGTCATCTTAAAACCACTCATTTAGTAGAAGGAAAATAACTTCTCCTAGTCTTTCAGAACGTTTTAGGAACCTCTGATCCTTCAAGCTAAGTTCTAGAGTTTGTGGTCAACCTTAAACCACCTTCATGGTTCATGATTTTCCAGTTGTTGAGATCGAGAGTTTGTGATCAACTTTAAACCACTCACGTAGTAGAAGACTTCATCTTCCACTATCCCCCTTTGGTTGGTGGTCAGAAAAAACCACCACTTCATAGAGATATTGTATTTAGCAGAAGACATCACAAACTTCTAGCTAGCTTACTTGGCAGTTTCAAATTTTCAATTTGAAGATGTTCAACCTTGTGTAGTCGGCTCTCTCCAAATTTCAACTCTCTTCTTTTTTGGACTCACATACACCCCTTCAGATTAAGGGGGGATTGTTGGGAATCTAATCCTTAGTGTATTATTATCTTCCCATTTACATGAAGAGAAGACAAATAGTCACATTGAATGGGAAGAGTCCTTGGGAGTCCAAGAGACCTCTTGGAAGTTGAAACCAATAGACATTCTCTCATGTATTTATGTGTATATACCTAAGGAGAAGATTATTGGGCGTTCACGTCAAACATCTTTATCTTGTGGTTTATTGTGCATTTGGCTTTGTGCTTCAGCTGATTTACTTGTGTGGCCATTGGGCATCTTAACATAATGAAACATATTAACAAAAATCAAAATCATCTAATGTAGTAGTTGTTCTGGATTATAAGTGATTTTACCTAAATGTGTGCATCAATTGTAAAAAAATAAAAGAATGTCAATCAAGGAGCAAATCAACGCGCTAGTGGATTGTAAGAAGAAACTAGTAGGCATTTGAAGGGGGATTGATCGTGTAACAATGTGATAGATAATTGTGACATATTATTTAGCATGTACTATAATAAAGCCTCCCCACAATGAAAAATGCATATTGATGTAAATATAAACAAGAGTGCATTTTAGCACAAAAGTATAATGAACACATACTCATCTTTCAACCACGTGGGTTCACTTGGCATGCTAATGGTACATCTCATTCATTCACATGATATTAAAGAATACCCCTAATCCCTTTTCTATCTCCGAAAAATCTTTCCTTGAACTCCCTCCTAATACATTTTTTTTAATAAGAAGACCTCCTTATTATCATTGGATATCCTAGATAGTATCCATTTTTGCATGAAAATTTTATAGCCCTTTTTGACTTCTACCCCTAGCATGTTTTTTTTCCCAAAGAAAAAAAACTAATATTTGTATTAATTCAAAAGAGTCTGTACATGATTTGTATGCTCTACATACAGTTGATCAAACAACCAGAAACAAAATCTGGAAGTGTTTCCAAAAACTTTAGGCCTAAAAGCATGAAAAATGTAACTAATCGAATATTATGTTGAAAAGAAGTATGAGATTAGCTCCCCTTGTGCATAAAAACAAAACTGTGAATAAGGCAAAAACTGTTGTCCTATTATTTCAAAAAAAGTGAAGAGATCTGATTGTTTGGTTGACATGTCTTGCAGGAAGAGCTTCTACGAAAGGTCTGTGAAAGAACTCATACACTTCCCCTTCCCCGTTTTCAAAAAATTTCCAAGTTCCGTGTTCCATCTTCACCCCTTCCTTCGAGAGGCGGTTTGCATCTGGATTTCTTTCCCTGTAAATATGGTGGCATGAGATATAATCAAAATTTGTCCAGAGTCTATTTACTTCTTCATAAAGAGTAATGAGAGCAAGATTTCTACACTGCTGAACTTTATTCACCCAATTGATAATGATAAGTGAATCTCCAAAAATTTGAAGTTTCCTGCAACCGAGTTCTAAGGCAAAGTGGAGAAGGAGTTTTAGAGCCATAAGCTCTGCATAGTTGTTTGTGCTTGCACCAAGACCCATTTGGATCTGGAAGTGATGATTTTGGTTCAGAAAGAGAGTGGCACCACCCCCACAAATGTGATTTTGAGAGGCTCCATCAAAGAAAGCCCAAGGCATAGAGTGGTCTATTTGTTTCTCTGCGACTATTCTTACCGCAGGAGCATCCTCTGTTTGAGGGAAGTAGGAAAGGATGTCAAGCCCTTGTTTTGTTATAGCTTATGGAGAGGATGCTTTATCTTGGAATATTGCCTTATTTCGTGCAATCTAGACCCTCCAGATGTGAAATAGTGGGAGTGCTTTTATATGGGATAGTTGAGGAGATGTGAGCCAATATTTCCAAGCATCTTCGAGAGAAGGTTCAGTCCAGCTGAATCTCTGATTCAGCATTGTTTGCAAATGTTGCCATACCTGGGAAGAGAAAGGGAAATTGAGGAAGATATGATTGGATGATTCCTCGTTATTTTTGTAGAGGGTGCACCAACCTGGTCCTTCCAGGGATCTTTTCTTCAATCTATCCCAGGTCGAAGTTTTGTTGTCAAGGGTGCACCACATGAGCACTTTTGCTTTCAATGGGCATTTGAGTTTCCAGAGCCCTGACTACCACCATTTTGGTTCAGTTTGGAATGTGGTAAGACAAAGCTATTGATATCCAGTTTTTGGAGTGTAGCTTCCATGAGCAGCATGTTCCCAGACCAATTCATCTTCTCTGTCAGTGAGTCTGATGTGGGAGTGTCGGAGAACTGTAATATACCTATTCCAGTATTGTGTCCAAAGTGTAGGGATCTCCAGCTCCCTGCAACCCAACCACCCCTGTTGCCATAGGTTGGTAGAAGTAGGGTCAACGATCTGATTTAGGTGGAAGAGGCCATTTTGTTGAAGGAACTGGATTAGAAGGGGGGGGGGGAGGTGGTTGAGATGTCTATTAGGCCAGGGATCAGCTCCTAGTCTGACCTTTGTCCCATTGCCCACTTTCCATGAGATTCCACTATGAATTAGTGAAAAAGCATTGCATATTACCTTCCAAATGATTGAGACTGATCCTGGGGGGGGTGAAAACTGAGTTCCTGATCTAGTCCCACAGAGGAACTGGGCTTATGTATTTGTGATATACCACCTTCGTCCAAATGATTTTTGTTGTGATGAGCCTCCAACCTACTTTTGTTGCTAGAGCTTTAGAAAAAAGGTCAATGTTTTTTAGCCCCACCCTCCCAATGAATTGGGTTTTGCAATTTGGTCCCATTTTACCCATGGGAGGACTTTTTGTTCCTTCTTTCTTATCCAAAGGAATTTTGAGCAGATTTTTCGAGACTTTTCCAAAATGGATTTTGGGATCCATGCTAAAGACATCCAATAGACTAGAATTGCTTCAAGGATAGATTTAACCAGTACTAACCTTCCTGCTCTCGAGATCCATCTGTTGCACCAGTTGTTTACCCTTTGTTCCAATTTTGCCACCAACCAATTCCAGTCTTCTTTCTTGTAGCTATTTGGTTTGAGCCTGAATCCTAGATATTTCAGCCCATCATCTAAGAGTGTAACCATGAACGAGAAAAGGGTCAAGAGCCTCCTTACAATGTCTTCATCTAGTTGAAAGTGGTGATAGTGGATTTATGCTCACTTAAGATCATCCCTGTCACGCTTTGCAGAAGGTCTACAGAAGTGCTGAAAGCTTTTCTGCCTCTCGAATTGTACCGTTACAGAAGAGGAGGATATCATTTTGTTGAGGCCCCGAAATTCACAGGCGGCAACAGTAAGGGATTCTCCCCAATCCACGTTCCCAACTAGCCCGTGGATTGTTTGGAATAGGGAATCTGTCCGGTTTACGGTCCGGCTACCGCAGGTCAAAGTAACAAAACAAGGCTCTACCGGTTGTGGCCCGGTCCACCGTGAATTTTGTATTTTTAATTTAATGTATGATATGCAAGTGCCTAACTAACAATGCAGGGTGCTAAAGATGCAAGGAACAGTCACAATGTGATGCGCAGGTTCTTACCTCTCGTCTTAAGGTTCACAAGCACCCAAAACACATACAACACGAAAATAAAATAACTACCTAAACTATCCCTAGGGAGCAGAGTTATCATTCATTGGTGAGTAATACATTTTGTACGTGCATTATGAAGAGTTACAGATAGCTGAGGCTTCATTCAAGACACATGAACAATTACAGATATTTAAACAACCAGATAGCTGATTATTTTATGAATAACATTTATCACTCACAGTGGAAAACATCCCAAAAGATACTGAAGAACATTTAACAAGAACATAGGTTCAGGAAGTTAAATACTCTCACAGTAAATGAAACACAGTTGAAAATGAAATAGTTCCTCTTCAACATTATTCATCTAGTCGCATTGATACATTCCACATTTCACTCTCTCTAGCAGGCAAAAGTTGCACTTTCTGACTGTAAAACGAAGTAGTTCCTCTTACAAGCAAAAGAGTTTACAATTTTTTCAGGGAAAAAGCCTCTGTAACTTCTCCCTTTACAGTATTTAAACAAAACAATAAATCGTTTGGGTTTCCCCCAACGCATGACCTTTCGGTCTCCCCAGCATTTCGTATTTTTCTGAGTTGTCTGTATGCACTCATGATTCTTTTTAGTAATGGGCCAGCAGTCAGGTTCATGCTTTTAGCGTTATTGACTTTGTCTTTTGCTTCGAGGGCCCTTTCAGTGACCTGGTCGATGTCGTTTTGATTTTTTTTATAAACTGTTTTTCTATGTCTTCAAGCATCAGCTCCTTACGCACACCTGCAAGTAACCCACATGTATTATCCATTTGGGACTGTGCTATGAAACAAAGCAACGGATTATACAAACTGAGACGACTTCTTCACAAAACAAATGGCCTGGTGCACCACGGCGGAAGTCATAGGATACTGACATCGGGATTCAAAGGCTTGGCTTAGCCGCAACGGCGGAAGGAAAAGAAGACTAAGAGGCGCGGTTCAAAGCTATGGCGGGAAAACTCCATCGGAGATCGGGTGACTTTGACGTCGGACGCCAAATGGACTTCCCAGCCGTAACGGCGGACAGACAAGCGCTAAAATGATGCGGAACGTGGGCGGGAGAGGGCTTAATCGAACGTCGGAAGACATTCGAGTCGGAAGCTCAATAGCTTTCCCAGCCGCAACGGCGGAATGGTAAAAGCTACGGGCAAGCGATTGAAGACAAATATGAATTGGACGTCGGAGAGATTTGGACTTCGGACGCAGAACCGCTTTGGGAGCCGCAACGACGGAGGGAAAAAGAACAAAAAACAGCCGATTTGACAAAAAAATGACGCCTGATCATAAGAAAACTTAAGTGTTTAGAAAACTTAAAATCAGCAAAGGCCAGACTGTTTCACCTCAGCGAAAAGGGGGTTGTTCAAAGGGCAACTGATCTGACGAGTTTCAAACTAGCAATCCAAATTTAATCCCGCGAGTCACAACAAAATCTTAACATAAGCACTTTCTAAAACAAGTCGCAAATTCATCTTCAGAATCAACCAAAGTCAGAACGAGACCAAACATTTATGGATTAAATGAAACCAACGCAATTCTAAATGATGAGGAGGGGCCCAAAATTTAAAACTTTGGGGAGAACAGTTACAGCTGCAACAATTGGCGATTACCTGGTGAACCTAGATCTCTGGGCGATTAACCTTTGAGTGACAGACTGTTTAACAAGAAAAACATCATATTGAATTCTTCCAGCAATATGGATTTCTCAAATGACAGAAGTGTGTACCCTTAATCATTGATGACAGTCCAGTTAGGGAGAGTGGAAACCAGAATCATCAAGTCCAGATAACTATGCTGAGGCTAGAGGATGAGTTTCATTATTACCTTTGTCTTCAGGTGGCTAATAGCTTTGGACACCACAGGATTGTAGCATATGGTAAACATAAATATTCGTTTGTTCCGCATTCCCATGCCATTTTAACACTTTTCTTGTGCTTTTGGACTTTTGTCCCTTTTCATATGAGTTTGCTTATATGCCTCTCTTACTGAATTTTGATTTAGGATCCTCTATCCCATAGTGTCCTTTTGTGTGAGTGGTGTACTTCAAGTTTAAGCTCACGGACGGAGAGGATCTCTCGGCAATTTAGTACTTATGATTCAGCATCTGCTTTGATGTATGATGCTTTTCATATAAGTTCTTTGATTCTTATCTACCTTTTGGCATTCGTTTCTTGGCATGGGATCATTTATATTTAATATACTGTTCACCTTGCTTCTTTCCATGGGTCCTCTGCTGTCATCCCCTAGACATTTTAAGTGCGACGTGGATGGAGCCTCAACATAGTATTCCAGACTCTTTGAATACGGTTTATTTCACAGGGGTTAAGCAGGACTTCAATGCACACAGAGCTATTCGAGAAAATGACTAAGCTGGAAGAAAATCTTTAATATAAAGAGCATCCCATAGTCTGATCACTAAATTGTTTATCACTCCCAAAATTTTTGATGTTCCCCATGCAACCGCAGGTTCGTCCCCTTTATTGAAAACAAGAAAAATCAAACTAAAGCAAACTGAAAAAACATGACTCAAAAGACTACCAGACGGATTATTTATATACAAGACAGAAGAAATCAAACAACTCAGGAGAAATAAGGCTTGAGAACCAAACCATTTACCGGTAGGTTCTCCTCCCACCCCTGCAGATCTTGCAACTTGTAAGTAGAAGGACCAAGCTTGGCTGCAATCTGAAAGGGGCCTACCCACAACTGCTGGAATTTGGTATGCTTTCCCTTCTCATCATGTGGGTGGTCCCATTTGAGGACTAAGTCTCCTACTTCAAAGTCTTTTGTCCCAGCTTTGTGCTTATCAAACCATCTCTTAACTGACTCTTGTTGTTGTTTAAAGAATTCTTTGGCTTTAGATCTAGCTTCTTCTGCTTTCAGGAGATTATATATTCTTATCTGTAAAACTTCATCATCAGACCCCCTGGACTCTTGAGCTAGTATGGAAGATGGTAGCATGATGTTGGGAGGAAGAATGGCTTCTTTTCCATAGACAAGGGTATAAGGAGACACTCCTATTGCAGACTTGGGGGTGACTCTATCAGCCCACAGGGCATTTGGTAATGCTGAGTGCCAACTCCTCTGGTTTTCTACCACAGTCTTCTTCAAAATTCTAATCAGATTTTTGTTAGAGGATTCAGCCAGGCCATTTCTTTGTGGATAATAATTAGCAGAATAATGCAATTTCATCCCTTTATCATGAGCAAATGTAGTCAATTTAATTGATGAAAAGTATTTAGCATTATCAAAGACTAACGAAACTGGAACTCCAAACTTGGTCATTATATGATCTTGCAGGAAGCTGATGACTTCGTCCTCATTTATCTTGCGCAGCGGGATAGCTTCGACCCAGCGAGTGAAATAATCAGTAGCGGTCAGAATGTACTTGTGTTGGAGGGAAGAATTTGGTTTTATTTCTCCAATAATATCCAGTCCCCATTGCTCGAATGGTTCCGTGATCATCACAGGCTTTAGGGGTGCTGCTGCTTTAGGCTGTCTTCCACCACACCTTTGGCAAATATCACATTTCCTGACATGTGCATGTGCATCCTTGAAGAGTGTAGGCCAATAGTAACTGGCTCTGAGGATTTTGTGGGCTATAGTATCCCCTGAATAATGTCCTCCAGCAGGATCGTCATGCAATTCTGTCATCACTTTCTTCACATCTTCCTTTTCTAAGCATCTGAGAAGAACTCCGTCAAAGTTCTTTTTGAATAATACCCCTTCCACAATTTGATAAGATGCTGATTTAAGACGTAGCGCTCTCCTTTGCTTGGAATTCCAATGTTCTGGTAACAGACCTGCCTGCAGGTAATGCACCAGGTCTCTGTACCAAGACTCGGGAGCTGTAAATAAAGGACATACATCCATCATATGTAACTCGGCCTCATCCTCCCAGGCTTGTTCTTCATTGTTCCCACTTTTAGTCATCAGTTTGCACAACCCTTGACCTTTCACTATAGAAGCTGGCCTGAATTCAAGGTCGTACTCTTGAAGAGCTGTTACCCAGTTGCCCCTTCTTTCTCCTAACTCTTTTTGTATGAGAAGGGATCTTACAGCTGGGTAGGGGACTATTACCTTGGTTCGATTTTTTAATATATAAGGCCTGAATTGCTTCACTTCCTTAAATACTGCGTAAGCTTGCTTATCAATGGCTGGGTAGTTCAATTCAGCCCCTTGTAGACCAGTGCTCATGAAGGATATTGGGAATTCATCCCCCCCTTCTTCCTTTTGGGTGAGCACAGCTGCCAGTGAATCATCGGATGCAAATGTATACAGAATAAAGTCTCTGTCAAAGTCTGGGCTTTTCAGGGAGGGTGCATGTGCAACAGCAGTCTTGATTTTACTGAAAGCATTCTTTTCAATTTCAGTCCACTTAAATTGGGTATTTTGTTTCACCATCTATTGTAGTGGCTTAACAATCTGAGGAAAATCAGGGACAAATCTTCGCATGAAGTTTATAGTGCCCATAAAAGACTGCATCCCTTTCTTATTATGGGGCAAGGGGATTTTCTCAATGGCTTTGACTCTTTCTGGATCAATAGAAATTCCTGTCTTCGAAACTATGTGACCAAGCAACTTGCCCTCTGTGACAGCGAACACACACTTTTTAGGATTGAGGGCAATGCCATATTTTCGACAGCGTTCGAAAATTTGCTTTAAGTGAAACGCGTGCTCTTCTCTTTTCTTTGAGAATATTGTAATGTCGTCAAGGTACACCACAACACTTCCTCCAATCAATCCGTGGAAATCTATGTCCATAGCCCTCTGAAATGTTGCTCCAGCATTAATCAGCCCAAAAGGCATCCTTCTATAGGAAAAGGTTCCCCATTTAGTTCTGAACGTTGTCTTTAATCTGTCTTCTTCGGCTACTAATACTTGATTGTAGCCAGAGAAACCATCTAGTAATGAAAACAGTTCAGAACCTGACACCATTTGTAGCAGCTGCTCCATGGGTGGCACAGGATAGTTATCTTTATCTGATGCACGGTTTAAGTTCCTGAAATCCACGCAGAGTCTGATTTCTCCTGATTTTTTTCTTACTGGTACCAGATTTGATAGCCACTCAGAGTGTCTGACTTTGAAGATGATTCTTGCGTCCAATAACTTCTTCACTTCACTTTGAATCAACGGTTCCAATTTTGAATGCATTTTCCTCAACGATTGCTGATATGTCTTGACGCCTGCTTTAATGGGAACGACATGCTTGATGATGCTGGTATCATACGTTTTCAAGTCTTCATACGTCCATGCGAAAACATCTTTATATTGTTTAAATAAACTGATGAATTTGTCTCTTTCTGTTGGAGAACAACATTTGCCGAGATTGACAAACTTAGGATTTGTTTCAGTCCCTAAATTAATCAACTCAAACTGCAGAGATGAGCTGTGGGTCTTCACGTTGGGTGGTCTTCTGAATTTTTCATTTAAATCAAACATTTTTTCCAACGTTCTGACTCCTTTAGGAATGAAATTATCGTATTTCATCTCAGCCTGATGCTCTTCATCGTCTATGACTGCTCCTTTAAACACCTCATCATTCGTTAAACATTCTATGGTCTGCTGGTCATCATCGAACACTCGTAGGTTCGTAATCATATCAGGTACAGAGGGCCTAAAAAGCAGTTCAACAGAACATCAATTATTAGTGGGTACGAGTCTAGCGGCTGATGTGGCCAACAGATCAGCCGCTGCGTTTTTTATTCTTGGAATTGAAATAATGTTAAATGCATTAAAATATTTCAGCAAATCCCATACCTCATTCTGGTAAGCTTTTAAGTGAGGAGAAACACAATGTATCTAATTCCGGATTTGTTTCACAATAATTTCAGAATCTCCAAAAACTTTTAGATTACTTACATTTAATTCAATTGCCTTCTTTAGTCCCTGTACCAATGCTTCGTACTCAGTTGTATTATTAGTACACTCAAACTCTAATCTACATGAAAGGAAATGTTTATTCTTCTGTGGGTCAATCAGGACACATCCAGCCCCTGACCCTTCTAATGTCTTAGAGCCATCAAAAAATAAAGTCCAAAAATCATTAACTACTGAAAACGAATCTATTCCTACTGCTAAGTCTACTATTTTACAGTCAATATCATCAGCCTGTGAGAATCGAAGGAGATCAGGCTGGGTATTAGATGTGTTGCTGGCTTCTTCTGCTTGGTAATTACCCGGTTCCAACTCAATAAAATAGTTTCCCAAGACAGAATCCACAGGTTCATTCTTCTCATCCAGCCGAGTGACGTTATATCTCATATGAGGCTCTCTTAAAATCTTAATCTGATTCGGGCTTCCTTTGTATGGCAACCACAGATGTGACCAATCAGAAGTGAAATATCCATTGAGTTTGGCCAACCAATCTCTACTCAGGATAAGGCCATACGCATCTGGTATATCAGCCACCACGATATTAATGACCTGGCATACTTTATCATTTGAAGCCAGATGGACTAGGACATCTTCCATCTCACCAATTACCTTCACATTTGTCTTGTCCAACTGAACTACTCTCCACAGGGATGGCTTAGGCTGCCCATTGATTCTTTTACAGACAGATATCGGCATGACATTAACAGTTGCCCCTGAATCTACCAAGCAATTATGTACATTGTAGTTAAAGATTTCAAAAGTAAGGAGGAAAGGTGGATGCTTGTGCTTGGACTTACCTCCACTGCTGGTCTCTCCGATCTCTTCTTCTTCTTCTGGTTGATTGTTAGTGGGCGTCTTCTCATCTGATGCTTCAAGGGCTCTCAACAACTTTTCTTTTTGCTGCGGCACTTTGCACATTTTGAATAGTGGAACATTCGCCTTTATCTTCTTTAAATCCTCCACAATGTCATAATCCATTTGCTGTTCCGTGGGATGAGGCCTATCAGCATTCTCCTTATCTTCATTTGGCTTGGCCGTTGTATCATTCTGTCTAGGATTTTGGCTGGTAATAGTGAACTCTGGAGTTTTATCAGCCAAAGATTTGTCTTGAAATCTCTTCTTAACATTTCTCTGCAGCCTCTTAATCTTTGGGAGTATGAGACTGTCTTCTTTAACCGTCCCTTGGCTCCTCGTGGCTACATTGGTTTCCACAACGTCTTTGTACCCCTGAGTCTTTTCTTCTTCAGCGTCAAATAACGAGACAGAATTCCATAAAGCCATGGTTTCTTCTTCCTGTTCTTTAGTGGAAGTAGACATAGAAGTCTCTTTTCTTTCTTCTTCTCCCTCTTCTGTTAATCTAGAATCTAACAGTTGATTCATGACCAACATCATCGAATTAATCCACTGAGGACAATTCTTTTCAGAGTGTGGCTGTTGGTGGAAAGTGCAAAAATTGTCCAAGCCCACCTCTGTTAAATTCATGGATGCAGCATTGTGAGGAGGAGGTTGAGACTGGTGGTTATCCTCTCTTTTCTTATAATATGGCTTATAAAACTTTTGTGCTTCCTTTTCTTTCTCCATATCTATGATTTTATTGGAAAGCTTCTGCATCATTTTGGCCATATTTTCCAAATCTGGCGACTTTTCTTCCTTAGGCTTAGAGAACAATAAGGCTTTTCTTCCCGCACCCTTTTCTCCTGACTGTTCTGGATATTCTTCAATACTCTCTCTTTCAGCTTCCACTACTTCAGCCTCTTCATAGGTTTCCGTCAATGTAGGCTTGGCCCTGCCTTTGGCAAACATGGCCAGATCAGGGCCTAAGGCTGAAGTATAATATTCAATCAGAACTTTGTCTGAAGGCCTATCCGTTTCAGAGAAATTCTTGAGATAACCTGCAAACCTTTGTGTGAAACTGAGCACCTTTTCTTTTCTTTCTTTCTTCAACACGCACAACCCTTTCATGAGAGCCGCATGAGTTTTCTGAGTTGCATACTTACTTCTGAAAATTCTTTCGAAGGTATCCCAATCAGGGATAGAGTTAGCAGGCAACCCAAAGTACCATGATGTTGCAGCTCCTTTAAGAGTATGTGGGAACAGTCTGCAGACTACATCTTCATGCTCCCCATCCCTCAGCCCTTCTATTGCCAAGTAAAAACTCTGCAGATGATCATCTACTAGTATCTTCTCATTTGGGTCGAATTTAGGCAACAACTTTTCAAAGGATTGAGGCAAATCATGTAACGGAGGGGTCAGGTTTAAGGGTGATCTGGCTCTCCATGCAGGTGGCGGATTTGGCAGGTTAGGTGGTTGGTTTGCATTTACGCCAGCCATGAGTCTGGGTGGAGAGTGAGGAGGTGAACCAATTGGAGTGTGAGCCGAAGAACTGTGAGGGGTTTCCGGGCCTTCTTGATTCAAAGGTAGCACAACTTCCTGCAAGGCTATTTCTACCAGCTCTTCCCAGTCTCCGACCAACACTGAGCCTTCCGCTTCAGGACGATCCTTCTTTTTATACTCTCTTCTGGGCAGTTCGGGGATGATTGGCAATCCTCCAATCTTCTTTACATATGCCCTGGTGTGTATTCTCAGATCATTAACAACTTCGTTGTCAACAGAATATAGATGTTCTCTTTCTTTTGAAATTGGATTATGGAACCCACTACTTTCAGAACTGTGACCGGTGGAATATTCTCAGGAAAACGGGTTGCCTCGGCCAGCCATACACTGGCGGCCCTCCTTCTAGCGCCAAAACTGTTGAGGCCCCGAAATTCGCAGGTGGCAACAGTAAGGGATTCTCCCCAATCCACGTTCCCAACTAGCCCGTGGACTATTTGGAATAGGGAATCCGTTCGGTTTACGGTCCGGCTACCGTAGGTCAAAGTAACAAAACAAGGCTCTACCGGTTGCGGCCTGGTCCACCGTGAATTTTGTATTTTTGACTTTAAGTATGATATGCAAGTTCCTAACTAACAATGCAGGGTGCTAAAGATGCAAGGAACAGTCACAATGTGATGCGCAGGTTCTTACCTCTCGTCTTAAGGTTCACAAGCACCCAAAACACATACAACACGAAAATAAAATAACTACCTAAACTATCCCTAGGGAGCAGAGTTATCATTCATTGGTGAGTAATACATTTTGTACGTGCATTATGAAGAGTTACAGATAGCTGATGCTTCATTCAAGACACATGAACAATTACAGATATTTAAACAACCAGATAGTCGATTATTTTATGAATAACATTTATCACTCACAGTGGAAAACATCCCAAAAGATACTGAAGAACATTTAACAAGAACATAGGTTCAGGAAGTTAAATACTCTCACAGTAAATGAAACACAGTTGAAAACGAAATAGTTCCTCTTCAACATTATTCATCTAGTCGTATTGATACATTCCACATTTCGCTCTCTCCCGCAAGCAAAAGTTGCACTTTCTGACTGTAAAACGAAGTAGTTCCTCTTACAAGCAAAAGAGTTTATAAATTTTTCAGGGAAAAATCCTCTGTAACTTCTCCCTTTACAGTATTTAAACAAAACAGTAAATCGTTTGGGTTTCCCCCAACGCATGACCTTTCGTATTTTTCTGAGTTGTCTGTATGCACTCATGATTCTTTTTAGTAACGGGCCAGCAGTCAGGTTCATGCTTTTAGTGTTATTGACTTTGTCTTCCGCTTCGAGGGCCCTTTCAGTGACCTGGTTGATGTCGTTTCGATTTTTTTTATAAACTGTTCTTCTATGTCTTCACACATCAGCTCCTTACGCACACCTGCAAGTAACCCACGTGTATTATCCATTTGGGACTGTGCTATGAAACAGAGCGGCGGATTATACAAAATGAGATGACTTCTTCACAAAACAAATGGCCTGGTGCACCACGGCGGAAGTCGGAGGATACTGACATCGGAATTCAAAGGCTTGGCTTAGCCGCAACGGCGGAAGGAAAAGAAGACTAAGAGGCGCGGTTCAAAGCTGTGGCGGGAAAACTCCATCGGAGATCAGGTGACTTTGACGTCGGACGCCAAATGGACTTCCCAGCTGTAACGGCGGACAGACAAGCACTAAAATGATGCGGAACGTGGGCGGGAGAGGGCTTAATCGGACGTTGGAAGACATTCGAGTCGGAAGCTCAATAGCTTTCCCAGCCGCAACGGCGGAATGGTAAAAGCTACGGGCAAGCGATTGAAGACAAATATGAATCGGACGTCAGAGAGATTTGGACTTCGGACGCAGAACCGCTTTGGGAGCCGCAACGACGGAGGGAAAAAGAACAAAAAATAGCCGATTTGACAAAAAAATGATGCCTGATCATAAGAAAACTTAAGTGTTTAGAAAACTTAAAATCAACAAAGGCCAGACTGTTTCACCTCAGCGAAAAGGGGGTTGTTCAAAGGGCAACTGATCTGACGAGTTTCAAACTAGCAATCCAAATTTAATCCCGCGACCCACAACAAAATCTTAACATAAGCACTTTCTAAAACAAGTCGCAAATTCATCTTCAGAATCAACCAAAGTCAGAACGAGACCAAACATTTATGGATTAAATGAAACCAACACAATTCTAAATGATGAGGAGGGGCCCAAAATTTAAAACTTTGGGGAGAACAGTTGCAGCTGCAACACATTTACAAACAAGAGATGAGTTATATTGAGGTTTGTGGCTAATTTGATCCCTCCAATCTGTCCTCTTCTCTTTGCATCCAAAATGGCTTTGCTCAGAATTTCTGCTACCAGTAAGAATAGGAGGGGGAGAGATGGAAGCCTTGTATGAGTCCCCTTTCTGAGAGGAAGAAATATGAAGCTGAGCCATTTATGAGGACTGCAAAAGTTTTTGTAGAGATGCAGGCAAAAATCCATTTTTTAAAGAAGTAGTTGAAACCCAGGTGGGTAAGAAGGAGCCTTAGGTAGATCCAACTTACTCTGTCAAAGGCTTTGGAAAGATCAATATTAAGAATTGTTCCTTTTGATTTTTTGACCTTTATGTTGTGCATCCCTTCCTTAGACACACCTATTGCTTCATGGATTTTCCTATCTTCTAGGAATCTGAATTGCTCATGTGAGATTATTTTTGAGAGAACCTTATTAAGCCATTAGGAAATCACTTTGTAAGTTATATTGCAGAGAGAGATAGGCCTGAAATATTCCAGGTTGACCGGATTGTCTTTTTTAGGTATAAGAGCCAGGAAGGATGTGTTGAGGGGAGGGTGGACATGCCCATTTGCTCGAGATTCCTTAACCAGATGGAGAATATCAGGGTCGATTGTGTCATAGGCTGCCAGGAAAAATTCAATGGTACAACCATTAGGGCCTGGGATTTTGTCCTTCTGGAAACTATGCATGATGGTTTTTAGCTCTTCTTTCGAGACTTCTTCCAACAAGTTTGCATTATCCTTTTCTGTGATTCTTTCGGGAAAGAAGAGTGAAGTCTGGATAACTTATGCAATTGTGGCCTATTGATCTACTTTAAAAAGGTTTTCAAAATAAACTTTTCCAATCTCTTCCATTCCATCAAACTTGTAGATTTGATCATCATTTGAGTTTCTTAGTTCCCAAATTGTATTTTGCTGCTTCCTTCCCTTGGAAAAGGTCTGAAAGAATTTAGTGTTGTCATCTCCACAGGTCATCCAAATGGCTCTGCTCTTTAGTCTCCATATTTCCTCTCTCTCCTCTAGAGTCTTTCTTCTGCTATATTCAAGGGAGATCAGTCTTTCCTTATCTCCTTGTGTTGAGAAACCCCCCCTTTCAAAGTTGTGGATTTCTGTTAGTCCTGCCTCAATCTGAATAAGAGCTTGATCATCCTAAAGTTTTTTTGTTCTTGGCCCAATCCTTCAAAAGACATTTGATTCGAGTAATATTTTGAGCGAAGTGAGTAGCAGCATGCGATCCGGCATATGCTACATAGGGGATTCAATTGGAGTGGATGAGCTTGAGGACTTCCTCATTTTTTAGCCAAGCTACACAAAATTTGAAAGGGTTGGTTGGCTTTTTAGGGTTTCTCATAATTTCCAAGCAGATGGGCAAGTGTTCTGAGTTAGCTCTTGAGTCTACCCATTGTTTAAACATCAGATCCTTTTCAATTAGGCTTTCTCCCAGAAGAAACATGTTTAGTCTCTTAGCAATTCCATGTTCTCCAAATCTTCTGTTTGTCCAAGTTGGCTTGATATTTTGCGGTTCCAAGTCCACCAACTTGAGATTTTGGAGGAGGTTCTTGAAGATAGTGGCCAAAGAGTCCGATATTTATTTTGGTCCCCAAATCTCATGGATTCCAAGGGTGAAGTTCAGGTCACTATCGATCACCACATTGTCTCTCTTCAGGAACTGGGAGGCTTGTACCAGTTCCCAGAAGGCCACTATGTTGTTGTAAGGCCTGTAGATGTTTAGAAAGTTGAAATGCAAGTTTGCTACTGCCCATAAAAGTTCAATCACCATACCGAAAGAGGCTCTCCAGGAGTTGAAACAACGTAGGGTGGAGGGATTCCAGCCTATTTCCAAGCCTCTTGAGTGTCCTTTTGCACTCTGTGCCAAGAAAGAAAAATTGCTTGTGATAGAAGATAACAAAGATGAAACCTTAGCTTTTGCACCTGAGGTTTCCTGCAGGAGGATGACATCTGGTTTTTGAACATGTATCATCCTCTTTAGGACACGTTTTTTATGGGTACTTGCCAGACCCCTGCAATTTAGGGAGAGAAGTTTCATTTTGGAACCCCTTAAGGGGCCTGCTGTAATGCCTCCATTCAAATAATTGCATAGCAGGACAATTCCATCAATCCTACTAGTTCCCTAGGTTGAATGGATACATTTGGAATTTTAATAAGGGAGATAATAAATGATGTTCAGACATTAGAATGGAATAAATATTTAATAATGGAGCCAATTAAATAAATACAAGATAAAATTGAAGGGGCAATGGAGCATGGAGACACATGGAGATTATGGGGCCCACACAAGCAGAATTTCTGTGCCACATGACATCCTCCTCCTGCAATTTTGAATCCATGGGAAGCCTAATGTTATTGGATGATTTAGAAGGCTAATACACTTGGTTGTATGCATCATAGGTCGAATTTGGAAGGAAATGTAACTTACATGGGAGAGGAAGAGTCAAATGGGAGCTTCTTGGACACTTGGGCTAGATTCCCTAACATATATGACATCTATGAAACCAATGATGAACATGCTATGAAATTTATGACATATTGCATACCTGAAGGCTGACATCTGACCATTATGACATGTCATGCCTAAATATAGCATCCAAGAAGGAGCTCATGTGATTTGGGGAAGCTCTATGGGTCCCTACTCGAATTGGGGAAAGATGGAAGGCTAGGGAAGGGAGGACACATGGAAAATATTGAGCACACACCCTAATTCAAATTAGCTTGAGTTTGTGGATGGATTGGTAACCTTAGAAGGCTAAGTATGTTTATAAAATATAGGGATCAACCAAGATAAGGGCTTTTGATCATTTTAGAAATTTTCAATTGTGAAGAGAGAGAGCTAGTGGATGACTAGTTTCTTGCCTTTACATCCAAGTTTGTGTTTGGAGAGAACATTCAGGTGTTTCATGGAGCTTTAATGGAGTTTGTATTTGCAGGTGTAATCTACAAGGCAGCGCTTGGTTTCTTCTAGAGCAACACATTCTCTCAACCATTTCCAGTATTTATTGCATATTCTTGCTCATGGAGGGATTGCGCTTTGGGTGAGCTATTGTACTCTTTGGGAGAGATTATCATGGTAAATTTGTAATTGTAATAAACTTAATATACTCTGTTCTTCATATTCATAAAGTCTCAGGTCGAAATACCAAATGGTTGTGTGTAAAAGTGATTATTAATGAGCAAACAATGACCATTTCCCCACTGTATGCCATTGTAATGCTGATGATTTCAAATGAAAGAATGTTTCTCTGATATATTTATGATGAATTAACTGCCATTTATGATTATTACAAGTTTCATATCCAACACTTAAGCATTTTAAGTCATCTTACTCAGTTTATTTGCATTTGGAGAAGATTTGGTGCCATTTCCCCAAGGGTTGAACTAGTGATGTTGTAGTTGTTTTGGAGAGAGTTATAACAACATTTATAAACTAAATAATGATGCACATGAGACCTTAAAAATGTCCCTTAAAAATACTCTTCCTCTGTTTAGAATTTCGAATGGGTTTGGGAGCATTTGGAAATCCATTTTTAGCATTACCGTGGGGGAATTGGAACCCCAATTTGCTAGTGAAAACTCCTACCTTGGCCAGAATATTAAAAAAGTTTGCAGAAGTATTTAGAGGGTCATAAATCATCCCTGAAAATAATATTCAAGTATTAATATCATTCATATACCTTCTCAAAATATTTGGATCAATTTGGAGACCTAGACATCAAAACTAGTCAAAGGTCAAAATAGGGAAAAAAGTGAAAAATTGGTCATTGTAATAAAATTATTAAAAAGGGACATTACAAGTGGTATCATAACATGTTCCTTGAACTTGTGCATTAATACCATCCATTGAATAAAAGTTTGCAGACATTTCTTGGTTTCACAATCCACCCACCAAGCCCATTTTCCTTCCTCCTCGACCAACGAAAGAAGAAATTACAACCATAGACATTGAAGCATGTTTCCAGGAGTATCGAACTTTGAGAGGGGATATTCATGAGAGGTATTGTTTCCAAGAATATATTGTCAAGTATGGATTTAGGCACAAGAAGGAAAATGTGAATTCGTTAAGGGACAATCAACAATCCACAAGTTTGGAGGAGCATGAAATGAGAAAAAATCATCCTATTTGTGAAAAGAGCCTAGATACACCATTAAAGGAAGAAACAAAGAATAATGAAGTGGAGCATTGATTACCTCAAGATTATTGCATACAAGAACATAAAGAAGAAGGTGAAGACAATAACACAATCCTTACTAATGGGGGTTGTTCCAATCAAAGAGAATCTATTGATGGATCCTTGAACTATGAAGGAGTACCTACTGATGGGTGTTCACAACTCTATGTTGGTGACATAGAGATCAGATTTAAAAATGTTGTTGCAAGAAAAATTTCTCATAAGCATGAAGATGAATACCTTGTGATAGATAATGAAGAACCAAGATCAACTTTCCATCACCACTTGAGCTTTGATAAGTTGATCAAATCAAGAAGATAGAAGAAGAGGAGGTTCACTCCGGTGAACCATCCTTCATTGAAGGGTCTTTGAAGATGAGTGAAATGGATATCCACGAGGCCCTTAGCATACTCCATGATACTAAAGCATTGGTGTCAAATTCTTGTTGGAAAATTTCTTCATTGGAGGACCCATCCTTCCTTGAAGACATGGAGAAGATTCAATTATCAATGTGCAACATTGAAGGTAATTTCATGTCTTTGCTTTTTGAAAGAAATAATTTGGTTGAGCTTAATGACTGTTGAAATGAAGAATACTTGAATAATAAGGAGGATATTTAGAAGCTCAAAACTCAAAATGAGCAACTTCCAAAAAGGTTGCATGATACTTGTTCTTCCTCCTATGTTTCAGATTGTCACATGGTAGATTGCTTGGAGGATTCTCATGACATGAGGGATCATGAGAAACATGGATAATTGCAGGTTCTTGATTTGTTTGAATATGAGCTTGATGAGATCCAATTAGTAGTTGTGGTTGAAGAGGAACTTGAGTTTCCTCTTGAAGATGAGTGCACACTTTTTGAAGAAGTGCATGATTCCACTACCTTGGAACCAACCCATGAGGAAATGTTTGCATTTTTAAGGGAGGTGCATACTCCTACCCTTATGGATCCTTCACATGATGACAATTTTTCCCTTTCTAATCATTTGGGTGAGTTGGTTCTTTCTCCTACATCCTACACTTCCAAATTTTGCAGCATTCATCCTATTGAAGTATGGGTGAAAGGTTTCTTTTTTATGGTGCCACATGAAGAGTATGGAATTTCTATCTCTCCTTTTGATGATGACATGATTATAGAACCCTATTATTTAAATTTTCAGCAGCATCCCTTTTTACATTATGATGATACACATCTACATGGATGCACCTATGGTATTCACTTGAGTCACTTGGAGACTCATGATTTTCCTTCATCCTTGCCTAGTCCATTTGATGTTGGAGGAACTTCATCCCACACTTGGGTGAAGATATATATGATTGAAGAAATTTATTGTTGGAAGCAACATACTCTATTATTTCATGATGATATACATATTCATGAGTGTATTGATGAGACTTCTTTGAGCCACTTGAAGTCTTCATGTTTTCTTTGCTCCTTATTTGGTTCAGATTTTGGTGGAGGTTCTTCATTCACTTCTTGGATGAACGAACACATGGCTGATTATATTGATGCACATTATATATTTTTGGAGCAGTATTATGGTACATGGGATCCTCACCTATGTCATTGGGGCAGATCTACTTACTTGGATGTACAAGCACTTTCATGATTCTTTGATGAGGTACCTTCTTGATGTACATTTGTATGATTTTGTTATGTACTTTCATGGTCTATATTTTGTACTTGTGATGTTTGGAAGGGTGCAATGCAAGAAATGGGATCTCAGCATTGCTTGGTTTCATCTCACTTGGAGTAGCAGTTCGATTGTTGGTTTGAGAAAGCAAACCAACCTTCAGTTGTTTGAGTTCATCTTTACAGAGTAGTGTTCCAATTTCCTATGTGGGAGACCTTTTGAGAGATGGATTCAATTTTCACTTGCTTGGTGTTCATGGAATTTCATCATAGACATTTCACACCATGCATGTATCAGGATCATATGGGACCCTTGGATCATTTTGGGTCCCATTGGTTTCAATTTTGGGGGCAACAAGCAACATTGGAGATTTAGTCACCACTTGAGAAGATGATAGTAATCATAGTAGTGCAGCAGCAAGCATGGTGGTTCCTATCTGTAATTTTCTTGGAATCTTAAGAAACTCAAAGTTTGGTAACTCAGTACCAACTTCAAAGAATTATATAGAAGAAAAAAGGGGTGAAAGTTCAGAAAAGGTTTCCAAAATATGGAGGTAAAGATTATTTGTGCAAATTTGGTTTTTATGGTTTTGATTAATCCTTTTGGTGTTATTGGTGATGTTACAAGATATATCGATATGCACAATCCACATCTCTTTACTTTTGGGAACACAAAATTGCAGTACATGAGTACCACTACTCAAATTGTAGCTAAAGAAAATTAATGAGCAAAACCATAAGAGAGCACTTAGTGCAAAGGAAGGAGTACCAAATGAGGATGCCACTTGGGAATATGAACAAATTTTGCAGCATCCAAATCTGAAATTGATTGAGGAAAAACAATCTTGGGTGCGGAGGACTGTAATGTACCCATTCAAATAATTGCATAGCAGGACAATTCCAGCAATCCTACTAGTTCCCTAGGTTGGATGGATACATTTGGAATTTGAATAAGGGAGCTAATAAATGATGTTCAAAAATTAGAATGGAATAAATATTTAATAATGGAGCCAATTGAATAAATACAAGAGAAAATTGAAGTCGCAATGGAGCATGGAGACAGACGGAGATGCTAAAATTTATGTGCCACATGGCATTCTCCTCTTGCAATTTCGAATCCATGGGAAGCATAATGTTCTTGGATGAGTTAGAAGGCTAATACAATTGGAAATATGCATAATAGGTCGAATTTGGAAGGAAATGTAACTTACATGGGAGAGGAAGAGTCAAATGGGAGCTTCTTGGACACTTGGGCTAGATTCCCTATCATCTATGACATCTATGACACCAATAATGAAGATGCGATGGCATTTATGACATATTGCAGACCTAAAGGCTAACATCTGACCATTATGACATTTCAAGCCTAAATATAGCATCCAAGAAGGTGGTCATGTGAGTTGGGAAATCTCAATGGGTCCCTACTCGAATTGGGGAAATATGGAAGGCTAGGGAAGGGAGGACACATGACAAATCTTGAGCACACACCTATTTCGAATTGGCTTGAGTTTGTGGATGGATTGGTAACCTTAGAAGGCTAAGGATTTTTATAAAATACAGGGATCAACCAAGATAAATGATTTTTATCATTTGAGAAATTTGCATTTGTGAAGAGAGAGAGCCAGTGGATGACTGGTTTTTTGCCTTAGCCAATTTTGAGGGTGAAAGATTCCCATCCAAGTTGGTGTTTGGAGAGGCCATTCAGGTCTTTCATGGAGCTGTAATGGAGTTTGCATTTTCAGGTGTAAGCTACAAGGAAACGCTTGGTTTCTTCTCGTGCAACAATTTCTCTCAACCATTTCCAATCTTTATTGCACATTCTTGCTCATGGAGTGATTGCGCTTTGGGCGAGCTATTGTACTCTTTGGGAGAGATTATCATGGTCCATTTCTATTTGTAATACACTTAATATAATATATTCTTCATATTAAAAAAGTATCAGGTCGAAATACCAAATGGTTGTATGTAAAAGTGATTATTAATTAGCAAACAATGACCATTTCCCCACTATATTGATGTATGCCATTGTAATGCTGATGATTTCAAATTAAAGAATGTTTCTTTGATATATTTATGATTAGTGGAATTCCATTGATGATTATTACAAGTTTCATATCCAGCACTTAAGCATTTGAAGTCATCTTACTCAGTTTATTTGCATTTGTTGAAGATTTGGTGCCATTTCCCCAAGGGTCGAACTAGTGATTTTGTAGCTGTTTGGGAGAGGGTTATAACAACATTTATGAACTGAATAATGATGCACATACATACCCGAACATGATACATACCCGGGAGATGAGGAGGAGAAGCTGTGCCACCTTCTAGAAAGGGCATCGCCTGTTACTCTGGAATGTTCAGGGTTTGAGCTACCCTAACTTCTGATGTTTATGCCAGTATTGTCCCTATGACATGTGGCTCTCCCTCCTTGGAGAGTCTCTTCTTCCACGTGAAGACTAGGGGGGGTCCAGATGACATTTATTCGCCAGGTGCCCTACTTTGTGGCAGCAATGGCATCTGAAAGGAAAACCCCCATAATATAAGATTTGTTGATGATTTGTGGAGCCCCAAATTAGGTTAATGTGCTCCCTGAGCTCCCTTCTGATATTCATTGATACCAAAATTCATGCCACTGATTTTCAATGGGTTTTAAAAAAAGATAAGTTCGCTTGCAAGAAAACCCCAATTGCATTGCCAAGGTCTTTCAAAGAGGTTGGGTTCCAGAATTCCAACGGGATGCCTGAAAAATGTACCCAGACAAGGATTTTGTCCAGTCTCTCACTGTTGGCATCGAACAAAGGTGTCCATTTTTAAGCATAATGGGCACCGAGCCAAAGAACCAATTTAGATTCAGGATTTTCTCTGCTTCCTGTTTTTTGCTTAAAGTGAAACTAAACCAGCCTTTTGACAGGGCATCAACCTCTGGCTCTGTCTGGATCAGTCCACAAGGAAAGGAAATTCTTAGAGCTTCAAAGTTCTACCTGTGAGTATAAGGCAAGGAAATTTCCTTTTGATTTCGTTTTTTGTTTTATTCTAATTCTTCCTCTACCCCTACTTTTGGGAGGGACTGTCCCTATGTCATCATGTTCTTGCTCAAGGTCATTTGTTTAACAAATGACTAAAGGTTTAACATAATCCATGATAGTAATCATTGAACTAGTAATTATTTGGGTCTCCTACCAGAGGTGTGTTTCTTAGATCTCTTTGGAATGTTTATTATGAGTGTTACAACAATGCAAGCATATATCTTCAAAGCCCCTCACTTTGTAACACCCCATATTTTGACTAGGCACGATTTATCATCATACATACTGCACTTTATTTTGCTTATTATCTGTTGGACTCAGCTAGACTGAGTAAACTATATTTTTTCACGTTAAACCTGATTATATGTTACTATTATACTGATGATGTTTCTATGCTTATGCTGATACTATGAGTGTGATGTGATGATACTACCATTCTTATGAAATTTTACTCTCATTATGTGATTTCTATGTCGTAGTTATCATGGGATTTCTTTATTTCATAATGATAGTGTATGTTTACTTATCGTCCTTGATGAAATATGATATATATGATGTGATACGTGGATACCAACCCATGATGTGAATGATTCAATGATGTTATGTGATGAAATGAAAGGATGTTGATGATATGGATTAATTGTTGATCGAATAGAGATATTTGTTAGAAATGTATGGTTTCAAAATACTAATCTGCAGGACACAGGGCAATGAGATAGTTAGATACTTGATATGATATGAGGAATAAGTTTGTGTCAAGCAATAAGTTTTAGCAATCAACAGGATAATACGATGACACAAACTAATAATATCAATAACAACCTAGTGCGATTTTGACAAGATGTATTTCCCACCCTATGGTTTTTATGATACCTGAGGTCATGGGAGGGATGTGTTGAGTCATGCTCCCCTAAACATGTGATGACGATGGTCAGATTCATGCTAGGAGGGGTTGGGTCTGCTGTTTAGCCAACGCTAATGCTCTCAATTTCTATATGGGTCTGCGTCGGTGAAGCCGACACCACATATTTACTAGCAGAGGAAGGACAGGGAGGATGCGGAAGTAGGATATGATGGGCGATGTGTTAGCCAATATTGTGGGGGGTTGGGGGTTCTATGGGAGTATGTAGTGGTAGCAGGTATCCCTCTTCTGAATGCAACTGATTAATTGATTACTGTGAATCTAAGTATAATAATGTTGAATGTATACTATTTAAACCATAAGATAACTCATATTGATAAAATGACTATGTTAAAGTATCTATGACTATTATGTTTGCATTGTTATTGTTAATTAATAAATATGTGTAGGCAGGATATGCTTACTTATAATACATATGTGATATGTGCATGCATTGGCCACACATGTAGACTTCGCATATATACGCTAGTATCGTTATACAATTACTCATAAGGTTAAATAACTATGTAAGTTGTTACAAATAGTAAGTTATTATACATCGATAATGGAAGTTAAGATTTGTAAGGTATGTATTAAACTAGTCAATTAGTGTTCCTTAAATTGTATATGAGCACTACAATAAATGATTTATTAAGTGTAGTCAGTTGAAATTATTGTCAGAAATTGCCATAAGAATGCATGAACATTGTTCCATATTTGACAATAGAATTGCACTATTGAATTATTAATTACAACCAGTTTTACTCTTAAGGATACTTGTCTATAAATGTAAGAGTACTATGTTGGTAATTGTCGCTTAAAAACTAAACAAACAAATAACGAATGTTTATTACTATTATTACTATTATTACTATTTATTCAATAATTATTGTTATTTTTAAAAGCTAATGTGAAATAAGTAATTTCTTAATGCTAGTTAAATTAATTATTTAAATATATAGATTATTTTGCCTCCTTGGATAAGTGGAACAATATTATTATTTTAAACAAATTGGGAGTGAATTGTCCAAATCAAATAATATTATACGAATATTTAAACAAACTGGAAATCAGAACATCGTTGTCAAATCTGATTTTGATTAAGTAACCAAGACATTGAAATCTTCGTTGTGTTAGGCCATGGTTATTTATTACATTTTATCCTAGAACATTTAAATCATAAGTGGTAGGTGGATCCGTCAATTAAGAAGATAAGCCTCATAAATCAACCCAGTAGTGGTCATTCATAAGAATTAATAAATAATTGAAGTCAACCTGACATAACTAATTTAATAATTATTGTTTCAACTAATCGAGAGAAAAACAAGATATGATAAACATATTGAATATTAAATTATCTTGAATAGCGGAAAGAGGATTAATGGGTTTGGGTCTCGAGAAGATAGAGGGAAGGCGGTGGAGTAAGGATGAAGGAAGCATAAGGAAGTTGGGTATATAGGAAAGGTTGAAGGGTGTAGTCACGGATCTTCGATCTTGGTCTTTTTTTTGGAAACATAAATTTGAAAGGGAAGGGGAAAACCATGTTGAAGGGAGTAAAGCGAAAACTCTGGTTCGATAATCAAAATAAGGAGGTTGTTATTGGAACTATCGGTCTGTGGGATTGGGGGCTAGGAAGTCTATCGATTTCCTAGGGCCAACATGATCAGAGTTGGTCGGCAGGGTGGTTTATTCAGTTGGTTGCTAAGCACTAAGGAGGCTAAGTTGGAAAAGTTATACTGGATTAATGGAGGCCACCTACCATCAACTAGCATCGGGTATTCTTCTTGTTAATTATCAATTTATCTTATTCTAACTTATGTTGAAATATAGACGAAAGAAAATCCTATTATTTAGTATAAAACCTCTTTTTTATATATGTGTGTATGTTGAAAATGACTATAATAAAAAAATAAACAGATACTTGAATATACTATTAGAAATAGATTAACACAGATAAAGACACTTGAATAGACTAAAAACAAAATAGATTAATAAGCTTAGATTTTTATTGAAATTTAAGGAAACTGGCTCAGAATGAACTATCTACATAGCATAGTTAGAAGAGCGTGGACTTAGTTCTCTCTTGCAAATGAGAGCATTACCTAATGGTATCAGAGCCACAACTCAAACACCGTGGCCTGAAGGGCCTTTTTCATGCATAAATTGGAAAGTAGATTATAACTACGAATCTATCATTTCAATAGATCGACTGAACAACACCAGACCTTTTCCTGAATTGTTGTAGCATCTTACACCACCTGAAAGGAATAAGGAGTTGTTAGAGAGATCATACTTATTATTAAAGAGAATCAACTTTCAAAATAAACTGAGACAGTGAAAATACATAGATTTCATTAAGCAAAGACTAAGCTAGGTTTCCTATTTCAATTATTTCAACTATTAGAGTATTGGATCCCAGTTTGCATTACAAACTAATTTTGGTTGTATTTATAAACAAAATAATATATATAAGGATAAAAACATCCTGAAACAAATGCGACTCTATAATCACATCAAATTTTACTTACGACCCCGAGTTCACAAATGTGACTCTCAAAAGACAACACACTTAAGGGTCTAATCAAAATCAACTATGTTGAAGAGTACGAACCTAATGGAAAAATTTAATTACCAAAATATAAGGATTTACAGAGGTATAAGAACTAGTGATTGCAACACTTTCAGAGGTTGGTATCCTTATACATCCACATCTGGTCTGGTCTCTTTAGATAAAGTTTATTCTACCGAGTTATCCATTATCTTTTTTTTAATCTTCAGAGCACTACCAAGTTTCTTATACCCATCAAAATTCCTCCAAAAGGAGACATGTATAAATGGTGGAAATGGAGAATCAAACAATTAATTACAACGCTTAATGGATTTGGAAACACTTTAGGACACTCCGTCAAAACTTCATGTTATAAATAAGAAAACTATGATCCGAGATCTTTCCCAAACTATTCCCCCTAGGTGAATGCTTCATGGTTGCTCCATCAATATGGCCAAGGGTGGGTGGTTCAAAGATACCTCACCTAATAGACTCTTTATACTTTTATTTTTTTTATTATACCGCACCTTCCCGATAAAGGAACCACATAACGGAACTAGAGGAAACAATCATGGGATTGCTGCATCTAGTCAAATTGCTTTTAAAAAAAACCTCCCTTTTGATTGGATAAGACGCTAATGATCCCAATTTACCAGTTCGTTAAGATGTTTCCTATGCCTTTCCTCCAAAGCTTGGAGAAAGTAATCGACCCCAAGAGACCCTATTCCATATTTCGACAACCTATTAACAGATCCAATAAAATCTTCCTCAAATGGAAAAAACATCAATGCTTGAGGGAAAATTTGGTTCTTCAAACCAAATAGCAAATTTATCAATGAGAAAAATATTTTGGATCAAAGATATGGTTCAAATCCAACAACTAGGTTTTTCATATGACATTTAGGGCCAATGGAAGAGGACACAGGAAACACGATTCTCCCTACAAGAGATTTGATCTTGAAACCCAAAGGAAAACCCGTTTAAACTTGCAGACGCACTACGAAATTATAATATAATTTACAGGCAGTTCTACAAAAAAAACCTCATATACTGCAATGAACAAAAAATCACAGAAGATGCCTACACAAGTTTCTTTCATCTTTCTCAAGAATTGGAGTTAGTGCATTTTTAGTTTTTTTTTGTTGCAAAGTTTTAAAAAAAATCACGTAATAAAGTTAAAAGTGTTAAATTTCATGAACCATAGATCTACAAGCCAAAACGAGAGCTATCTAAAAATAAATATGTAGTGGAATTATCAAATCAATGTAAACTAAACAATGGATTCATGACATAAATTTCACACAAATTGTACAAGTGTTGCTCAGATTATCATAACATTAATCTCAATTAATTAATCAATAATATAATGGTTGCACAATAAATATAATTTGAATATTGTAGATAGGATTCAAATCTACCAACTCTATCTGACTATTTAGCTAACTCAGTGTGGAAAAATCACAGCTGGAGCTCACTAGTCTAACTTTGGATGACCTAATCAGTCTACAATCAACTAACTGATGAGGTAGGTGGATAAAATATGCCACGCTCCCTGCATGCATGCAAAACTGGCACTAGGCTAATCGATTGTGATCTAACTAATGGTAACTGAAGCATAATTGTGCATGACTGACTACCTACCACAAACAACTGAAGGTGTCTGCTGGTGGTACTCATAGAGAGTTCGTATAAAATAGGGATTGACACCATGGCACTGTTGGCACCAAAACTAAAAAGTGTAGATGACTCTTGGGAATGTCCCCCCTTACTCTATAAAAGTGAAAAAATACCTCCTAAGCTAGGAAAAAATTACAAATATACTATGTGGGTAAAGGGAGGATTAATTAATCCTAACACCCCCTCTTAACCCTAACTTTGGACAACTTGGACCATAACAACTAGGTCAAAAGTCACCCATACAATCTAAATGAAAATAAAATACTCCTTAATAAACAAGGAAAATAGGGAAAACCTCATGAGAACCCCCCCCCCCCTCAAAATAAGCAGGTAATCAAGAAACAAGCTTCCATACTTAAGAGAAAAAGTTTCTCTTTGAGCCAAAACTTGTGAAAAAATTGTTGCAATTTGCAACTCTATGGAGCAACAATGCAAAATCTTGGTTCTTCTGTGCATCAACATCCTAGAATTGTGCATGTGAAATTTTCAATTTCCTTCCGATCTAATGAATGTTTCCTTTGCCTCTTCTTTCTGGAGGAAGAGTGGCATGGTTGAATTTGTTATTTAGTGAGCCCAATTGTTGATTAGTCCTTACCATCTTGTAACATCTCTCTGGAAGTTTGTTGCACCATTATGAAGGTAGTGAAATTGTGTGGGAGAGTGCAACATGTTCATTCTGATACTAGGACCTTGTTCTTCTTCCAACTTTTGGATTCCCAGCAACATTCCTAGTTGCTTCAATGAGATTTTGGGCCCATTTAGGCCTATGACTTGGAATAGGAGATGGATGCAGATCTAGAATCTCTTGGGGTTCCAAACTCAACATCAAGATCATGTTGATATTATTCCTCATATTCTGAATCTGAAACATTAGACAATATTTCATCATCAAATGGATATGAAAGCGTGTTTATACCTTCTTCTACTTCGGATTGTGGTGGATCAGCAACTGATATTCTTCAAATTGCACACTGTGCTCTATGAAGCACCTTCTAGTTGCAAGTTCCATCAATTTATATGCCTTAGCATCCTCAGCATATCCCAGCAGTATGCATTTGCTACTCCGGGCTTGGAAGGCTTTTCTCTTATCAATGGGGATTCTGGCCCAAGCTTTGGAGCCAAAAACTCTCAAGTGCAAGACATTGGGCTTATGAGCCAACAGTGCTTCGAAAGGAGTGGCCCCAATCACTAATTTGTGAGGTACCCTATTATGAATATATGAAGCATAATTAACAACTTCAACCCATAAGTAAGGAGGAATATATTTTGCTTTCAGAAGGCAAGTTTCCATCTCCTTCAAGGATCTATTTTTCCTCTCAGCCACACCATTCTGTTGTGGTGTGTATGGAACTGAGTGTTCCATTCAAATGCCTTCAGATACACATAACTGCTGAAAATATATTTGGACATACTCACCTCCATTGTCAGATCTGATGGATTTGATCTTCTTCCCGAGGTTGTTCTCAGCTAAGGCTTTATAGACTTTGAAAGTCTCGAATAACTCTGATTTTTTCTTCAGAAAGTGTTATGGAGAGAAACTTCCTATGACTTGGGGTAGACCACAACAAACTGGATGACACCAGAAATCAATCCATTTCAATATGCAAGAGAAACAAATGCTGCTAACACTAAGGGATATGAAACGTACCTTATTCCAGACGGTTGATGTAGATCCTCGTTGAGCTTTTCCAACACGCTTGTATTTATAATTCACTCTCAACAACAGTAAACAAGACAAGCATGCTATATATCAAAGTGTTAGGCCTACTCTATCGTATATAAATCCAACATGTATAAGCAAATATAACTACATCCATGGAAAAAATATTCGTCATACACATGTAATGGACGAGAAATGGATATTTATATTAATAATAAACATAGAGAACAGTGACAAACTTTGTCGGCACCTCATTGAAACGGAGAAAGCGAGTCCTCCAACTGGGCCTCCACCACTTCAATCCTCCATCTCAATGGCAAGCTTGGGAAGAGCGGCAATGTGTGCTCAAAAGGACAAAGGGATGCAGACTCAAGCATAAGCAAGTGAGGCAACAATTAACTATAGTTTCCTTGCTCTCCGAAATTCTCCTCCTTCAATACATCCAAGAGGCTCAATATATAGTCCTCCAATAGACAATGGAGGGTTGAGTCGGAACATTTCCAGGCATATGGAAGGCCAATAGTCAAGTTATTCAGGACTCATTGAGGAAAACTCCAAAAGTTTTTGTTTTTATGCACATTTCCCGATGTACGTGGGATACAATGGAGCAAGTTGCATGTACACGCAGGTATTAGCTTAAAAGTCACGTACATTAATAAACAAGTGTTTTTTAGGGATTTTATTGGGTCATCAAAGTATCATTTGAGCAAGGAGGGTCCAAAGAGTATGCAGAGGGACATGGAAGGCCATAAAAGTGTGATCTACTGGGTGTGGTAAAATCAACTATAACAAATGCCCCCTAATGTGTGAGGTTAGAGGGGTAACATGATGGCCGAAATACATTATATCCATCCCAGAAGTGGAGTAACGAAGACCCAGGTGGAAGAACCAGCCACTCATAAGTATAATACAATGATAAATATTAGCATGTGACTGCAAATATACATGTAGCAATCCCAGATACATAAGAGTACAATGGCCATGAATATGCATAATAGACATATTTCACATGTGGCCATCACCAAGTACAATATATAGTGAACAAGGTCTCCATAATGGATGAAGATATCTAATAATACACTATAATATGGTCATGAGGGCTGATATCTCATAAATACTGGCACGACCAAAGAGGTAGCATATGTGGAATGCCACCAAGCTCAGAGGTCTTCGATGCAAACCGCTATGAGTACATGTCCCATCACACGAATAAAGGTGTCGAGGTCTAACATGATGGTCTATCATCTTATTACTGGTCATTGATGTATATCGTTAACAGACGTGAGATATCCCACCGATAATGATAATGGGAATCAAGGTACATAATACAATCCAACAAGTTTGAATAGATGTTTTGAGGTTGAACACTTGAAAGAATCCATCGATCAAGGGACATTGATGTATTCCCAAAACTGTCAATGGCAAGAGAACCTACCACTGATGACTATAAGTCTCAAGGCACTCAATGGACTCTAGACTCCTATTCCAAAATAAATGATCTGAAGTCGATGGAATGGAATCCTCTAGAAGGAGGGCATTGAGGCATCCCGCATCAACCAACATGAGGTACTCAACAATGCTAGATGATTTGGAAGAACTCGGACGAAGAAGGTGTGCACGAACCAGTAACTGTATCAGGAATGACTGACATGCAAAGACAAGATAACCGAGGAATGGCCGACTTAGGATAAAACTTCCTTTGAACAAGAGCATAAGGTAAATGGTGACTGAATAGGCAACATAAACTTGACATGCAAACTAGGAAAACTCTGCGACACAGGAGGAATCGACAAAGGCTCCATAAGGACTGGAAGCATAACCTATCGGTGGAGAAAACTTAGAATAACGAGTACAAATCCTAAATTCATACTAATAACCCGACCAATGGATGTGATATACAATGCTCTGTTCGAAGGAGACACAACTCGACAATTTCCAAAAGTAATATCATTTCCCATCCGGATTTTTATGTTTTTTAATTTTTTTGGACTTTTTTCAGATTAAAAATCTTGAAAAAGAATAAAAGTGCTTATAGTACATAGCTAGGAGGAGACAAGTGTCATGGGCAAGCAAACTAGTGCCAAGCAGTGGAACATAGCTATGCTCAATGCAAGGAAGCATATGCAGGATAAGGACACTTGGGGGAAGGTATCTTCTTGGTAAGGGATGATCAAGCTGCAAAGGATATATAAAAGGCTCTACTTGGCTAGGATTGAGACAAGCTCGGGCTATATGGCTTATAACTCTGAAGCGGGGAGCCGACATAAAGCTCAATAAGGCAAGCAAAACGCATGAAATGCAATTACAACTTGATATAAAAGGGAGTCCCTGTGGGATATGGCCAACATAAAGTTCAAGAGGGATATGAGGCTGTTGCTCAAAGACATGGCAAGACTATAAGGGACTACCAAACCTAGTGGAAGAATCTCAGCATGGGTACCAAATTGGAAAGCAGGATCTAACTAGGGCATCTAGGAATAGGAAATCTCTACCATTTACACAATGCCACTTCTAATAGCAGTGTGAAGGTTCCGTGACATTACGAAATGGGTTCATACCTATAGTTAAGGCGACATGGTCATAAGGCGATGCATAATGCAAGCGAAAATGTGGTCCTAACGTATATGCTAGTTCAAATTTATACCTGTAATGGATATGAACAGGTCAAGATCTCGGTAAAAGTACACTCGAATCATGTCCCTACACCACAATATTAGGCAAAAACAATTCAAAAGAGTCAATAAGGTCAAAACTATAGAATAGTGGGTAAAAATTTCAATTTTTTTTTATAAAATAGTAAAAAAGTCATATTCACCATACCATTTGAAAATTTTACCACACATAGTGCATTGGAGCTAGTTTGAGCCACAAACTTCAAATATTGATTCCAGGAGCTATGGGTCACGAAACTAGGAACAATCTGAGCCAAGTAAATCTACATCCCACACTCTTTCATTTCAATGGTTTTATTTTAATTTTCAGTGGTTGATTTATTTGTTTTGAAGCACCCCTAGTTTTGTATCTCGACCCACATAACCAATAGTTCATCGGGTCGCGTATAGGGCCGAGTATACGCGGGAAATCCCATGATTCCTGCGTATACGCGTGACTGTTAGGGAAAAAGTCATGTATGAGGCCTACATACCAAATTTGAAGGCAAAAAATCATCAAATCTTGTGTTTTTCTTGCAGGATGGTATTGGAGTGGCGTGAATGCGAACACGAAGATGTGGATAGGGTCGTACAAGGTAACATGGTTTCCCAACAAGTCTTAAGTGTATGTGGTTTGTATAATTTTTGGCGTCTCAGGAGCTTGAGGGCTCAACCAAGACTACTCCAGATGCTCGTGCATTATTGGTATCCAGATGCAGAGACCTTTCATATCGATGGGATGCCCCTTAACCTTGAGTTTGAGGACATAAATTTTATCATTGGATTATCCCGTCGAGGCGAGATAGTCAACTTAAGATCCCATGGAGTTGGTGGCGGCTTCACTATTAATGAGTACATTGCTGTATACTACCTTCCAGACACTGATAAGGTTGGAAGTGAGGTCCCAATGAACTCTATGCAGAACCTTGGCCTTAAGGCCATAGTACTAGTATTGGCCAGGATTGCAGGGTTAGCATCTCTACATCAAGCTTCTAGGCCTCTGATGTTTTACGCAGTTGAGTGCATGAGGTAGACTATATATGACTGGAGTACCTCTCTATTAGGTAACATGAAACAACAATTGACGGACTGCAAGCTAGGTATAACAAGAAAATTTGGTTTTGTCAGCATTTTGAGTACCTTGTTCTTCGAGCGTGTACCAGGACTTAGCCCAAGAGTCCATATTGCTCCACATAGTATACGGGATCTAGATCAGATGCATTGGGCAGGTGTGATGCGACGATTAGGAGGAGGGTGTGTGGCTACACCCTACCCATGTGACTTCTTCCACTGGTGGTGAAGACAGATCATGGCCATAGACGATTATACCTATGTAGGCATAGGCTTACATGGTGTTCTAGATATGCCTATACCACATGGATCTGCATATGGAGACATAGGTAACAATCCTGAATCCATTTTATTTTTGAAGTATTTGAATTTTTTTGTATTTTTTGACATAATGAAATAAAAAAACATGTTTTTGGGTGGTGACACATACTAATACTGATAATGTACATGTAGATGTTGGTCTTAGATAGCTAGACGACTTCCCTCGACATCGTCAAAGGGGGCGGGGTGATAATATATTGGGTGCGGATGCGGACTGTATGCTCCAAAGCATCCACACCAACTTTGTTCATTTAACGCATAGGGTGCCCATGGCGCAAGTCGAGGACTTGCCTGAGGCGATGCAGAGGAAGGTAGTAGGTGTACCCTATGCATGGGTTCAGTTGTTCAGATGGTTGGATAGGGCCATCGTTTGTTTTCATGATCAGCACCTTGCTCCGCAGGCTTAGAGGCCTTAATGTACATTTTGTATCGATCGTGTAGTATATTTTGGTGGCTAAAAGCCCTAATTTTGTATCATGACATTATGTATTATGACACCACTTTTTTGGACTATATTTTGAATGAAAAAGCTTATAATGATCGCTTATTTATATTTACATGTGTGAATCCGATGTGAATGTTTCATTTTCTGTGTATCAAATGCCAATTTAATACGTAATTTGGATATGAATCAACAACATGATTGTAGATCCTAGGAATGTGAATTTAAGTAATATTTTCAAATTGTCATTCTAACAACTATACTCGTAAGAATCTTCGTAATAAAGTCGGATCTCTAATACGATACATGCCATTTAAATGTAATACCACTAACTGCGAGCCAAGACGTACATGAAGAGATCGAACACCATGAGAAATGGCATCACGTTGTAACTCAATCATGACACTATATTTAACAATGTTGTTCGATGAAGGCCAGAGACATACACCTCTTGAAGACAAAACCTGACTCGTAGGCGTATAGATCACCCAAGCAGCCGAAGCTGAGTTCTGGGTGTGGCAGCTGGCACCGTCAGCATATCCTACATATACCGAAGACTCTGTCGACATCTTCCATAACAAATGGAAGCAAGTCAACAAACCTAATCACTACAAGAAGAAGAAAAACTAAACTACGCAAATGTACAATAGTATACAAAGTATCAGCCTCGGCTGAGAATTACGCATATTACTTTTTAAGATAGATCCCATTTCTAGGCTCTGCCAAGGCTGTCCCCTTATAATCTACTAGCTCGTAAGCACCTTTATCTAACACTAGTTTTACTTCATAAGGCCCATGCCACATGGGGTTGAATATTCCCACCCTTAACGGTTCACTAGCTTGGTCATATAAGAGGACCAAGTCACCTTCACTAAACTTTCGAGGACGGACAAACTTCATACCGAGCCTTAACGCAATGTTTGTTTACTTCAAGAGCCACTAAGGCATCTCGACATTTCTCATCAAGTTGCTCTAAGCAGACCAAACGTTCCTTTAACTTAGAAGTTTCTGGTGAAAGTCCTACAACTAGCTTCAAAGAAGGGATTTCACATTCAATCGGTAATATCGACTCCACCCCATGCACTAAATGATATGGAGAAAAACTAGTGGCAGTATTAACTGCGGTTCGGTAGGCCCACAAAGTAGGGTACAACATGATGTGCCGATTAGTCTTGCTTTATGTGATGGTTCTTTGGAGAATGGACTTAAGGGATTTATTCACAGCTTCAACCTGTCCATTCGCTTGAGGATAACAAGAAGAGGAATGCTATTGCTTATACCCCAACTTCAAAGATAGCTCAGCCATCATCTTTTTTTGAAAGTGCCTGCCATGGTCCATGACAAGCTCTCTCGGGATACCAAACCGAGTGATAATCTAATTGAAAATGAAATGCGTGACTGTCTCACCGTCGGCTTTGATAGTGGGCATAACCTCTTCCCATTTCATGAAGTAATCTACAACCACTATAAGAAGATGATCCCCCCAGCCGAAGCTGGGTTGCAATCCATAAAGTCTACCCCCCACTTGGTGAAGGGACCAACGGTGATAATCAAATGTAATGGGGTAGGATGCGAGCGCATATTCCATGCAAACACCTGGAAAGGGTGGCACTGTTTGACTGCATTAACACAATCCTTAAAGATGAACGACAAAAAACAACCTGGTCTCAATTTTTTTTGGCCTGTTGCAAGCCTATATAAATTACCACCACAAGCCCCTCTGTGACAATAATTAAGCACAACCTTAGCCTCCTCATGAGTCAAACATCAATGCAAAATGGAATCCACCCCATGACGATACAAAGTGTCACCGACAATGAGGTAGTTCTTAGCTACATGTCGTAACCGTCGATGCTCATCCCGTGAGAGGTGAGGAGGGACCTTCAAAGTTTGCAAATACATGATAATATCCCCTTACCATGGGCCCATAGTTGAAATGAGGAATATATGTTCATCAACAAAAGAGTCTTCATGAATCTCAACTTTATCCAAACGAGGAAAATCTGATATCAACTCCACAAAAATCAATGATTTCTTCAATTTTGCCAAAACAAATTCGAGATCAAACTCTTCCAAGATCACAATCCATTTATTATATTTCCCCCTATCATCCATTTGGTTAGGACAAACTGAAATGGATTGATGTGAACCACAACCAAACTCTAACGAATGAGTATGTAATGTCTCAACCCTTGGACCGCATGGACGGTAACTAACGCCAACTTATCGACATGAGTGTAATGAAGTTAAACATCAATGAGGTTTCAACTAAGATAATAGATAACGTGCTCTTGGAGCTCCTAATCCTCTTGAACCAAAACCATTCCAATCGTCTATTGAGATGCAGCCACATATAATAAGAAATCATGGCTATAGTTGGGAGGACTAAGCACGAGGGCTGATGCCAAGGTTTTCTTCAATGCATCGAAAGACTCCTGGTCTCACTCATCCTAGATAAAAGGAGCATCTTTCTGCAAAAGGCACATGAAACCGTTGGTCAAATTGACAAAATTGACAACAAACCTCCGTAAGAAGTTATCCATCCCTTACAAACACTGAAGGTGTCTAATGGTGCGCACAGGAGACAATAAAAGTATTGCATCAACCTTAAGAGGGTCAACCCTAATGCCCCCCTTAGAAACAATAAACCCCAACAAGCGGACTACTTTCACACAAAATATGCACTTTTGTGGATTTAGCTGGATTTGATATCAACGACATCTTTAGAAAACCAAGCGTAGATTGTAAGGATGATCCACTCTCAAATGAGAGTGAGTAGCTAAATCATCAAGATATACTTCAATAATCGCTTAAGGTCATGAAAAGTGAAGGTCATTGCCCGTTGAAAAGTAGCTCCAACGTTTTTAAGGCCAAAAGGCATTTTCTTGTATGCAAACGTACCCCAAGGACAAATGAAAGTCATTTTATGTTGGTCCTCAAGTTTGATCTTAATCTGATTATACCCTGAAAAGTCGTCCATAAACGAAAACACCTCGCTTCCCACACACTCATCCAAAATCTGATCTATGAATGGTATTTGAAAGTTATATTTGGGACAAGTTCTGTTCAGGTCTCTGAAATCAGTGCACACATGGATAGTTCCCTGTTTCTTATCAACCAGAATGGGATTGGATACCCATTCAGCCAAGGGAATCAGATAGATAAAGCCAGCCTTAAGCAACTTCTCTATCTCTGCCTTAATAGTGGGTGCCTTACAGGGATTCATCGCACATAAGCGTTGTCAAATGGGTCTAGCATCAGGATAAGTCTTGATCTCATGTTCAACAATTTGAGGGTCTATTCCCGACATTTCATCGTATGACCAAGCAAAAACATATCGAAATTCTTTGAAGAGCTTAGTGTATGCTTCAATCTCATTAGTGGAACAATCCTCCCCAATGTAAACATTTTCTACTTTGCCAGGAGTTGGAGAAATGTTGACAGGGATAGTCGATGAAAAATTAGCCATGTTCCCTTCGACATACTTACCAGGAGCGCCTAATGAGATGAAGGGACTACCAACCTTCTCGCTAAGGATCGCCCTATAGTCATCACACTCCATACATTCAAGATCTGGGAGAAAGTAATATTGATGGTGTAACTCCTCCCAAGGCCCTTCTTAACCATTCATGTCTTCGAGAATATCTTCATCCGAAGGAAAAGTGTCATCGAAGCAATCATGAGAGTATGACGACACAACCGCCCAAGCAGGAAGTGCAAAGGGGTCCTCCTCCTTTGTCTGTGAAGAGGAAGGAATAGGATCTACAACAGGACCAAGAGTAGCTTGATAAGCAATTTCCACGGTAGATAACGACATCTCCATCTTGGTAGGTTTAGGATCTTCATCCAAAGTGCTCAGAGAAGGGAGAGTCCAAGGATCTTCCAAATGTGAAATGTGAAATGGCATCGAACTCAACGATGACGATTCACTACCAAGGGTGGAACCTATAGTAAGAATTGGCATGGAAATATTGAAAGTTCCCATAAAAGGGGGATACATTCCCACCCCAACATTCTCGGTTGTCGGCTGAGAATTATCAACGACCGAGATAGTAGCTCCCGACGATGCTTTCGTATTGGAATTATCGAAATAGTTTTACTCAACCATGACAATCCTATCTTCGAAAGAGAAGCAATTAATTCAGAAGATGGATGATGCGACCGCTTTCATGTTGTAAATCCAGTTATGGCCCGGTAAAAGGTTGTAGTCAAGGGGCACATCAACCACCTTGACCTCGATCGACAATTTGGTTTGACCAAAGGCTCCAACTGTATTCATGACCTCATGAATGGTGTTTTCTGAAGGTACTTGGACCACTTTGTTAAGGTCTTCTTAGATGATATTCTTATCTATTCTAAGAACGAGAAGGAGCATGAGGAACACTTGCGGTTATTCTTGACTTGCTTAAGGGAACATAATTTGTATGGTAAATCGTTAAAGTGTTCCTTCTTCCAAAAGGAGATTCACCACTTAGGGCATATCATCTTAGGAGAAGTGATCTTAGTGGACCAAGAAAAGGTGAAGGCCATAAAGGATTTGCCAATTCTGAAGAATGTGCATGAAGTGTGTAGCTTCATGGGATTAGTAGGGCATTACCGAATATTCATGGAAGGGTCCTCCAAGATTGCAAAAACCATCACCACCCTGCAGTGAAAGGGAATCCAATATGAGTGGTGTAGGGACCTCTCCAGGTCCTTTAATTCAAGAAATACAATCCCACAATTTGAAATTTATCAGTTTATTAACTTTCCCTTTTATTAGTCGGATAAGTTTCTCCCCTTTATTTCAACTAGTTTCAAATTCTTGTTTGTTTAACTCTACTCAATAAGCAGGTAGAAATCAAATAGGTAACAAATTATGTAAATTTGTGTAATTTTGTGCAGGTATAAACCAAAGATTGTACCATATAATCAATTTCAGAATTTAATACAACATACATTTATATAGGTACACAATTTGTTAACTTTCAACTAAATAATTGGAGAATAATCACTACTAGGTGGAAAAATATACTGGTATGAAAAATACCTGTAATCAATAGTTTGTCCAGCTAGCTCCATGTAAATAATTGTTTTCTTTGCACCAGGAATCTCATCCACCAAACGGATTTACCACCCAGCCATCTAGGAACAGCCTCGCCGGCTCCCTAGCTCCAAGGAACCCATATTCCTTGGCCCTTCGTGCCCGAAGTCCCCAAGAAAAACAAGAAGCACATAAGCAATGACATTCTCTAGTCGGTCTTGAGATCCAACTACCCCTCTAGTTCATATCTCCCTCTGGTTTCCCCAACCGGTTCCTAGCTTCCACTTCCTTCCCACTCCTTCCATTTTTCCCTTCCCCTCATTTACGAGAATTCTGTCCTTCCCAAAATAAAATAAAAAATAATAAAAAAAGTTCCCTTCATTCATCTCTTCTCCTCTCTCTTAAGCAATTTCCATCGCCTCCTTCCTCGGGATGAGTTATCCACTACCCTCTATAAACAATGTAAAAAAAATCGTGTTCCTATCCATTCAAGTCTATTTGGATAACATGTCCAGTCAAATTATTGAAATTTTAAATGCACCATTTCCATAAACAATTCAAAACAATTAAAATAATCACATGAAAACATGACCATATGCATTCCTTTAATTGCTTTGACTTTCACTTAATAACGAAATCAATTCTAATACTTCAACTGCACTATTTCAATAAAAAAGAATTAAATATTCATCTTGAAATTACAACCATATATAGTCATTTACTTTTGATTTGACATTTCCCTAACAATCTAATCAATTTAATATGACTAACTTCAACCTTTGTCAAACATTATAATTAATATTTTACAATCTAAATCCCAATAAAAATAAAAATAAAATGCATCTAATTAAGCAAAATGAACATTTAATATAATATACTTTTATTCATAAATTAATGTATAGTTGACCCAATAACCTCGATAAAAAAAAATCAGAATAAAATTAATTATGTAGTTTAAATAATGAAGAAATACTAGCATATGCGCTCAAGGTATGTATGTGTATCTAATACATACATAGCCTCACGTGTACTAATAATAACATGATAAACCTCTAATGCATAGATCATATCCATCATAAGTAAGCATGAAAGGAAACAATTCAGAAATCACATTATCTAACAATAAATACTAACTAGATCACAATAACACAACACCAACTACATGGTATACTAAGTTTATAACACATGAATAAAGAAAGAGTTTTTAACACCTATTCAAACATTCAAGTTGTTTTACTATATCCCACAATCATTCTTAACTACATGCTTCTTCTTCCAATTCACTGCTAACTTCCTCATCATAGCCTTCCTCTGTTGGACTACGTTGGAGCATCAACTACATGAGCTAACCCCAGTTAGAACCTGTAAGCGGAAGTGCGACTACATTGACCAAGATTCCCCAACAGGCACCCACTAGTCATCATCACACACCTTGGGGAGCGTGTTGTAGCACAACCCTCCCATGACTCCGGGTTTCAAAGGATAAATAGTGGGTAATGCCTCCACCCCTCCTATGGAACAAGGGTCAACACCCTTCATAGTCATACCATGTTTCTTTTGTTGTTCTTAGGGATTCGTCATCGAATAACCAGTTTGGGCAATTGAGTTTCCTGAAACCTCACACATGCCCACACATCATGATTATAAACCAATATTCATAGAACAATAATGCAACAGTTGCATACCATTTATCTTTTGGAATTCATACCGTCGATGTACTTTCATTTGGTAGGGTTTAGCTATCCCTTAACTCTTCTGAACCTGTCTGTTAGTCTCATAACAAAAAGTTGTGCAATTTCGTACAATCATAGACATGTATACATATTTCATTACTACTAACAAAAAAACGTAATCATTTTTGTATCATGCATCCAACAACATAATCATTTATTCGACACATAGATTTGAATTGTTATCCATGCACCATCCCCTGTTAAATTTGCATGATAGAGACATAATCAAAACATGAACGTAATTCATATTTAACATCACACACATGTATATAATTTTCCTCAAATAATACATACATAAGTCCATAGTGTCATCAACTGACGAAGTTCCACAATAATAAGCAATTACAAACAGGCCATTGTAATTCACCCAGTTACAAAACAGGTTATTACATAGACCCACCCTTCAAGAAACTTCGTATCGAAATTATAATTAATTGGTATGGAAAAGTCACGATGGATGGTCTTTGCATTCTTATATTTTGTTAACATTCGCATAGGTTGATGTTATGGCCTATTCAAGGTTCATTATTATACTTAATCCATATAATAGTTAATATCATTGTTAAATTACAATATATATTCTAAAATGTGATTCATAGTAATACCTTGTCTTGCAAATAACTTTAATTGGAATCTAAGGCATTACCATGATTCGGTCACTTTAACCTACACCAACTCCTTATCAATTTATTACATTATGCAACACTTAAAAAAAAAAACTACGACTTATGTGTTTTGCGACATACTCTTTTGGTTACAAGTTGAATTTGACATAAGGAGGATAACACTACCCCATCATGATTTTTCTCGTGGAATGAACACCTAGGTTTTTCATAAAATTTTACAACTTGACAACCTTAGGCATCGTCAATCAAATTTTAATTTATCATTATAGTTTGAATATTAAGAGCATGCATTGGCTTGGCGTACCAACTCAATCTTATGTTTTACCATGTCTTGCCAAAACATGTGCATATTCATCCTACCATAATATACTCTTTATTATCACTCTCACCTGCTTTAGTTGCCACATTCTCTCACTAATATATCTCGTGTTGTTACACTCTCCCATTTAGGAACTAGGTTAAATTCCTAAATTGCATTGATGTTACCATAATCCTGTACTCCCTTTATACCTCTATGTGTAGCGCATTCCATGATTTATGATAAAACCACTTATATTTACTTCTTTAAATATTAAATTTTACGAACAATCCATGTTAGTTCACCCCATAATTGTAGTATTACTAACTTATTGCCTTCATTATTTTGTTTACTTTCCTTGCACAATCCTATTCATCAATGTAATGATAGTTTCTCATTTTTCTACCTTAGTTACAAACCTTATTTCTCATCCATCAATAAAATCTATTTCTTGTACATTCATTAAATTTTATTCGTTAATACAATCCTCTTCATAGGTGCTCCTCATATATTATTTATTTATTTAATTATTTTACCATTTGTACATAAGCACATTACCCTCTATTGCGTCAAGGCTTGTTATATGGTATTGATTCATGTATTAGTTGAAAATTCCATGTCTATCTATTTTTATTATATTTAATGATCACATTTATTACTACCTGGACCTCAGGTACATTATTTATGGATTATTGCCTTACTAGGAATATTTTACCCTATGCACCTACTCATTCTAGTCTTCATGCTTCATTGACCACTCCCTTCCTTTGTTTTTACTCAAGTAGATGAGTATCCCTCCTTTAATTATATTAATGATTATCATAATAGTGCTCATCTTACTATGCATACCCATTATCATTAGGCTGCACCAACTATGTTGATACTTGCATCTACTAATTCCACAACATTTTTTTTTGCACCAATTACTTGAGTTTCTTCATTTTTATACCACTCTTTCTATCACTAACATCTTGTAGTAATTACATGTCATTTAAACATATTTTTTTGGACTACTTTACTTTATGTTGATTTTACTTGTCACATGCATTTACTTATTTATATCAATACCTATTTGAACCTCTTAGTCCCTACTAATTTACATGCTAAAACATTATATTGAATCACTCCCTAAATGTTCTTCAAAAATGTATCTTCAACATGTTTAATGTTTTCATTAATTCACATATATCAAGTTGTCAATACTACTAACCTTGCTAACAACGTAATCACTTAGGTGTCTCTTTGAATCTTTATCTACTATCTCTACATAGGTACTTCGTACAACCATGTGATCGCCACTTAAAACTTAGGGTATACTTGCAAGGTGAAAGGGATCCCCACAGAACGTAATCTTTGTTGAAATATTGTAACTTCAAAGGATATTCTAAATGTATTTTACTGATGTAACCCAAGGGAGATGTTATTATTCCTCAAACGGGGTGTTACTATTGTATTTGGTCATCATAGAGTCATGAGGTAAATCCTCCTCTTGTGTCGGGTATTTGGTACCCCAAATAATAATATAATATATTGTTTTGAGTATTCCTAGGTGAAGTCGGCCTAGACAGTTCACTGGGGCCGGCTTGTCTAGTGCAAAAAGTCAATTGATAATTAGCATAAATAGAGGAGCTGGGTTCTCATTTGAAACACAGACTCACTCACTTGTGTAGCGCATATGAGAGAGAGAGACACTGAACAGAATGAGGAGAACAACTATTTTCGGGGTTGTCTTTTATACATCTTATACAGAGGAAGTTTTTTCTGGGTTTTCTTCCCCTTGAGGGTTTCCCAGGATAAATGTTGTGTTTATCTTGTGATTGTGTTTCTATCAGTGATTCTTGATATGCTGCTGTGATTTTGAATTGAATATTATTGAATCTTGTCTAGCATATTGAAAACTTAACATGGTATTAGAGCTAACCTGATTATAACAGCTTTCCCAAGTTGAAATCCCCCTCCTCTCTCTCTGGAAGAAATTAGGGTTTCTGCAAAAGTTGGAGGATTGAATATCTACTTGCATAGAAATTTGTGCCCTTCGAGAGTGCATCTATTGAGCCTTAGATCGGAGTTTTTGGGTGGCTAGATCTCCGGGAAAGGCAAACCCTAGTTTGGTGAATAACTGCAGCAAAACAAAACCAGAAAAGTTGTAGTGCTACAACATTGCAAGTAGGATTCAATGATTGAAGATTAGGGATCTTCTGAAAGAAGTTGGACCAATCATCTCACCTCCTCCAAGAGCATCTACTGGTAAGTTCAAACTCCTATTTTGACAATTTTCATTTTTGAGTGACTTACTGGTCAAGAAGGCCCCAAGCACCAAGCTTGAGGACAAGTTGGAAGGCCTAGAAAACTTCATGGCTTGGAAGTATAGGATTGGCCTCATTTTGAAAGAGAATGGTCTTGAGAAGTACATCAAGAATGAGATTGCAGAACCTGAAGAAGCAGAAGCTAAGGAGAAGCATGAACAAGACCTAATCAAAGCAATGAGGATCATTATTGATTCCATTAAGGATCACTTGATCCCTCAAGTGTCATCTAAGAAGACACCTAAGAAAATGTATGATGCACTTTCCAGAATGTATGAAGGAAAGAACATCAACAGAAAGATGAATCTAAGAACTCAATTCAAGGGCACCAAAATGAGCAAAGGAGAATCTATTCAAGATTACTTCATAAGGATCTCCCAGATCGAAGAAAAGGTAAGTGCTATTGGAGATACTCTTGATGAAGATGAATTGGTTATGACTTCTCTCAATGGGCTCACTGGACCTTGGGACTGATTCATCCAAACTCTATGTGCCAGAAAAGAAATTATGATGTTTGACATAGTATGGGAAGATTGCATACATGAAGCTAGAGTAGCCAATAGAAAAGCTCTTCTCAGAGAAGATTATTATGCTCTATATACCCATACTAAGGAAAGAAATCAATCAAACTTCAAGAAGAGTAATCATAAGACTTCAAAGAATAAATTCTAGAGAAGAAAGAAGAAGAAGGATTACTCAACTTATCAATGCTACAATTGTCATAAGCTAGGACATATTTCCAAAGAATGTCCATCACCAAATAACAACAACAACAAAAGACATCATGCTCATCTAGCTGAAGATTAGGATGAAGAAAGACCTCGAAAGAGAAATAGAAGAGAAAATGTAGAAGAATATGTGTTATTCTCTACACTCTCTGGGTCTGTAACACTTGGAGAAGATACATGGCTTATTGATGGTGGTGCCTCTAAGCACATGACAGGAAAGAATACAACTCTGTCAAATATTAAAGGGAAGGACTCCTCCCAGAAGGTATCAATGGGAGATGACTATCAATATCCCATCAAAGGTATTGGTGAATCAAGTTACAAACTTGAATCTGGGACCTCCATGAAGATGAAGGAAGTACTGTATGTACCAGGTTTGAAAAAGAACCTACTTTCCATCTCAACTCTAGACAAGAAATGATATAGAGTTGCTTTTATAGATGGACAAGTGCTCATGTGGTCCAAGGGTAAGACACTTGAAGATGTTGTAGTCATTGGAGAAGAAGGAGGAGGACTGTACAACCTCAAAGGACATCCAGAAACAACCCTTGTCCATGAGATTACTAGCTCAAGTGAATTGTGGCATAGAATACTTGCTCATATCAACTACAAAGTATTGCCCCATGTGAGCAAGGTGGTAACAAGGTTACTAGAACTGAAGATCGAACATGAGGGTACCTACAAAGGATGTGCACAGGGAAAGAACATTAAGAATCCCTTTCCGAAAAGTGACACAAAGACTAAAGGTACATTGGAACTAATCCATTTTGATGTATGTGGTCCTATGCCCTCCATATCCTGAAGTGGATATGAATACTATGCCACATTTATTGATGATTATTCAAGAAAGACTTGGATAATTTTTTAAAGGATAAAGTGAAGTGTTCGGGAAATTCAAGGAATTCAAAGCCTTGATAGAGAACCAGTTAGAAAAGAGAATCAAGACACTGAGATCAGATAATGGTAGAGAATACACTTCAAAGGAACTTGAAGCATTTTGTAAGGAGGAAGGAATCAAGAGGGAACTAACCACTCCCTATAATCCTCAACAAAATGGTGTTGCATAACTTGAAATAATAGAACTATCATGGAAGCAGTGAAAACCATGATTCATGGCCAAGACCTTCCTATGCACCTATGGGATGAAGCTGCAAGAACAACCATATATGTGAAAAATATATTATCTCACAGTGCTCTTGAATTCAAGACTCCTTAAGAAGTGTATACTGGAAAGAAACCTAAAGTAAGCCATCTCAAGATATTTGGATGTCCAGTATATGTACATATTCCGAAAGAGAAGAGAACCAAATTGGATCCTTCTGGTAAGAAGGGAATATTTGTAGGATACTATGAAGTCTCCAAAACTTTTAGGATATACATTTCAGGATTCCATCATATCGATATTAGTAGGGATGTAACCTTCGATTAAGAGGCAGCTCTTAAGAAATATAGAAGGTGTCATCTTGAAGAAACACATAAAGAAGATGTAGCATTAGAAGATCATGGCATGCTAGAACCTCAAGAGCCCCCTACCATGGATATCTCTCAAAAGAGAAAACCTGCTTAGGTAAGAGAAATAATACAAGAAGCAAAAATATATAGAGCATCGGAAGGCTCCACAAGAACCAACAAGAGATCAAAGCCATATTCTAGTTATGTAGCTTTGATGTGTGATCTTGTAGACCAAGAACCCAACAACTATGAGGAAGCTGGACATAATAAAGAATGGGTTGAATCAATGAGAGAAAAATACCAGTCAATCATGAAGAATGATGTTTGGGATACAGTTCCCAAACCAGAAAACAAGAGTGTGGTTTCTTCGAAATGGATCTACAAGATAAAACATGTTGCTGATGGAAGTATTGAAAAGTACAAAGCAAGACTTGTGGCTAGAGGATTCTCTCATAAAGAAGGAATCGATTATGAAGAGACATTTGCTCCAATAGCAAGGTACATTTCCATTAGATCTATCATGGCACTTGCTTCCATGATGAAATGGGACTTGCACCAAATGGATGTAAAGACAACCTTCCTTAATGGTGTGATTGAGGAAGAGGTTTACATTGAACAACCACAAGGATTTGAAGTCGGAGATAGAGCAACTCATGTATGTAAATTGAAAAAGGCTCTGTATGGACTGAAACAAGCTCCCAAAGCTTGGTATGGCAAAATAAATAGCTTCTTGACAAGCATGGGATTTATCAAGAGTAAAGTTGATCCAAATATTTATATGAAGATTATGGATGATGAACCAGTCATACTATTATTGTCTGTGGATGATCTATTTCTAATTGGAAATGAGAAATAGATCAAGGATTGCAAGAAGAAGCTAGCTGAAGAATTCAAGATGAAAGATCTTGGATTGATGCATTATTTCCTAGGGCTGGAAGTGTGGCAAACCCCAGAAGGAATATTTCCGAATCAGGGAAAGTATGCAGTAGAAATATTGAAAAGATTTGATATGTTGGATTGTAAAGTCATGGTCACACCCATGGACACCAACTTAAAGCTGTTGTCTGATGAGACATCCGAGCTAGTAGACATGACTCACTACAGGAAAATTATTTGGTCATTGATGTATCTAACAAACACAAGGCCATATATATGCTTTGCCATGAACACCTTGAGTCAGTATCTAGTTAAACCTAGACAAGTTCACTTGATAGCTACAAAGCATGTGACGAGGTACCTAAAAGGTATGATTGATTTGGGACTGTACTATGGAAGAGATCATGACTACAATTTGCATGGGTATACAGATTCAGATTAGGCAGGAAGTGCCGTAGACAGAAAGAGCACCTCTGGTGGATGTTATTGTCTGGGATCCGCCATGATCTCATGGTTTAGTAAGAAACAATCCATTGTTGCTCTCAGCACGACTGAAGTAGAGTATAATGCCGCTTGCTCCACTTGTTGTGAAGCGATATGGCTTCGAAAGCTGATGTCAGGAATATTTGACATGGAGGTGGACACCACTGTAATTTTTTGTGACAACCAAAGTTGTATAAAGATGACATAGAATTCGGTGTTCCACGACAAATCAAAGCATATAGAAATCCGATATTTCTATACAAGGGATATGGTACAAAAGGGATGCATCAAGCTCCAGTATGTAGGTATCGATGAGCAAGTTGCTGATATACTGACCAAGACTCTCTCTCTTGAATGAAGTTCCAGTATTTCTGCGACAATCTTGGTGTAGTTCAAAAAGACTTTCCTCGCAAGGAGGAAAAGTAATGGAACTACAAATCATAAACCCTCCTCAGACAAAGAGGGTGCAGGTTGAAACATCCCAGGAAAGGGGGAGTAATGATGAGACTGACATCGATGATGGATGACAGTGATGATCGACTGACATTGTGTATGCAGTCGAGATCTGCCTTGCAGACTATACTCTTACTTAGAAGAGTATGCCTACACGTAAGTGTAGATACAGTAGTATAACACACAATTGTGAGGGGTCCTAACCTATGTGGTATGGATGGTCTACGATAAGACCGGCACTGGGTGCGGTCAAGAACTACATTTAGTTGTAGATGATTCAGTTAATCGATTTCATGGATCATGTTGATAGAGGATTGCATCATCCTTGGACTCATGTCCTAAAGTGATAGGGATTGATCATCCCGTAATTGGATCATGTGAGGATTGCATCATCCTTGGACTTATGTCCTAAAGTGAGAGGGATTGATCATCCCATAACTAGATCATATGAGGATTGCATCATCCTTGGACTTATGTCCTAAAGTGAGACGGATTGATCATCCCGTAATTGGATCATGTGAGGATTGCATCATCCTTGGACTCATGTCCTAAAGTGATAGGGATTGATCATCCCGTAATTGGATCATGTGAGGATTGCATTATACTTGGACATATGTCCTAAAGTGATAGGGATTGATCATCCCGTAATTGGATCATGTGAGGATTGCATCATCCTTGGACTCATGTCCTAAAGTGATAGGGATTGATTAATCCCACAAATTGATCATGTGTACTGCAGGTAGTGTGGTGGCAAAGGATCAAGTAGATTGAAGTACATCAGCAAAGGGTCGAGTAAATCGAATTATGACTGAAAAGGATCAAGAAGGATCGAAGTGTTGTCGCAAAGGATCGAAAGGATAGAAGTGCTGCTATAAAGGATCAAGAAGATCGAAGTGCTACTACAAAGGATCGAGAAGATTGAAGTTCCGATGCAAAGGATCGAGAAGATCAAAGTGCCTCTACAAAGGATCAAAAGATTGAAGTGTTGCTGCAAAGAATCAGAAGATCGAAGTACTACTGCAAAGTATCATAAGATTGAAGTGCTGCTATGAAGGATCAAAAGATCAATGCGTTGCTGCAAAGAAAGGATCGAGTGAGCATGTGATGCAGAAGATGAATAGTAACTATTCCAAGCTACTAATTGTGAAAAAATTCTTGTGACGTATAGATGTATCTCCTCAATGTACTATTGTAATTGTGTCTCTATTCTCCTATAGTCTATGATGTTGTCGTCAGTAGAATAACCTTCTCGTTAAGAGGGAGTGCTGAAATATTGTAACTTCAAATGATATTCTAAATGTATTTTACTCATGTAACCCAAGGGAGATGTTATTATTCCTCTGACGGGGTGTTACTATTGTATTTGGTCATCATAGAGTCATGAGGTAAATCCTCCTCTTGTGTCGGGTCTTTGGTACCCCAAATAATAATATAATATATTGTTTTGAGTATTCCTAGGTGAAGTCGGCCCAGACAGTTCACTGGGGCCGACTTGTCTAGTGCAAAAAGTCAATTGACAATTAGCATAAATACAAGAGTTGGATTCTCATTTGAAACACTGACTCACTCACTTGTGTAGCGCATAAGAGAGAGAGAGACTAAACAAAAGGAGGAGAACAACTATTTTTGGGGTTGTCTTTTATACATCTTATACAGAGGAAGTTTTTGCTAGGTTTTCTTCCCCTTGAGGGTTTCCTAGGATAAATGTTGTGTCTATCTTGTGATTGTGTTTCTATCAGTTATTCTTGATATGCTGCTATGATTTTGAATTGAATACTATTGAATCTTGTCTAGCATATTGAAAACTTAACAATCTTTTGTATAAACATTATGACACACATGATTAGTCATGGGACAAACATACTAACCCTTAATTACTCTCATCAAATTATAAGATAGGGATACATTAACGCGATTACTACATAGTCTTGTTGAATTTCTCATTAGTAATTTATTTTAACATGTCCACTTGTTAATTAGTAAATGTACACATACCTTTCCTTATTACTCAGGGTCATCACTATGCTAGATAAGACTAACCCCCTTGCCCCAATTTTAGACACCTTACGTGATGTTTCTCTAAATCATTAATATTCTTAGCTTAGTCATTGTGAGGACATTTTTGCTTTAATGATTTACTTTCCCGAATCTCTATATGATTATCTTATATGTGAAGTACAACTCACTATTTTTAACAATAAGTAAGAACCTTATCTCCACATTTTTAATATTCATTATTTATAACCAATTAAATTCAATCTCAAATGATCCCTCTAGCTCCATTGGTTTTACACATATGCCACTACTTAGGATATTTGAATACAATAGCTTCCTTCGACTTTGGAACCTAGACATATATATCACTAATCAATGTCCAACGAATAAAACTACGTCATGGTCGCTTGGTTACTATGACCAATATTATTAAATCGTGGTATCATATAGGTTATATCATAATAAGGTGAGTTCCACATATATCTCATATCTATCATAGTTGAGGCACATTGTGCCCCTACGAATAAAATTTTACATAACACGAACACGATTTAAGAATCGATTTCCTACATGGATCCATGACTGCAATCTACAATTACTACCTTGTAGACATTACTCACAAAATTTATTTGTCCTTAGTAAATTATTTTCGAGCTATAGCTTTTGATACAAGTAACACTAACCATTTACGACCTCGAGCCTTGCTTGCACCTATAAAGCTCTTTTGGTTCCTTCATACTACATCCCTACTTCAGCGTCACCGTTGAGCGTCACGATTAAAACACTATGTCTTAGGTCGGGGGACGTTGCAATATCCTCAGAGCTTAAGTAGTCACTCATGACCAGACCTATTGAGAGGGTTTCACTTGTCGAGATTAGTACATGAAACCTCCTATGTTACTTAGTCTAACATTGAATTGACTTTTAACCTTGTACCCTAATTTAATTTAACTTATGCTTAACCTTTGAATTATAGAGTTTAAATTCTACTTTACATTAATCTAATTATATAATCAAATCAACATAAAATTAATTTATACAACAAAGTGATATAAGTTAATTTAAATATATATTAACATTTCATATAATCAAAAATTTAAAATATATAACATTTATATAAATATAAATAAAAAAAAGTTTTATAAACTTTAACGGATTTAAAAAAAATGAATTGTCAATATAATTAATAAAATTTAATTAGCGTATCTAAATTCAAATAATTACTATATATATATATATATATATATATATATATATATANATATATAGTATTTGAGAGGTCCCGAACAGAACCATTTAAAAAAATACATGGGTACCTCCTTACCTCACCATGGCTTTGCTAATAAACAAGATCCGGGAGCACAAAATCAGCTCAGTCCTAGTCAAGAGAAGACTCATCACAACACTAAATATAAACAAGGATATACCATGGGCATTCTTTGATGGAGCAAGTCAATGTATGCCTCATCTTGGAGGTGCTGGACCAATCATTTTTACCTCTGTAGAGAAGAAACTACGTATCAAATATGCCATTGGCCAAGCAACCAACAACAAGGAAAAACTTGTAGCTTTATGGGCAATTTTGAGAGTGGCCCTAAGCATACAAATTCTGGATATTCAGATATTCGGTGACTAAAAAATGGCGGTAGGCTAGGAAAATGGAAGAAACAACATCAGAGCACCCCACCTTCAGCATCTACTCGCTGAAATACAGAACTTGAAGGCTCGGATTGGTAGGATAACTTGTGCCCACATTTATAGAGAACTCAATGAAGAAGCATATACCCTTTCAAAACAGGCTCTTGCTTTTCAGCCAGGAATGATGGAAATTGAGGCAGTCTCGAATGGGATTATAGCCCTACATTACAAAGAAATTTAAGTACAAGAAAAAATGATGGTTTTTGTAAATTTCCTCTTTTACGATGGAGGCCATATAGGCTTAACGTTATGTATGATGGAAGCCTCAAAGGCTTATCTTTATGTAAGCTCGTCAGAGCAGTTCAAGTTTATTCAATGAATAAAAGGTTTTTTTCTTTGGAAATATATATATATAATTTAACTAACACAAACAATATATATAAATTAAATCTATTACATGCCCATGATATGTTAATTTGGATTAATTAAATGAATAAATAGTTAAATTTCTAAATTCTCATACTTTTGAATTGTTCATCACTAACCCTAACACCTCAACCCATTGCATGAAGGGCACTTTTCCTCGCATGCTCCTCCCACATGAACAAGGTCTAGACCCTTCCTCCATATCGCGTGAAGGGCATGTGTCCTTTCACCGTCCTCCCACATGAACGAGGTCTAGATCGTTCCTTTATTTGTCGTTCATTTCTCTCTGAGAGAGTTTTTTCTCTATGGCTATGGCCAAATAGATCTTGTGTATACTCTAGCCCCACCCTTCGGTGTAGGAAATAATTCAGTTCAAGGTAAGAGAATTTTTTGATAAAGGAATTTGGTCTTTACCGAGCTTGTATTAATTAATTTTTGTTTATATATATATACTTTCCATTGGGCGTAGCTCGGGTGGTTGGGAGATTTGGTTATTGCGCTCCCCACCTGGGTTCGAATCTCGTCGGGGACATTTCCTTGGGAGCCCTTGTGTGTAATGAAATATTAGGTTGGTGAGCTATTTATTGTGATTAATGATGCCCAAGTTCATGTATACTTGCCTAACGAGTATAAGATATTTTCTCAAGTGGGTGTAGCCATGGTGTAAAATTGGGCTTCCAAGGTGAACCACTTTAATATATATATATTCTTGTGTTTAACCTAGAGTGTGGTTGGCCATAAGCTCTTTCTCCACGTAGTTGGATTCAACGCATAGAGAGTCTGGATCAGCTTCGTCATTACGCAGCTTCGTTAAGGTCATGTTGATGCCTGGAAAAATCCTAGGTACTGATAGTAGGGATTCTCCCCATTAATTGATCCCAATTAGATCGTTCGTCGTTTGGTATGGGGAATCCATCTGGTTAACGGTCTGACTACCGTATATTTAAATGTGTTCTTAAGTTTTATTGGTTGCATCCCGATTCACTGTTTATGTTGTTTTCTTTAAATGAATGATAGATGCAAATGCCTAAACTAAATGCATGTAATTGATGAATAAGAACCTCACAAGTGATGCGTAGGTTCTTACCTCTCGTCTAATCATTTCATCTTTCTCAATTACTTCATTAAAATATGAATCTAAACAAGTCTATCCAATTCTAGTCTATTCTATCCCCGTCGGAAGCAGATTTAAAAGTTAGAGCAATGTACTTTAATTATTCATAATAATCTCATCGATAGTTGTTTCAATTTCATATGCATATTTATAGCAGAAATATTATCAAAGAAAGCTTTGATATAATAAAAGATTCATTACTCGATGCATGCACATATCTTTATCTAGAAAGCAAAATCATTCATAATCAAAGAAATAATTAAAAAGAAGTCATAACGATCTCACAGTTGTAGGGAAACAATAAGAAGTAATTCCACGTTTGAAATCCCACACATCCCATGCAAATTCCTGTGCAGTCCTTTCCCAGCAAGTAGGTCCTTCTTTATTAGCAGAAAAAATGAGTTATCCTTAAAAAATTATCTAGCCCTCTTTGTGCTAGTGAAAAGTCATTTAACTCTACTCTCTATCTCTATTTATATTACAATTGCAATTTGTCATCTAGTGACTCATCAACTTCCCTAACCTTAGGAATTCCAAAAATTCGTCTTCCAGTGCTTTCCATTAGGAAAAAGACAAAATATACAAAAGACAAAATTTTCAAGTGGGCCCTGCCAAGCTTGAAACGTATTCTTCCCATGCGCTGGCCTCTTCTGCGATAGTTTTGTAGCTTGTTGGCTCTAGCATTAGCATGGTCACTTCGTGCATGGCCAACTATGTTTCCACACGTGTTACCTTTTCTGAGGCAGATCTACACACGTATTCTAAAATGTAATTGCTGACATAAGCCTGCCACACCCAAGTGCTAATATCTTCTTTGTTGACGACTTCTATTTTATGAAGGTATTGAATATCCCCTTGTAGACTATCTTGTAGATGTGCCATATGCTGGTCCTTGATTGGGAGATCGATGATATTTGCAACCAAAGAAAGTTGGCATTTATCATGGACTTGATGCATCATTTTATAGAAATCATCACATTTATCCAATGTTTTGGTAATTTCATTGTTTAACCTTACGAACGATTTTCTGCAAAAATCCATAACCACCATTTATATTTGTATGCCTTTGGCTGTATTCTGAGGCAGGTGTTCTGGAAACTTCGAGTTAACCTCTACCCAAGTCAGCTGGATTTTAACCTTTCTCCGAATTCCATTAGTCCTTTTCTAAAATTCAGAGACTCTGCTGCAATTACCTTTAATCTTGTCACTATTAGCCTTACTTTATACATTTCACCTGAGAGATTAACTTGAGCTTGGTGTATCTTTCTTCGGATTTTGCAGGCCTAGTCACAGAAAGGAGTGATGTCATGTTGTTTCTCATTAGCTACCTTTAGCTGATTTTCTAGAGATCCGTTCTATGCCACCAACTCTTCTACTTGGGTTTTTAACTCTCCCACATGTTGGCTCACTGCGGACTCTCTTGATTCAAGTTTTGAGATCCTGGCTTCAAAATCCTTCTTCTCTCCCTTCATAATAATTACATGTACATCCAATGCATCCTTTTTTGTCTCCAAAGCTTGGTATTCCCCCTGGAGTCTTTCCTTTTCTGAGAGGATAGCATCATGCTTTCTTTTTAATTCTATGCCCTCTCCTTGTGTCTTAACCAAACTATCTTTCAGCTTGAGCATTTTTTCCTTATGATGCTCTACATTTTCCATCAGTTGGTCAACGTTATTGGTGCCGGCTTGTGCAGCTGCTATATTCACGGAGGCCATCAACTTAGGGTCTTTGTGAATACCCTCCATGATGGTATTTTCAGTCACTATAACCACGTCATCCTGCATGCCCATCTTTAACTGCTTCTCTGACCTTCTGGTGATAGTCTACATTGATTTATAAAAAATGATGGTATCTAAGCGAGCCATCGTGTGCTACTTAGATGGAGTAAATGGAGTAATCCCAAGTTCTCCAAAAGGAATGAGTCTGCATTTGATTGTTCCACCTGATGAAGCAGGAGGTCCTGAATCCATTGGGTTATTCTGGGTTGTTTACCGATACAAAACTTCCTTGATCTTGTCTTCTTCTTCCTTCCTTTTTAGTTCTTCAACAGCTTCCTCGGCTTCCTTTTGCGTTCTTTCCTTCTTCTTTCAGTAATATTTCCTCTTCCTGTCGCTTCAAAGCTTCTTGTTTCTTCAATCTCTCTTCTTCTTCTTTATGCTTTTGAGCTTCTTTGGCTTGTCTCCTTTCAGCTTCTTCTCTTATTTTTTTCTCTGCCTCGACCTATTGTAACTTTAGGGCCTCCTCCTTTTGTTTTTGCGGCTTCTTCTCTGCTGCACTGTTGTTGTCTTTACTCCCGTTGGTGCCCCTTTTCTTCTTGAAATGCTTACTCAACTTAGTTAGATTACTGACCCTTCTGCATCATCCTTGTTAAAGTGATCTGAGTATTCGTAATGGATTCTGACGGTCGCACAATGCTCTGCGACCTTACCTCTGCTATCATGTCACTTGAAAATTTTCTCACCAAAATGAAAAATATCCAATTCTTTTACAAAATCAGAAGCACCTTTGACCTAGGAGAACTTGTATCCTCCTATGCAGAAAGGTAGTGGTGGTAAGGTTGCCTTTTTAATATCATGAAGGAAGTTACCAACTCCATTTATGAACACTTTCCTTACTACTTCTTTGTGGACTACGTAGTCCATGGCGTACTTGGGCAGCAGGGATGGAGATCTGGAGTCTTCATAGATTCTCAGATATGTTCCTTCTTGCGGGAAAAAATAGTCTCCATACTCGTAGATAAATTCCATGGCATTATGATACAAGAAGTTTGGTTCTTTGAGAAAAATAAGCTCATAAAGGGGCATCAAAAACTCCTCACAAATAAGTTTGTAGAATCCCACATACTTATGTGCCCAGAGAATCTGATAAGCAACATACACAGGAGTCTCAGTTTGTGTCCAAATGCACCCAAGCTCGGCAAAAGGGTTCCTACATAAAATGCAATCGATCAGGTAAGATGACATGTAAAATTTTGACCTCTTCTGGGTTATACCTCCTTGTGCTACCGCAACACAGGATGACAGACTGTCTGATATGATGTCTACCCAGTTAAAAACAGTGCCCTCAAAGGCTACATAATAAATGAGGAGAATCTAATTCAACTTATACAAGGTTCCGTCGGTGCGACCAAAAATCATGTTCAACATCAAAGCTATGATCCTGAAAGGGGTCCGTAGGATTTGGGACTCATATTCCCCAGTTTCCTTTTGGCGCAATTGTTTTCTTCGCATCATCATTTTCTTTGCACATTCCAAAATATCAAGATCTACCATTTTGACCCAATCTTCGATCATCATAACCTGTGTAGGTGGTAGTTTGCAGGTCAAGGTTATGTAAGCTGGAGTGAATGAAGAAAAATCTTCTCCTTTTACATTAAAGATCATCCTTGTAGAAGAATTTGTGTGAGGCAAAATAAACCAGGTAACCTTTGAGCACGGGAAAAACTCTGGGCGTGTAGCGACCTTTGTGATGCCTGATTTTTTTAATGTTTTGGTATGGGAACATTTCTTCGAGACTAGCATCAAGGACGTTCTGATCTCTAATCATCTGATAGAGCTCTCCCCATTTGAATTATGGGGCCACTACTGTGATAGCCTTAGTATCCTCAAACTTAATTTCCGTCCTCGAGACGATCTCCACGTCTGAGTCTGGTTCGGTCGCCCTTGCCTTCTTCTTACCATCTTTTTTAGGCATTATGTGAATTCGTTGTTTTCCAAGTTTGTCTTCCAGAAAGTAATCCTACTTGGTGGCAATAGAACCTGTGACCTGAGCATAGTGATAAGTGTCCTATTAATACTGCGGCTGTTTTGAGTAACAAAATCATGCATTATTTCATTGAAGCATTCTATACTGAAAATAAAAGCTGCTATATGTATGCATCACTGTTCCTCAAAATTGGAGAGTGCAATCACTATCTGGTGTTGGAAATGAGAGAAAAACCAATCAACACCTATGCACATGTTGTTATGTGAATTATCAGCCTGTAGTTATCCTATATCAACAGACTGGAGGAAGCTCCTTCAATTCTTCTACTTTGTTTTAAAACAACAGTATTTTACCAAAACAATGTTGTAGGTAAGCATTTTATTATTTTCTTTATTATTGTTTGCTTTGCTATTGTTTGCTTTGCAGGTAAACAAAACTAATATTCGTTGATTTAAACCGGTTAATGGGGTTTACAAGCTTGATTTTCAACCTTTCATTTATTAAGTTCAAACTTGTTGAGGAACCCGTGAATCTTCAAAGCACTATAATCCTCTGGTTTCTGCCAAAAATCCTGGTAAAACTTATACATAATGGAGTTGGTCCTAGGACGCGTCGTAAGCAATGCATCATCATGCATGCAACAATTGAGGAAACATTATCCCAAGGTTCTGGAGAGTAAAAAGGTCTAGGGTCTAAGTCATCACTGTGTACCTTCATCGATGTATACTTATCCCCCGACACGTATGGTTTGGGACTCACACAAGCCGTGGAGCATTTAGCCTCAAATAATCTTAGTGCTGAGTCCACGGGGTTTAAAACTTTCATAACACCGGCTCGGATAAAAATCCAAATTGAGCAACAAAAAGCTGAGGAAAAACTTCATGAAAGACAGACTAAAAGGTCGAATGGTCCAGAAAAAACCTCTACACCATAAACATGATTGAATTCTACCAACTAGGGCACAAAATGGCTGTGAGGCTGGGCTTAGCTAAAAACACTCTTAGTAGATTTTATCCGTGCAAAACCAAAATAACCTACGACAGCGGTATCACGGGCATGAAAACATAGGCTACGGAAACTTAGGGGAAAATACCTTGACTCACAAACTATGGTGCACCTACCATTCTACAAATACAAAATCCTTTCTATAAGGAAAGAAACCAAAAGGTCAATAGGTAAGATGCCTACCTGTCAAGTGTTGAAAGTACACGAGTTGGGCAGAATGCAAAGGCTCCAGATGTCTCTTGGTAGTTGGTTGCTTCTCAAACAACATTCATGGTATAGAAAACAAAAGAAATTGCCCTTATATATATATAAAAAATGATAAAAACCATCATAAATGCAGTTGGGGTGACTTAAATGCGGTGGTCGAAGCATTAAACGTGGTGGTTGTTGCAATGTCGTTAGCGCGAAACTCAACCACTTGCAATGAAAGCAAAAGTTGCGTAGATGCATGTCGGTGATAATTTCAAACATCCTCTGATACTATCGATGGAAATTCATGAGTTCTTGCGACCGTGTCGACGGAGAAAATTGAGTCTTCTCCGACCATGTCAACGAGAACTCGCCAAAATCTTTCGATTTGTTTTGTCGCAACTTACTTTCCCAATCATGATCGTATCGGCAAAATTAATCGTCGGCAACATTTGTTGATCTTTCCGATCGTTTCATAGGTGACTCGCAAGTTACTCCCGACCGCGTCGACGATTTTCGTCGAGTTGTGCCGAAATGGTGCTTCACGAAACAAACTTATTTTTCCCAAGCTAACCGTGTTAGTGAGACTAGCTGAGTTCCTTCGACACATCGGAGAAACTAGATGATTTCCTCTGACACGTCGGAGAAACTGGCCAAGTTACTCCGATATGTCGGCGAAAAAACATGAGTATTAACTTAGCCAAAACTTCTTTGCTCAACTTTTGGGAAAAAACTAAGTGTTTAGGATGGATTCTCTAGAACTGAAAAACTAGTCTTAGTAAATAAAAAATGAAAGGAGGGGCCCTAAAATATCAAAATTTTGGGGAATCAGTTGCAACAGCAACAATTGACGACTAGCTAGCGAACACGAATCTCTGAAAAAACTATCTTTGGAAAACTAGACTGCTACATAGTACTAGATTATGGATGTACAACAATTTCTTCAATGCCTTCTCCGGGACCATTTAAAAGACTAGAATTATTTAGGGATGTAATTTCTTGTGCATCACATTGATTGTCGTCTTTTGGGAGTAGGGTAACCAGGATTAGGAGTCTTGATAACTCTCTTGGGGCAGAAATATTAAATTCATTTTTCCTCTGTCTTTTGGTTGCCACTAGATATGACTCCACAGGATTGTAACAAGGTTAGACAGATGTATTCATTTGTTCCTCATTCCCATGCTCTTAGCATTCTTTTGATGCTTTCTTTTTTAATGACATTTATCATTTGAGCCTTCCTTGATTGCTTCTTTTACTTTGAGAATTTGGTTTGGGTTCTTCCATCCATAATGTCCTTTTGTGTGAGTGATAAACTTGTTTCAATATCATGGACAAAGAATAACCTCTCTGAGCAATCCTTTTGATCTGATGGTTTATTCCTTCAACATTTTTTCTTTGATGTAGACTGTTTGTCTTGGAATTTTGACTCTTTACCATAAGCCTTTTGGCTTTTAATTTGTAGCATGGGATTATTTTGAATGCCATACATCCGTTAGACATGCTTCCTTTCCGTGGGTCTATCACGGTAGGATTCCTAAGACAGATAGTAATGTGAGAATGGATGGAGCCCCAAGATAGTACTCTAGACCTCATGAAGCTTAGTTATTTTACAAGGTTTAAAAGGACTTCAATGTGGACTTGAAATTAGCTTCCCTTTCTATAGTCTATCAATAATTAAAGAATCTCAAATTTTATCAAATTTTATCACACATGTTTTCCAGTAAGCAACTCCTGTCTTTCAAAGACCTTTGAGATTATTCAGATTCCTATATTTCCAAGCGTCCAAAATTAAGTTGGTTTGTTATAAGCAAATATCAAGCAAAAAGTGAATCAAAGTAAATCAGAGAGAAAAAACCAAACTAAATGAAATCAAGAAAAAAAAGGTTTTATTCACGTACAAAAGTGCTCCAAAATCCTTGGCAAAGTATTGTTTGAGAACAATTCCATTTACAGGAATACTTTCTTCCTGCCCTTGTAAATCTTGCAACTTGTAAGTTGAGGGGCCAAGCTTTTCAGCAATTTGATAGGAGCCAACCCATAGATGTTGAAATTTCGTGTGTTTTCCCTTTTCGTTGTGCAGGTGATCCCACTTTAATACTAAGTCTCCTACTTCAAAGTTCCCCTGCCCGGATTTTTGTTTATCAAACCATCTATTAACAATGTCCTAAAGTTGGTTCAATCTATCTTTGGACTTTTTTCTGGATTCTTCAAGTTTCAACAGAGTGTTGCTTCATGCTTGTAATATCTCACTGTCGGATCCTCATGAGGCTTGAGATAATTGTAAGGATGGGAACATAATGTTTGGGGGCAAAATAGCTTCCTTCCCATATACCAAAGTAAAGGGAGTTCTTTGGGGTGACCCTATCTGCCCATAGTGCATTCAGAAGGGCTATGTGACAATTTCTTTTATTCTCAATCACAGTTTTCTTCAAAATTCGAATGAGATTCTTATTTGTTGATTCTGCTAGCCCATTTATCTAAGGATAATAGTTTGCTGAATAGTGTTATTTTATTGCTTTTTCACAAGCAAATTCAGTTATCTTAATAGATGAGAAATAATATGCATTATTAAAAACAAGGGAAATTGGAACCCCAAACCTGGTCATAATGTTCTCTTACAGAAAGTTGATGACCACATCCTCATTCACTTTGCGCAACAGAACCGCTTCAACCCATTGCGTGAAATAATCTGTAGTCGTAAGGATATACCGATGTTGTAGCGAAGAGTTTAGGTCGATTTCCCCAATAATATCTATGCCCCACTGTTCAAATGGTTCAGATATAATAACGAGATGTAATGGCTCAGTTGCTTTTGACAATATCCCACCACTCCTTTGGCACACATTGCATTTTCTTGCGTAAGCATGAGCATCTTTGAATAGTGTCGACCAATAGTAACCAGCTTTGAGGATCTTATGAGCGGTGGTATCTCCAGAGAAATTTTGTCCAGCAGGCTCACGATGCAATTCTTCAACTACTTTGGATGCATCTTCTTTCTCAAGACACCTAAGAAAAACTCTATCATAGTTATTCCTGAAAAGTACTCCATTAATTATCTTATAAGAGGCTGACTTCAATTGAAGTGATCTTCTCTGCTTGGAATTCTAATGTTCGGGTAGATGCCCTTGTTGAAGATAGTGCACTAAATCTCTATACCATGATTAAGGAGTAGTGAAAATGGGACATACATCAATAAAATTTAATTCAACTTCGTTCTCCCAATCATAATCTTCATTGTCATCACTTTTCGTAAGCAACTTGCACAACCCTTGACCTTTAATGATAGTAGTCGGCTTGAATTCGAAATCGTATTCTTGTAGTGATGTTACCCAGTTTCCTCTTCATTCACCCAATTCTTTCTATACGAAGAGGGACCTGATAGTCGGATGAGGAACAATTACTTTCATTCTGTTTTTTAAAATATAAGGCCTAGATTTTTTTACTACCTTGAAAAATGCGTACGCATGTTTGTCTACAGCTGGGTAATTCAATTTATCTCCTTGTATCCAGTGCTCATAAATGATATTGGGTATTCATCTCCCAATTCTCTTTTCTGAGTGAGCACCACTGCAAGAGAGTTATCTGAAACAAATGTGTAGAGAATAAAATACTTTTCAATGTTTGGACTCCTTAAAGAAGGTGCATGAGCTATTGTTGTCTTGGTGTATTTAAAAGAGACCTTCTCGATATCAGTCCACTTGAACTGTACGCTTTTCTTCACCATTTGCTGCAAAGGTTTTACAATTTGTGCAAAATATGGTACAAACCTTCGAACAAAATTTATTGTGCCCATAAATGACTGCATAGCCTTTTTATTATGGGGAAAGGGAATCTGATATATAACTTCAACTCTCTCAGGGTCTATTGAGATTCCCTTCTTTGAGATGATGTGACCCAACAGTTTTCCTTCCAGAACCACGAAAATGCTCTTCTTTGGATTTAAAGATATGCCATATTTTCTACAACGGTAAAAAATCTGTTTCAAGTGAAAAACGTGGTCTTCTAATTTCTTGGAGAAAACTCACACATCATCTAAGTATACCACTACACATCATCATCATCATCATCATCATCTAATGAGTCCAATGTTTTGGAACAAGGTCAAGTGTAATTTAATATTTCTTAAGCATCGATTTTCTACCAAAAGAGAGTAAAATGGAATTTAAAGTCCATTCGATGACTACCCGTTTGACCAACAAAACATAAGAATGCAATTTCGGATTTTGACAATTTATGTAATATTATCGTTTTGATGAATCCATTAAAGTATAAAAAAAAACTAGGGCGAGAAAACATTGTCAAATTTAATTTGATTCTTTAACCATTTTAGTTCAGCTCATAATATTTTAGAGAAAGGAGCTTAACTAGCACACCCACATAGTTTGTGGTTGGATCACGTCGATAGGGATCAAATGGTTGAGAGATAGTTATGGAATGGATTTTTTTTTTTATTCCTCATATTCTTTTAGTTAAACGGTTCAATTGTGAGTTATCCATGCCTAGCTACATGTTATCACCGACATTCTTTTTGTTATCCATGTATCAAGTATCAGTTATTTTTTATATTCTTTTTCTTTTTTATCTCACATTCTTCTAGTTATCTTCCATGAATTGTTGGTTATCCATTCATCAACTATGAGTTATCCCTGCATTGCTACCAGTTATCCATTCATCAGTTAGGTACCGGTTATTTCTTATATTCCTTTTTTTATAATTGTTTATTTTGAATTTTGAACAAATGCCATAGAATCAATCTTGACAGTACACTTGTCTCATCCTCGTCCGTAGATGAAAAATCATAGACCGTAGTCCACCTCAAATCTCAAATAAAAATTTTTATCGACGTAAATATTCTTAAGCTTCTCCATTTGCCATGTGACCTTAAAAACCCCGCTTCAACAATAATTAAGGAGTCCTTAAAAAAGCCCGCTTCAACAATAATAAGGGAGAAATTAAGCAGAAAGTAGATTAAACTTATGACCTTGTGAAAATTAAGGAGAAAGTATATTAACAATGTGGTTTTAAGGAGCTTGCTTTTATTTTCTCCCTCATTATAATTTGAAAGAAAACATTTTTTTTTATAACAAAAGCGGTTAAATTTTTTTTTATTGAAGAGAAAAGCAGGTTTATTTTGGCAAATGCCAATCAACCTAAATTAACAAATTTGAAAATTCCAAATCCATATTATAACATTTCTAAGAGAGATAGGCCATCCATGAACTTGATCACAAGATCTGTTTACGCAATAGAATGAAAATGACTAGGCTCCCCGTTGATGTTGAGAAAACCTTGGGGAAGGAGACAAGCCTTGTTTGCAAGAACGTCTGCTGAATTATTTAATTCCCGAAGAATATGAAATGAATCAAACTTAACAAAATATTCCGAAATGCCCCTAATTCTCTGAAGAATAATTTTCAAGGCAAAATTTCTAGTGTTATCCGAAGAATTAAGAGCTTTTATCAGAATCTCGGAGTCGCCATAAATTTGAACTGATAAAAATCCATTCTTCTTAGCCAGCTGCATAGCCATAAGAAAACTATAGAATTCATCATGATTATTGGACAATGTGCCAAGTCCCCAACAAAAATTGATAGAGAACATTCTTTCTGGAGAAATGGTCAAACCACCGGCACCAGAAATCCCAGGATTCCCTTTAGAAGAACCATAAAAAAAATAATAGTTGATGATGAATTCGACCAATTCAGGGTAAATTCATATAAACCTTCTCGAATCCGCCATGGAGGAAGCAAGCCAAGTTTAGACAACCCTTTATCATTATCAATTCGTGGCCTTGACCGGAGAGAGGACGACAATAAAGAAAACGAGCTACAAATGGATTCGGAAATCCACAAAAGCGCTTTTGCTGCAACAAATTGAGGATGAACATGCCGGTTGTTAAATAGACAATCATTCTTGGCCAACCATAATGACCAGAACGTATATTTTAGGATCAAATGCCAGCTCTTGTGGAGACCGGCATGGGATTTAGACAGACAATTATTGTGCCATGCAATGTACATTTCTTTGACAGAGCTGAATTGAGGGAATGTGATCTGAACTCCCAGGAGAACCGATGCCCAAGCATTCTGAGAGAATTCACAATCAACCAAAAGATGGTTGGTAGTATCAGAGGCATAAATACAAAATGGACAGCGGAAGGGCCCATGAAATCCACACTTTAAGAGATTTTCTCCGGTGAGCGGCTTATTCTTCAAGAGCAACCAAATAAAAAAATTGACCTTCGGCATACAAGGAGCCTGCCATACTGAATGCCAAATTGTTGCTGAGAGGGAAGACACGTGAATCATCTGCAGAGAATGAAATGCATTGGCTGCTGAGTAATATCCATCGTGACCCCAGCCCCACAGATCTTGATGGGAACAATGAACCAGAGCTAATCCAGAAAGAAGTGGAAGAAGCAAGAAAACCTAATATTCAAGTCTGCCTGGGAGATGTGGAAAGTTCCAACCTGCCCAAAGGCCTTCATTATCCCAGATGCAGATGTCTTCCAACCTTAATAATCCTTTATTTTTTGACCAGTCCATTAACTCCGAAATCTGAGGGATAGAGGAAAATGGGATATTGCCGAAGATACGATCCTCCCAGAGAAAAATCTTCTTACCATTACTTGGGACTCTAAAACTTTTTCCACTAAAAAATTCTAAACCTTTCCTACATGCATTCCAGATTGCTGATCTTGAAGGAGTATTAGTACTCGAGATATTTCTTAAGGAGCCTCCTTTTAAAAACTTCAACCTGAAAATATGACTAACTGGATTATTTGGATCCACAAAAAGCTTCCAAATCAATTTACCGGACATAGCCAAATTAGCCAGCCCTAGATACCGAAGATGTAATCCTCCAACTGAGATAGGTCGCTTGAGAACCTCCCATCTCACCAAATGCAGCTTTCTTTTTCCACTTAGCCCGTCATTCCAAAGAAAATATCTAAATTTTTTAGCAATCTGATTCAAAATATACTTTGGAGCAAGAAGTAAAGAGGACTGGAAAATTGGAAACGCTGAGAGGACAGATTTGATCAAAACCAATTTCCCAGCCATAGAAAGCCAATGTCCACTCCAGGAAACAATTTTGGCCTATAACTTAGCCAACACATCCAACCAAAGAGACGGGGGGGACAAGCCTAAGGTAAGTGGAAGCCCCAAATACTTGATCTTATCCCACTTTGCAAATCCTGTAAAACCTAAGAAATCTAAAATTCAGAGAAGAGACGGTTGATCCACATTCCAACCATATACTGCGCTGTTTTCCTTATTTATAAGAGCTCCGGAGCTTAGACAAAAAATTTGAAGAATGACATTGAATGCACGAGCAATCAAGATAGAAGCCCCTCCAAGAAGAAGAGAGTCATACGCAAAAAGAGCATGATTAATAGGGTCCACACCCCTAGCAATTTTAATGCCCGGTAGGAACCCAGCTTCCTTTTCAGCTATTATTTTTTTGCTGAGAGATTCAACCATCAAAATATATAAGAATGGGGACAACGAACAACCTTGACGAAGGCCTCTGGAGGCTTTAAAAAAATTAGTTGGTCTACCATTGAGTAAAGGGGCAATCCAAGGCTTATCGGTACAGGCTTTGATCAGATTAACAAAATCTGGGCAAAAACCAAAAGAGAGAAGGACATCATAAAGAAAAGAAAGCTTAACACGGTCGAATGCATTCTTCATATCCAACTTAATAATCATACCTTTCTCTTTCCTTAGATAGCTAGAATGGATTTCTTCTTGAACTTGAATGACATTGTCCACTATGTTTCTACCTTTAACAAACCCCCCCTGAAGAGGAGAGATCAGCTTCCCTAACAGAGGCTTGAATCTGTTGGCTAATAGCTTGGCAATAATCTTGTAAGATGAATTGCATAGAGAAATAGGGCGAAATCTATCAAAGGAGGATGGGTTAGCATCTTTCGGAATTAAGGCAAGAAAAGTGGAATTGGTACATCCACCCAATTTTGCTTTCATCTGGAATGCAGAGACCATCCAGACCAGATCAGTTTTAATGATGGGCCAACAGACTTTGAAAAAATGAATAGAAAACCCATTAGGCCCAGGAGCTTTATCACACTCCATAGACCAAATGACATCAATTATTTCCTTCTCCGAAAAAGACTTCATTAGATCAGAGTTATCCTCACTACTAACCAAACTAGCAACATCGTACAAGAAATCTGAAGACACTTCCTTATCATAGTTTCCATCGTCCTTGAATAGCAACTAAAAATGCCTATTAGCTGCCTGTTTTAGCAATTATTGTCCAGTAATTAGAGTCCCATCATCATCAGAAATTTCTGATATATGGTTTCGGGAGATCCTGGCTCTACGCTGACGGTGAAAAAATGAAGAGTTCTTATCCCCAGCCTTCATCCAGAGGCTACGAGATTTTAATCTAAGATGCTCCTCCTCCAACCGAAAAGATTGTGAAGAGATATTCTGAGTAGCATGTTCCAGAGCAATGTGAGAATAGGAAATAACACTTTTTTCCATTCCGAATTGGAGATCTGCTAAGTCAGCCACACGATCTTTTTTGTTTAACGTTGGAGAAGGGAGGGGGTTTTTAACCCAAAGTTTCAGCTCTGCTTTAGTATTCTTCATTTTCTGCTCCCATACAAAGCTTGGAGATCCTTTCACAAACCTAGACCAAGCCTAAGAGACTATTTCCATAAAACCAACTCTTTCAATCCAAAGCGGACTAAACCGGAACGGAATTGGTCCCATCTCCTCTTCTTTATAAAAAATCAGAGATATAGGATGATGATTTGAGGAAATCTTTGGAATAATTTTAGAGGAGACAATCATATTTCCATCTAATAGAGGACTGTGAACTAAAACCGATCCAATATAGCGAGAATGCTGGCTGCACCCACCCTGTGATTAGACCACGTGAATCGAACAGACTTCGGTTTCATGTCAATCAAATCCCAATCAAGAATTAATTTTTCAACAGTGTCTTGCATATGATCTCTACCACACATTCCACCTTTCTTTTCGTTAGGAGCAAGGGTTAAGTTAAGATCATCAGGAAGAATGATATTGGAAGGAGAATATGACTCAAGGAAGATTGAGAGCGAGAGCCAGCACTCTTTCTTTTCCAAATAGTTGACAGGGACATAAAGATTAAACAAAGCCAAGGTGGACTTACTGGAGAGATGGGAGAGCTTAGTATAAATCCAATGCTGAGTGGAATACCAATTAATAAGCTGGAATTTCTCTTCATGCCACAATGTTGCTAAACCCCCACAAGAACCTCTAGCACTAATAGCTTTACCTGAATTCAACTTCCATTTATTTTTACTGATATGAAGAAGGGATTCCTCATCAATTTTGGTCTCTTGCAATAATAGGATATCAGTTGGACCCATTTTCAATAAATCTTTGACAACTTCAGATTTAAGAGGAATCCCAAGACCCCTACAGTTCCAGGAGTTTATAAGCATTATTTACCAAATAGGGAAGGAGTAATAACTCCCTTCGGAGGCCTGTTTCCGGTGTTCCTTCCATAAGACATTTCAATAGTAGCCTGAGAACCCTGTGTCTTATACCGTTCAACTTCTTCTTCTCTTAGTTCCTTCTTTGATTTTCTGCCAACTGTTTTGGAAGGCTCAAAAGATTCGTCTTCTGAAGATCCAGAGTTGGCTTGTTTTTTACGTGTTATATCTGCATAAGATTGAGGAAAACTAGCATCTTTTGAAGGGGAGAGAGGGGAGCCAACATCAATTGGAGGGTTTATAGAGGAAGGATCAGCTAGTTCATTCAATTTAGTAGCTTCATCAACCAATTCATGCTCTTCTGCTAGGTCCAGTTCACCTTCTTCAAGGATTGCTTCATTAGAATTTAGAACAAGGAAGGGATTAGAAGAAGGCTTGGGTTCAACAGCCTAAGAAAGTGAAGTTTCCCTTGCTACAAATTTCAATGATTTTCTTTCTTTCCCTTTCTTTCTGGGCCCTTGATTGGAGTTTCCTTTTTGGATCTGGGTCCACAGTTCATCTTTTTCAACAATGATGGCCTCTTCTAATCTTTTTTTACAATTACGAGCGAAATGCCCATAACCATGACAAAAACGACACTTAAAAGGAATTTGCTCATAGTCAAGTTCCTGGACATATGACCAATCATCAACTGTTAGTTGAATAGCTTCAAGAAAGCCAATCTCCAATTCAACTTCTACACAGATTCTTGCACAAGAATACTGATATTTCCTTACAGCCCTATCAATGAACTTGCCTAACTTGTTCCCGATGATTTCCAAGGATTCTAAGCTCTAGCAGTGTAAAGGAATATGTGGAAGTCTTACCCAAACAGGGATAGTAGACGGGATGTCTTGAGAAAGGTCAAAATCAGGGGTCCACTTATTCAAGTAGAGCCCCTGGGGACCCATGAAGTACGGTCCATTGTGAAAAATCAAATCTCGATCCTCAACACAATCGAAAACAAACACAAAGAACCCTCTTCCTACAAAATGGCTGTGAATTTCAGCTGAGACAAGAGGCCTCCAGTTCCTCTGAACCCAACCTTCAGTAGCCTTAGGGGAAGGCTAGAGACCTTAGAATTGGCCAATGAGGCCCCGTTCTACCAAGTTCAAAGGCAAATGACAAGTCCGATCTACGGGGAGTTCTACAGATGGAATGTCAACCTTTTTCACAAACTTTTGAGAAACCCCACCAGTCCTCTTCCCACATGAAGCAGCCAACTTTTTGAATGCTTCCAGGTCAGGAGGGAGGGACTTCGGAGGGACTCCACTAGATTCCATACGCAGAGAGGAACCCTGTCCACACAATAGAGCATGAAAATCTCGACCTCTTAGCAGCCAACAATCACACCCTATGGGAAAAAGGCCACCACGAAGACAGACCACCTAGCAACACCAGGAATTGCAGGACCAATCGACCAGCTCGATTTCAATCCAAAGATACAACCTCCATAACAAGTAAACCCACTGAAAAGATCAATCAAGAGACTCCAGACAGTCTGCCTAAACAGAGAATGCCAGGAGTACTTGACCAGAACCAAAGCAGAAGGGAACCCAAACAAGAAGGAGAGCTCGAAAAAATCCCAAGCTACAACCTCACCCAGCGAGAATGAGATTCAACTCATCACCAGCAAACTTCCTACCAACAGATCAGCACTAAACTCAAAGAAAGTCTGCACGAGACCCCAATAGCTCAAGCTACCTTCAGTTAGCAACAAGACAGTCTAGCAACGAGAAGCAGGAGGCTACCCCGAAGCACAAACTTCTATGATCCAAATCTTATCCAAAGACAAACCTATGATCTCTGCCTCCAACCCGACGAGTGAAAGCAAGTGAGGAGCTTCACAGAAATGCAACTCAACTAGCTAACCAGGGCCAAAAAAATCAAATGAACTTTGCAGTGATATCAAGGCCGAAGGGCGTGCGATCTTGATCCTAAATATGTCGAGACAAAGGTATGTCCCATTGCAGCACCATACTCCAATACTAACGTCGTAGATATGGAGAGAGCCAAGACACCACGAACCAGCAACGAAAACCGAACCAGGCAGAGAACCTTGAAGTTTTCTTGAAGAGTTCAAATTTTCTTGGAGCGCCAAAAAAAAGCTAGATCCCTTGATCAAAATTACCTTCTTTCTTGTTCCTTTATTCTTGTTACAATTGAAAGAAAACATATTAAGCTATAAGGAGGTGATCAATTAAAAAGAAAGTTGATTAAGTTAAAAATCATATTTTTTTTTAACAAAAATGGTTAAAGATATTTTATATAAAATAAGAAATCAACTGTTACATTGATTTGGACACATACTGCTCCTGGAGGAAGACCACTTCCATGCCTCCTTGTGCATCCTTTTCCAATCTATTTTTTTCAATGTAATTTCCTATTATATGAGTATTGTAACTCCTTACAAATTTCCCAAGAAGGAAAATACAAAAGCAGAACATTCCAAAAATGTGGTGCAGAGGTACACTATAAAGGGATCCAGTTTCTCTCGTTGTCATGTTGATCGCAGACTAAGTTTCTGAATCTAGACCCACTCCCTTATTATCCATAATATCCGCTTGTTTGTTATTTTCTCTCAGAACGTGAAGGAATTTGATGGATTTGTATTCATTTACAATAATTTTTAGGAGATGATGAGTCTTGGTAACTGGATTCTTTTGATTCCTCATCAGCTTCCGCGCTTCCCCAATGACCATACTCGAGTCACCAAAGACAACCAATTCCTCAATGCCATCTTTCCTTACCAGCTCTAGGCCTTTAATTAAAGCTAACCATTCTGCCCCATTGTTAGTCTTTCTTCCAATTCCCCAAGCACACTCTTTCAGCTTGATTCCCCCCACTCCTTCCATCCCAGGATTACCTTTCGAGGCTCTGTCAAGGAAACTGCAGCCAAGCTTCTTCCACTAGCTTTTGAATTCTTCCAATCTCATTCTTATTTTCCATTCTTGCAATGTTGGTTTTTTTTATTGATTCCATGGTAGATGGGACAAGAGGACTAGCAAATCGGAGGACCAAACTCTTTCTTCTATTGTCAATGGTTCCTTGCTGATGCTATGCATTCCCCTCATGGATAAAAATTCCGCCCAAAGTGTCTTTGCAGCTACTACAACTTTTCCCATACTTCTTTTTTCCCCTAAAAAATCTCTTTATTACTTGTTGTCCAAATATTCCAGCAGATATATCTTGGAAGAGTTTCCCAAGCCCTCACAAAATCTGGTTTGTTAGAAAGTCATCCGTGATAGTAGTCCTTCCAGCAAGCAAATAAATTATTCTAGTTTGTTGGCAGAGTCAAGTTGAAGTGCAGGTCTTTGTATGCTTGGTGCCATACCTCTTTGGAGAATTTACATTCTAAAAAAAGGTGTTCTAGAAATTCCTCTGATTCTTGCAAAGAATGCATCTCAAAGGACCTTCCATACCTCTTTTCTTATGTTTTCTGTTGTTAACATTTTGCGATGAGCTAGTATCCAGAAGAACAAATTAATTTTTGGCAAACCATATTTGTTCCAGATCTTTTTCCACTTCCTATCGATGATGCAGCTGCTGTGAAGACCATCCACAACGTTGTATCCCTCCTTGACTGTGTAGCATCACGACTTTCCCCAGCTTCTTTTGTCTTCAGCTCGCGGTAGACCGGAGATGACAACAATAAGATGAATAATTGGTAGTCTGGTTTGAGTTGGTCGATCTCCATATCGATCCAATCGGCTCATCTTTCGCTGTTTGTCCACGCTAAGAGGCCGTGAAGGGTGGTGATGTTCATAGTGTCCATTCTTTGCCTTAGCTCTGAGAATGCTTGCAATAAGTTGGCAAGGGATGTGTTTCCACACTGTCTTTACATATCTTGATTTCCCTCCCATTTCCTGGTGTCCAATACAAATGCGCATTCAATATATACGCAACCTTCTTACACAACTCCCATATCGGTGAACCTTTTTTGTCTAGGTTGATCTTGTCCACGCATTTCTTTCTGGTTCCATTCATTTTTTTCGCATAATTTCCTTCCACCATGTTCTTTCTTCATAAACGATTCTCCATACTATTTTGGCTCCAAGAACTAAATTCATTTTAATTGGATCTCTTATTCCAGCTCCTTTGTATATTTTTGGTATGAAAAGAGTTTCCCAATTCAACAGGTGAAATTTTTTTGAGTTGTCTAATTTGTCTCCTTGCCAAAGAAATCTTTTGATTTCTTTTGAAAATTCTTTCATTATTTTGTTTCGGGCTAGTGAGATCGAGCAGGCGTAAATACGGTAGGTAGAAAGAATAGAGTTGATGAGGGTGAGCTTTCCAGTCGAATTAAGCCACCTTATCCCCCATGCGTTAATTTTGTTCTTGATCTTGTCAATCATCCCTTGCTAGTCAACAACCCTTTTTTCCCTTTGAAGATTGGGATCCCAAGGTAATTAAAGGAATTCCATGTTACGCTTCCTTCAAATCCAAGGTTCCTTGCTATCTTTTCCAAAGTTCCCGGGGGGCAGTTCCAACCGTATACTTTTGACTTGGTTGAGTTCACTTTTCCATCGGATGCTTTGAGGAAAGTAGATAGCGTACCTTTGAATCTCTTTGCAATTATGGTAGATGCTCCTCCTAAAAGAATGGTATCATCTGCAAATTGCGCATGGTTGGCAGCTTTCACTCCTCTAGTTATCTTCAAGCCTTTTAAATCACCAGACTCTTATAAATGTTGTAGCTTTCTACTCATACATTCAACCACCAGGAGGTAAAGGAATGGGTACATACGACAGCCTTGTCGGAGTCCCCTAGTTTTCTAGAAGAATTTGGTAGGCCTTCCATTTACTAGTGGTGCTATCCACGACCTACTGATACAGGCTTTTACCCATCTTACAAATCTTTTTGAAAATCCAAACTTGGTCATGATTTCAAAGAGAAAAAAAATGATTTACTCTGTCTAATGCATTAGCCATATCTAGTTTAATAGCCATACCTTGTTTCTTTTTTTCCATGTTGGAGTGTATAGATTCCTGAACGATAATAATATTTTAAAGAATCTGACATCCCGCTACAAAACTTCCTTGCGAATCTGAGATGAGGCAACCCATGATGCTTTTCATTCTAGTGGCCAAGATTTCGACATAATTTTATATGAAGTGTTGCATAATGAGATTGGCCTGGATCTATCAAGCGATAGAGGACTCTTTTCTTTTGGAATTAAGGCAGTGAAGGATGAGTTAGTGGCCCCTTCGATCTTGTCTTTTTTCCTTGTCAAATTTAGCATTTTTTCCAGATATTCTTTTATAATATCCCACATTGCTCTGTAAAAATTTATTGTAAATCCGTCAGGTCCAAGTGCTTTATCAGCATGGAGTGATCAAATTGCATTTCTTATCTCATATTCCAGGCTTTGCAAGCTCTCTATTCTCTGCATCTTTGATGAGCGAGAGTATACCAAGGAGAAGGTATGCTTGTGATTCCAGATCAATCTCTCAAGTATCCACGTATAGCTCTTGAAAATGAGTGAAAACCTGTTCCTTTAGTTCTTCCTGCCCTGTTATCATGCTTCCATATTTATCCTTCAAATCCTTGATGGCATTGTAAGCTTCTTGAACCTTGGTTTGCTTATGAAAGTACTCAGTATTGTTGTCTCCTCCTTTGAGCCACATCTGTCTGGATTTTATTCTCCATCCCTCTTCTATCTGCCTTGCAACGTTTATAATTTTTACGTTCATCTCTTTCTCCTGCTTCACATGCGTTGGATTCAACTCGTCCACTTCCATATGGGACTCTAAAGCGACTAAATCACTTTACAGCTGGATTTTGTGAATATTTGGATTCTTAAACCCTTCTTTCACCCATCTTTTCTATGCATATCGCACTAATCTTAGTTTTGATTCCCAGATGTAGCTAGGCGATCTGTAGTGTTGAAGGTTCCATTCCTTTTGAATTAGATCCAGAATTTTTCCATTGTGGAACCAGATCGAGTTGAATCTGAAAGGAATGGCCACAAGATTGATTGGAGGGGATAAAATCATAGAAATTGGCTTGTGGTCTGAGACTGCTGAAGGGATAGCGATAGAGGTTGGAAGGATATCTTTCTACAGGAAGGTGGAACTTACCATATATCTGTCCAACCTTGCCGCTACATGTCCAATTCTAGTTCTTCTATTGCTCCATGTGTACTTTTCGTTCTTTAATGGAATGTCCAGCATATCCAGATCCGCCATCAAGTCCTCCATCTTCTCACTGAAAGGGTCCCTGACCTTCGTTCCTCCAGGTTTCTTAGATTGTGACTTAGTGGCATTGAAATCCACAGCAATGATGACGTCTTTTCCTCGCATACCCTCCTTTAGTTTGTTGAGATCATCCTAGAACATTGTCTTGTCCCTATAGGGTGTTGGCCAATATACATTACAAATGTATAAAGAAGTTAATTCCTTATTTTCCTGAATCTCTGTCAGTAGCCAGTGCTGGATTTCCCTAATTGATTTGACCAAAAAATTACCCGATGTTATGGTGGTTATTCCCCCAGAAGCTCCTCTAGAGCTTAAGGCTTTACCATTGCTATTTTTCCAGAAAAAAACATGAAAGTTCCATAGCCTCCACATCTGGAAGTTTTGTCTCTTGAAGTAGCAGTATGTTTGGCCTCTCTTGTTTGATTATCTCTTTTATTGGTTCTACTTTACTTAAGCTTCCCAGATCCCTGTAGTTCCAAGAGACGGTTTTCATCATTTCTTTATTGATTGAAATCGTGCTCGAGATCTACCATCCATTTTTTCCCCTCATGAGTTTTTAGGATATTGGAGAAGTTTCGCTTCCTCGAGACTTCTGTGTTTCCAGAGTTTTAGCTCTCTTTCTACTTCTTGTTCTCTAAGGTATCTTTGCGAATTTCTTCCTCTGGTGTTTGGTTGCAAGGCTACTTCATGTGATTCTGGGGATCCTTGTGAAGGCGATCTTTTTGGGGAGAAACCATACGTCATGACTTTGCTATGTTTTATCATCTCTGTTCACGTACCTCCTAGTGTTGTAGATCCTTCAGGAGATTTTTCGCTCCTTTCATTTTTGGGAGACAGAGGAGGGATGCTCGTGTTTGCATGGATCTCTTCTTCTTTTGTTTCAGCTGGTATTATTTTCATGGGTGGGATTTCTCCCTCTTCCATAAGCAATGCCTAGAATTGGTTACTAATCAAGGCTTATTTTCCTTCTTTAGGTTGCACCTCACTTGATACTGGAGGCATTTTTCTTCCCCTTTTTATTTGCTACCATCCTTCCTCTTGATTTTTTCTGAGTTTTCTTGAACTATCTTTGGGAAATTTTAACAGAGTGACCATACTCGTGGCACTTCTTGCATTTGAAAGGTAGTTGTTCGTAGTCTACCTTTTGCATGTGCTCCCATCCATCCATGTATAGATTTATGGCTTATGGAAGGCCTTTCTCTAGATCAACTTCTATGCAGATCCTTGCACAGGAAAACAACAGGCCCTTTGGTTCCTCTTTGTCAATGTAATTGCCAAGAGAATTCCCTATTGCTTGCAGAGTTTCATCAGTCCAACAGTGCAGGGGAAGTTGTGGGAGGTGAACCCAAACCGGGACCACTGATGGCACATCCTTTTTTGGGTCAAATGAAAGGCTCCAACGGTTTAGGTATAAGCCACGAGGGCCCATGAAGTAGGGTCCGCTCCTGAATATGAGATCTCTATCAGCTTTATTTTCGAACAAGAAGGTGAAAAAAACTTTTTCGCAAAAACAATGTTGCAGACCCCTAGAGATCAGGGGCATCCAGTTTTTGTTTATCCAGACATCCATAGTTTTTGGTGATGGCCAGATTCCTATAAAGTGGCCTATCAAACCTTTCTCACTCAGAGTTAGGGATTTCAATCTTGAAGCTGCTAACGTGATCTAGATTCGAGCAGCTACTGCACGCTTAAAAAAATTCACATCGTTGGATTCCAGAGCAGACAAAGGTGGGGGAGATGTGTTAGCCACCAAAGCCTTGAAGGATTCATCTAAGATTCTTCGACACTCCTCTAGACTCAGATCTGAGGGTGGATCCATTCTAGAAGCTTCCCTTGAAGAGGGAATAACTTTCGAAATCGGATCATATGATCCCTACTTCGATCATGGTGCAGATCTAATAGAAAATTCCAGTTGCATGAAGCTTCCCGATCCTCAACTAGCTGGCAGATCTCCTCACAGGTCATTGATCGTTGGAGGCTAATCTCCAAGCAGATTGTTGATCATAGAGGATGATCGCAGCTGGCTTCAGACTTGATCGCAGAGCTTGAACGCAACTCTCGTTGTTGTTCACTTGATAAATTAATAAGAAAGTTGATTCAAGTATTATTAAATGTTAGATTAATGGATCCATGGTGGCATGCAGGGAGATGGATTTTTTTAGGTTTTAATGAAAATATAGAAGTGAGTTATTCTTGGTATTAGGAATAATAATGAGCAATCAAGTTAATATATGTTATGTTCTTAGGAACAAGTATCTTCATAGTCATAACGTTAAGAAGGTCATGATTTTTGGTGATTACTTTCTTATCATCAGTTAAATGAGGAAAAATAAGCCCAAGGAAGGAACATTGTTATTGATAACCTTCCAAAGAATCTTTGGAAATCTTGACACTTTGAATGATTTTAAGGTATTCCATGTCCAATGAAACAACAATGTCTTGGAAAATTGAACAGTGAAGTTATCTATTTCGGATAAATGGGTCTTGGTTAAAAATGGGCATCCCCAAAGAGGTTTTATCTACCTTGGTTATATTATGTTAATCCTCATCAAGGTCTTAATTCATCTTTCCAACATCATTTACGGGAAAGGATGAGTGTCTAGCATTTGTCATAGTATGAAATTTGATTGTCGCGCAAGTCATATCAACCTCTTCATAGTGCGCAAGGGATAATTAACACTCCCATATTCCTTGTGTTCCTTCATCTCTATGTTAATAACTTTAGGCATGTTGATATTTAAGGGACATCTACTAAAGCTCACTCGCCATGGTGGGATGTTTGTGGACGCTAGTTTCAATGTTGGATGGGTCTGAGCTCTCGAGGAATTCCTTAGTTTGTGAGCTTTCTCTCTAGTTGCACTAACCTTTGGAGAATACATGCATATTTTTTATAGAGGTAAGCATTTTTTCTTTGGTGGATTATTCTCGTGAAACACTAGTTTACTCTATTTTGGGCATTTGCATTCTCCATGGAATGGGGTTTATCGAGTGCTTTGGAATTTTTGGTTGTGGTTTGACCCTTTCAACTTTGAGGTTGAATAAACATCTTTTGAGAATTTCTCGGGCAGCCCTTGACCCTCTTTTGGTATTTTGGCTTTTGTTAGTACTAGAGGTTGACCCGTTTTGATTCTCTAGTATGGCCAATCCTTCCAATTCAAGTTAGAATGGAGGATAAGGGAATGCATAAATTAAAACGATTCTTGGGAGAATGACAGGACATTTGGAAAGGATGAGGCAAGCCATTGAGTATGTTAACATTCACATGGAAAAACAAGATGAAATAGAATCTAAATTAAATGAATAAGGTATGGAATGTGACAAGCTAGTTAGTGACTATGAAATGCACTAAAATACAGTCATGGGGTTTGTACGTAGTTCCCAATTTATGGTTGGAAATCCAAATGTCTCCGTTGACTTATTAAAGGAGAGGGTTGTTGAGGAAGAAACAATACAACAAATTGTTGTAGTATTGACAAAACAACCCCATTTGCATGGAGATTGTGGTCAAGATCAAGCTAATGTGTCTATAGAGGAAGCCCATAGTGGGCATAAATTTGGTCAAAAATAGTCTTTGCTTATGTTTTTTTACATGTATCTTCTTACTTATACAATGTGTAAGACAATATAGCTTTAGGTTTTAAAGGAAAGTATCAGGTTTTGTTTACTTTTTGCACTCTCATGAAGAATTGTGTGTGATGGCCCAACTCATTAGAATTTTTTTTAAGATGTCGAACTCTATATAATATTTAACTATTTTTTTTTCACACACCTTTTAATATAAAACTTTACTCATTTCTATATAAAAAATGATAAGATAATGCATTCAACCATGATTTCAGGATAAATTGGTGAAAGATTATGATTGATTAGTTAAAGTCTATCATGATTGATTCTCAATGCAATCAATATGACATTAAAAACCACATACAAAGAGTTTGGATTGCCCCTTCCTCTCCCTCTCTGATAATTACACCGTAAGGCGTTTAACAAGTGGGAGTCGACTCCCCCAATTAATGCGTTTTTTTTTTCATCCGTAGATTTTTTTCGTCCAAAGATTGGGATAATCTCCATCATTCAGTCATCAGGTTATTACACTGTACATTTCCAGCAACTACCTGCAAAGTGTTGAATAAACACAAACTTGTCTGCGCAAGGTTTCTATTTGTTCGTCCGTCACGCCTCAGAGAAAGTCGTTGATCATTGATCAGGTTAGGTGCACAGAGCCCATCATCATCAATCCAAGGGGTGTTGCAAGATTGTTTGTCCAATTTCTTGACGAACAGCTTCTATAGTCTCGTTATCAACAGGGTTTCCAGTTGTATCAGTCACATAGAACACATCAGCTACCTATCACCCCGCGTTGACACCTCTGCTCTTGTAACTGACATCCCATTTTCTCTAAATATGCGAGTCATGTCCGACAGAAGCCCAACACGGTCATTGGTGCAGAGTTCCAATCTCATGCCCTAGATTCATAAAAACATCATCGGCATGTAAAATTAAAGAAGGAACAAATTTGAATGCATGGGGAACCCAAAGATTTTAGGACTTTAATAGATTTCTACTATTGATGTGCTTATTGGACTCATACCTCTAATATTCTTCTTTTAATGGCAGCCTCCAAGCACTGAATAACATGCTGCCTCTCTGCTTCTGAATTCACAGGACATCCATCAGTATGCCTGATGTAGTATTCCTATGTCACCAAGCAAACAAAAACAAAAATAAATATCGTAACTCCTCGTTAACCTAATTAAAATTAGTCTGAATCCCATGAGCAATGTGACCTAAAACTACCTAAATCTAATTTATGCAGAGCTGTTTAAACAAAATCAAAGAATGAAAGAAAGATTTGAAAAAAAAGGACCCTCTGAAAAATCAATCAAGTCCCTTCATGTGGGTGCTGGAGCCATACCTGAAAAGTGTGTGGGCCTTGAGATTCTATAGTGGCATGAAATACAACATACTCCAAATCCGTCAAGGTCCAAACAATATCAAAGAGAAGCTTAGGCATGTCTTCACACTGAACATTCACCACAGAATACCTCCTCTCCAAACAGTTGTCAAGAGTTACAAGAAACTTGTAGTTGTCGTTAACAAGAGGAGATGGACTGCAAAGCTGGGGTAGACAGAAGAGCAAAAGGGTGAGCTGTGTGAGCTGTGGGCTGTGTATCCGTCAGTCCCCAGGGCTCCTCATGTTTGGGAGTGAGGAGGGGGCATTGAGCAACCACTACAAACTATCGATGAAAAAAAATGAATGAGAGAGGTAGGTTGTCTTTTTAGTGTATCCTTACCTCCCACAGGTGCTAGTGGATGGATGCCACATGAACTGCATGCTGGGAGGGATTCATGCAAGAGGACAATTAAAGTAAATGTGTAACAAAATTATTCAACTTTTATTTTTATTCTATTTTTGTATTAATAACGTTTAAATTTTTGAGAAATTAGACTTTGACGGGGTATTGAATCAAGGAAAATGTAATTTTATATCTCTGAAAATAGAGACGGCAGGGGAACGAAAGGGGGGGGATTAATAATAGCAAACCTCCCCAACCCATTGATTCTTTCTGAAACCTGCGATCAATTTTCGAGCATGCTGGAATTGTTGTATTGGGGTAAGATTATCACGGATTTTGTGGTTTTCGTTTTTACTCCCTATTCTGGTTGTTTTATTCATTTTGGCTTTCGAATACTTTTTATGGGTGGGGTTTTGTTCCTAACAGGGATAATTCTTGATTGTTTTTGGGGCCGTTGTGTTGCTCTTTCTGACAATGGTTTCGGTAAAGTTAAAAACATTACTGTATTTTCAGTTGAATTTGGTCGAAAATTGAACCCAAAACTGTTCCTTGTCGTGTAAATTCACGTAAATATATATCATAGCGGATTGTTGTGCATCTTATGTATATTTACATTGAGTTGTGGGTGTTGAATTTATTCATTGATTCAGTCGTTTAGGTTTCAACAGTGAGGTCTATATAGTAATTGACGCAAAAAATGAGTATTTGCAATGAAATCACCAAGTAGATGTCCCCGGTCAGAGTGATTTAGGGTCTATATTGTAATTGACGGTAAATTATTTGCAATCAAAATCATGAAATAGATGTCCCCGGTCCAAGTGATTTAGGATTTGTGACTCACAGAAAAAATTATACAGTAATGTCGTGAGCAGTTATAAAGCTTCAAGATTACAAATCAGAGAAATAGTCTATTCAATTTCTTAAAGTTGAAGCTGTCAGTTGTCCAAACGTCATGCAAAAGGTCTACCTGCTTTCTAGTAATTTTTTGATCTTACTATATTTAGCAAAATGTGTGATATTCTTCAGCACGTTATATGCTACCTTAAACAGATTTGCAGACTGTTCTCTATCAGTGGAAAATATATGGAATTTTTTTTGATCTAATCCTTGTTTTTCAGACCGTACCTTATGGATCATGTGAATGGGGTAAGATATGGAAAATTTAAGAGCCTGGGAGGATCTGGCATCCATGGCAATCAACTCCAGTTCCGCGATAGTCCACATTGGCTACTTGAAGTCTGTTTTCTCAAACGCTCGCCATCGGTTTGATCTGAGTTTGCTGGATTGAGACACCTGGATTCTATGTTTTATAAGGATTCCAGGATTCCAGGCATTGATTATTTGCTCAAATGCAGAGGAATGTTCAAGCCATCGGCAATGCTTGTCGTGGAGTTGTCACCATCGCCTGCACCGGGAAGTTCTTCGTTGGAGGCAACTGGAAATGCAATGGTACAAAGGATTCCATTTCAAAGCTAGAGAGATTAATACATCTTAAAGTTATCAATATATACAAACTATGGCATACTTGAGTTGTTCTTCCTTTTGCTACTTTTACACCCAAGCTATTGGGAAATCTGAGTCCAATACTGAATTCATTCCAATTTTCTTGATGTTACAGGTAACACAATCGACTGATTTCAATGAACTAGCAGACAGAGAACCATGGCTATCCTCGAGCAGACTCGTAGTTAAGCATGACATGTTGTTCGGAAAGCGAGGAAAGAGTGGCTTGGTAGCCTTGAATCTGGACCTAGCCCAGGTTATTGCATTTGTCAAGGAACGCCTAGGAAAGGAGGTAATGGATTGTCATTTTTTTCAACTGAGATTGTTGATCATATATACATAAACATGTATTTAGCCATAAAATATTTTGATGTTTTTCAGGTTGAGATGGGGGGTGCAAGGGCACCTATATCAACATTCATTATGGAGCCATTTGTACCTCATGCTGATGAGTTTTATATGTGGATCATGTCAGAGCGCCTCGGTTCAACCATTAGCTTTTCAGAAAATTGGGACAAGGTACCCTAGTAGCTACTATATTATTTAGATTTCTATGTAGCGTAATTCTTGCAAATGTACTGCTATAATTTTATTGTTCTCTTGTTGATCAGGAACTTTGTATAGGTACATGAGTTTTCTGGGTACTGAGTAGCTACCATTAACTACTGATTATATCATTCTACTTTGTCTCAATTAGCTTTGGATCTTCACTGTGGTAACATGTTTCGAAATTGGTATTGCTGATCACAATTGTGCAGGTTAAGTCAGTATTTGTCCCAATTGAAAAGTCCTTGACGGCTGAGTTATGTGCACCCTTGATTGCAACTCTTCCATTGGAGGTAAACTATTCTTGTAACCAGGATTTTCTTTTAAGATCATCTTTTGTTGTAAAATAAAATTCTGATAATGATGAGTCTAGATGTTAAATGAAACCTCCTTGTGTCCTCAGGTAATCCCATTTAAATTGTTCTTTTCTTCTTTGTCAAGTTCAATATTATTTGGTATAGAGCTATATCAGGGGTTTTTAGATATGTATTAGTTATACACTTACTTCACAGCTTTTGTCAGCAATACATGGGTAGTATGTACCTCAGCTTTCCAATTGCAATTATTAGGGGATCAAATTTCCAAGGGTGTATAGATAATGGTTGGCATCTGGGATAATATATGGCAATTGCATCTTCTATTCTTTTAGTTATATTTTCAGTGGATATCGCGGCGTGTCTTCAGATAATACCGCTAATATTAATAAGATTAAACTGAGTATGCAAGAAATGGTCACCGTTGCTGCCCGACCTATCTAAAGTGGAGTGAGTTAAACTCTAAACTATTTGAACCATGTTTTCGGCAAAAAAATTGATTAAAATTTGGTTAAAATTGTTAAACCATTTTTTCTGCGAAAATTTTGATTAAAATTAGGCAAAAATCTTTAAAATTTCAGTTTCAGTTTATTGAAATTGTATAATTGGGAAATTTGGATTAAAATTAGGAAAAAAAATCTTTACAATTGCAATTTCAGTTTATTGAAATTGTATAATTAAGGTTGCCAGAGGTCCATCTTTGCAAATAAAAGTATAACTTCAACTTCAGCAACCAAAATCTCAGCAAAAATTCCAACCCTCAAATTTAAACCACAAAAATACAAATGATCTATAGTTTAGCTCTCGGAGACCAATCTTACATACAT
>LPNX010702698.1:1469442-1568228 GCA_001517045.1 Pseudotsuga menziesii
GACAATTGGTATATTTTGAGCGGTCATAGGAAACTCCTTTTTTTCCTGAGAAAGGTCATAGGAAACTTTGTTAGTGTTTATTTTGATAATTATTATATTATTAGGTTTATTTTATATAAATTGACTGATTTTTTTTGGTCTTTGGAATTTTGAAAAAACTAATAAATAATTATTTGTTTTGTTTTAATATTGTGTTTTTATGATTGAAGAGATTGGAAATAAATTTTGTTAAATTTTGGTAAGGTAAGAATATTTTGTAATTGAAATTTTAAGGTGGATATATAAAATATTTAAGAGAAAATGTTTCTCATCTTCTATCTTCTTAATATCACAAGAACGATAAACATTTTACTAGTTCTCCCTTGATGATGGATGAAGTTGGATGAAGTGTTTATCCTGGTTTCAAGCGGATAAGCCCAATAGTCTTGCAGTCAACAAAGAAAAATCTAGATAAACAAAGAATTTGTGTGGAATTTTGATCATTGAATAATGTTACAATCCCGGATTCATTCCTGACTCTGTTTTGTGGTGAAATTGTAACAGCAACCTCTAGGCCAAAAAAATAGTCTTGCAGTCAACAAAGAAAAATCTAGATAAACAAAGAATTTGTGTGGAATTTTGATCATTGAATAATGTTACAATCCCGGATTCATTCTTGACTCTATTTTGTGGTGAAATTGTAACAGCGACCTCTAGGCCAAAAAAATCTTAGCAGCCATTGCAAGGCATCAATGTCACTTGCTTCACTCACTGATTGTCAAGTCATAATCAAGTCAGCTAAGCAGGATCGACATTGAGACAAAGCACCTCCGTGGTATATGTTGAAGGATGGACCCGATGAAGTTATTCCAAGAGTCTGATGACAAACTTCTGGTTGTATCTGATCATGAATAGGCCTACTATAGGTTGTTCTAGAATGGGGCCCAAATAAACAACCTGCTTAACCCTTTACATTGAATTTTTGAACTAGATATAATTGACTATGCATTTTGCTTATATGATTGTTTAAATATTTAAAACTGATGAGTAGGTAATTCATTTTAGAATAATAAAATATTTATTATGATAAATTCCAAAGCTAGGATTGATCTGTTTCTTACTCTAATGCAAGAATATTATTTTCTAACAGCGGGTGGTTGTAAATATGTTGAATCATATAGTCGTAAAGGTGGCAGAAGAAAGGCATGGAATGGGTAGAATTGGAAAGACAGGAATACCAAAAGTTAGACCTGGTACTGGACTTTGTTTTTTAATAATAATTTTTAAATATTAATATAATTTATAAGTAAGTTTTAAGGGTGAATGCCTTTGGAGTAAGCTCTTCCCTACACAAATTAGCCACTAAGGCTCCTTTGTGAGTGCTCCAAAACGTAAAAATAGAATAGAAAGGGTGAAAGCATTATCAAAAACAATTATCCTAATTTGTGCAAAGTTAATCTTGAAATAATATTTTACTCCCTAACCTTTATCGATAATGAATTATTTTTATTTATTTAGTAGATAGATTCATAAAAATTTTGCATCTACAATGAACTACAAAAATTAACAATTCATTGTCATTTCGATGAGAGAAAAATAATTTTCATGATTACTTTTGAAATTCCGATAATGTAATGGCCAATTCTGTGAAGAATATAATGTTTTAAATTATTGTATCAACCATAAGATTTTATTTACTAAAATTTGTAGTTCAACACTTTAAATTGTCTTTCGTGTTGTATATGTCCACATCTCCTTGCTTAGCTTACAACACGGTGTTCTTTTATTGCACCCCTAGGTACAATTGCTAGTTAAGACACATTCATGTTCCCTCTAACATTTAATAGATTCCATAGTAGCATACATTAGAGAGTGATGTAAAAGCAAAACAAAGTTAATAGATGTGAAAATATGGTTAAAACTCGTTAAAGCAAAACAAAAGAAGAAATTTGATATCATGTTTAACATGATTTTATTAAAAACTTTGGTTAGTTGACACAACAATATTTTTTTCACTCCAATACCGATATTATATAGTATCAATGTTATTAATTGCACATCCGCAGTGTACAATTGTGATCGATATACTATCAGTAATGTACAAGTGTGATATATCGGTAAACCAGAGCAGTATAAGCGCTAACCAAAACGCCCCTGGGATAACCGGCATACCAATTTGTTTTGAAACAACAATTTAGAGGTTTTAAATGATGATTTTGGTAATCTGGGTCGTTTTAAAATGGACTATTTAATCTAGAACTCTTGAATCTGAATGCAGAAATTAAGAAATAACAAAAACAATAATTTTTATAAACATTTTTAACCGATTTTCACATGAAAAGTGGGGCGTTTTAGTTATCTTTTATCCTACTAGTCGGTAAACCTACTATTAGTTCGTATTTTGACCAAAAAATTATTACAGTCCTCCTAAATTCTCCTAAGTTCTACACTGAAATCAATTTCTTTTATTTATTTTTTCAAAATAAAAACAATTTATGTCTCATGCAATTGGATGAAAAGTTTGGGGTGTTATTGTTGTGTCGTCGACATCCTTAGGGAGAGAAATTGTAATTATTTGGTGCTTTAATAATGGAAATGGCCATTGAATGTCACGTCACAGATTCTTCCCAAACTCCACCATGTCATCCATACCGGCCTCAACCATCATTATTCTTCCTCATCCATACCTGCCTCAACCGTATAGCTACCTTCATCCATATTCCTGCTCATCCATACCCGCCTCAACCATATCGCTACCTTCATCTATATTCCTCTATTGTTATAGATGTTGATTACGAGAGAATTGTCAGCAACTGGCCTAATCTCCATGTCCATGTTCGGATCATGGGCTAATGGCCAGACCGGGCCGACTAGTAACTCAGGTTGAAGCTCGATAGTTAACAAATTTTCACCATAACTTAGGTAGATGCGGACGGAATGATGGAATTCATAGGACCAATGCCCTACATCACAACCATGCCTCATAGCTGTAGGATTTTAAAGGTTATTGCGGTCATCTCTGCAGACTATTTCATGAATATATTCATTGATCTATCAAAATGCATGCCTATCTACCTATGGCTATAGGGACGCCCATTACCAGCTACATGGAAGCACTTATAATCTTAGTTACCCTGTAACATTGAAAACTAAACAATATTTTATTTACGACCTGATTACCTCAATTTAGGTAGCATTTATCATGCTTGTATTCGTTGTTCAGCTATGCATCTCACATACTATCTAGTATCCAATAGCGGTTTGTTCAATGTTTACATAGTTCCTAATAAGAACTATTCAAACAATAACTGCCACCCTTTAATCAATCACTCAGAGATAAAAAGCACAAGAAGAATCCATGGTCATCAAAAGAAAACTATTATTTTAAATACAAAATAATCAAGGCCATCTAAATAAAGGTTTTAGCTTGCGAACCTTATGTAGTTCCTGTTAAGTCATTGCAATTAGAGACGACCATAGTTAACACCAGTTTTGTCCCGTTCAACAAATTCACATTGTTGTTAACATATTTCAAAGCCAATTCTATAGTCGTCTTTGCCACTCTAAAAGAGCGCCAACATTTTAAAAAGCAGGCATTGTACTCCCAACATTGCTGGCATTTTCATCAGTGTTTATGCAATAACTTGGAAAATGAATAAAAAGAAAGCTACTACCAGAACGACTAAGTAATACTAGCGATGTAGCAAGCAGCACATGGATAACTGTATGACACAAAAATATCTAAGAATGTTATAATAAATATTGAATCCAATTCCAACACCAGCTAGCTATTTTAGAACCCTGATTCCAAAAATTAAATTGATGTTTTCAAAAATATTCAAGGTTGCCCAAAACTGAAATAAACCCATGCATAATGTATGCATCGTTTAAAGAAAAAACGGGAGACACAAACTATCTGTCTAACTTCCTCTCATTGTGGGTGGTAACTCTGAACCAGTGTCTATCTCTAGCCACGTGTCGGCATGTTGATCAAACGGTGCCTCAAGGAGTTCAAGTCTGTTTTTCTTGACCGGTGATGGTAGAGCATAATACAACCTACCCAATTGAATGCTTACCGAGATGGATAATAAATTGATCTTACAGCTACTACACATTGGTTTCTTTCTTTAAGTTGTCATTTGATTGTATGAACCGGATTTAATGAAGAAATTGTGTTGTTTAAACTTTTACTTTCACCTTCTTCAACAAATCCTTGGGACTTAAACTACCAGCTCATGGTCTAGATTTGCGTGAAATCATGCTAGTGACTGCTGCAAAAAATGCGTGGCAAGGCTGTGATTAATATTATACATAAAAAAAAAATTATAATTATTTCATGGTTAAGTACTCCTTTCCTATGCATTGGCATTGCTATAAGTGCAATCTCGGTGGGATCTCGACAATCAACAATTTAATGTGTTCTTGTGTGGTTTCTTTAGCTAAATGGATCCTTGTGATTTCTTGTCTTTTGCATTTGCTTTTATGGTTGAGCTAATAGGAGTTCATTTATTTTAAATTTATCCATTCTTCAAAGTAATTGTCCCTCTCTCGACCTTGAATGGGACTTACACAAATATCTTGAATAGTGCCACAACGGTTCTACATACTACAATGTGTTGAACCACTTCAACGAGTCTACGTGTGAGGTTTCCAGCATCTGTTGTTCGTACAGCAGTATCCACAACTCCTTTACGAGCCCCATAACAGGAAATAATATATTCCGTTAAAGAGAGCCCTTCGCGTAAATTCCTTCGAATGGGTAGATCAATTATTTGTCCTTGAGGATCTGACATTAATCCTCTCATACCTACTAATTGGAAGAAAGTAATTGGTTAAAAATATGTCTTTATAATACAAATAATAACATCCAATTAAAATTTGTTTGTAGCTAATTGAGTTTTTATTGTGATTGATTCTAGTAATGACACAAACAAAAATCAATCGAGAGAATAAAGAATGTTTTCAAGGATGTTGAGCAATTCATATGTAGGGTGATGCAATATCTCGGGATTTGAAAGTTGATTAAAATTCAGTATGCCATGGTAACTTCGTATAGGTTGCTCAATTTTTCGCTCCAAGAACATTTGAATTCCTTGTTCTGGCATTATTGACCTGGTCGTTGTTGTAAAGTCTGGACTCCTTCCAGATCCACATGATTGGTTTGCTTGGAGGTTTGTGGAGATATTTTTTATCTGTCTTTTTTGTAGATTGAGTTTTTGGATCCTCTTGTTTGCAAGAGGAGTTGTCGTTCTTTAGCTCCAAGAAGATTTCTCTGTCTGTCGATTTGCAGGTCCCTGGCCAATGGAATTTGGCGATCTTGGAGCTACTTGTTTTTGAAGCTCTGCTTGTATCAGCGTGGAATCTCCTCTGCGTTCCAAAGGTGACATCCTCTGGGGGTTTGCTCCATTCAGAACTCTCCCTGCATTGGTGGTTGGTTGCTTCTAGCCAAGGCCAGTCTTCTTGGGAGTTTTGGTGGTGAGTTTCTTTCCCTCTGCTCTGAGCTTCTTTTGGTGGAGTTGTTCCCTGTGGTGTTATCCTGATGCCCGGTGGAGAGCCTCCTCTGCCTCTTCCTCCTGACCTAGAGACTTTTAGAAATTGACTGCTTCTTGTGGCAAGAGAAAAGGAGGCCCTACTCATAAATTTGTCAAGAAAGTGGATATCCCATTTGTAGAACTCCCTGCAGATAGAACATGTCGTTCGGACTTAAATCTTGCAGAACGTGGGTTAATTGGGCAATTCACTGGTCTCTGGCCCTCTCCAAAGGCCATTGATGGGTGGGTGCAAAGGAACTGGAATCCCTTGGTCTCTGATGGCATCCAAAATCACTTCCTTGGGAGAGGTTTTTATGTATTCATGTTTGATTCCGCAGAGGACCATGACCTTATCTTCCGAAATGGTGCATACTTCATGGGCCCTCAGAGGCTATACTTGAACAAGTGGAACCCTGATTTTGACCCCACCCAAGACATTCTGTTTGTTGTCCCTGTTTGGGTTAGGCTCTTGCATCTCCCTCTGCATTGCTGGAGCTCAGATTCCCTTGAAGCCATCGGGAATAAGCTTTGTAAGTATATTGACAGGGCTGACCGAAAAGACCAATTTTCTAACGCAAGAATCTGCATAGAAGTTGTTTTGGAGATTGGCCTTCCGGAGGCAATCAATTTAACAGTTGCTAAGTGGTCCCATATCCAGGACCTGGATTATGAACAAATTCCATTTAAATGTAGATTTTGCCATAGTTACAGACATTTTGCTCGAAACTGTAACAAAAAAGGAGAAGAGGAAATTGAAAATGAAAAAAATGAGTAGTGGACCCAAGTCCAGAAAGCATGAACATCCAATCTTGGGCCTAGAAAGAAAGGAAAAGAAGGTAAAACTATGGTAAGAGACTCTGTTGTTGAGAAGATTTTTTGTTCTCCTCTGGTTGTTGACACCTCCTCTGTACCTTCTAATCACTTTGTTGTCCTGAGTTCTTCTGATACTAATCTTGAAGAAGGTGAATTTCAGCAATTAGATGGGAATGAGTTGGTTTATGAAGCAATCATTATCACTCCGGATCAAGCTGGTCCTTCTCTTTTGAATCCTCTTTGGGATGGTGAACCTCCCCTAGCTCCTATTGGGGATTGCTCCCCCTCTTCTTATGCTGACATTACCCGTAAGAAACCGATTGATAGTTTTGATTCCTCTGCTCAAAACTCCATAGATCAGCTCTCCAAAAAGACTGGCATAAATTCTAAGAAGGAGCTCCGAGAAGAAGAGGCTGAGAGGCTTAAGACGCAAGGAAGCTAGGCCACTATCGAAATGTCTTATGGGAGGAACAAGAGAACCAGGCCTCCAAAGGGAGTAATAACTTCCTCTAACTCATGAAAGTAATGCAGCTCGTCTCTTGGAACTGCAAGGGATTAGGGAACCCAAGCAAGGCTAAAGCAGTAAAAGATCTACTGAGAATGGTCCCTTCTGAAATTCTCTTGCTCCAAGAGACCAAGGTTGAGGAGGAGGTTCTCCTTCTTCTAAGTAAAAATAAGTGGAAATTGAATTAAGGTAAAGCAGTCAGTTCTAGAGGCACCTGTGGGGGATTGGCCATGTTATGGTGTGAACAGAATTTTCAATTAAAAAACTCTTTTACCACCCAGCACTGGATATTAACAGAGCTCTTTCATCTCGCTAGTAAGATTTCTATAGCCCTTTTTAAACTATACGTGATAGTAAATTAAATTGAAAAGCAAGCATGTTGGAAATCGATATCGGAGTTCTTAAAGGTCAATTCTCCTGTAAATATAGTTTTAGCTGGCGATTTCAACATTACACTAGCTCCGAATGAAAAAAAAGGTGGGCTGAGAGGTAAGGATTTCATGCTTGAATCGGTTGAGGAGTTTATTCAAGCTTGGGATTTGTATGATTTAAAACCCAAGCTCGAGCGTTTCACATGGTCCAATTAGAGAGTGGGATCCGAAAGAATCTATGCCAGGCTTGATCGCTTTCTTGTCCACAGTTCATTGATCGATGGGAAATCAATTGTCTCGACAACAATTTTACCCAAGCTCTTGTTTGACCATCACCCAATTTCATTGATGTTCAAAAAAGAAGAGGAACTCGAGTCAATTCCTTTCAGGTTTAGCCCCCTCTGGATCGATAGAGTCGGGTTTATTGATGTTGTATCCCAAGCTTGGTCACAATATATTGTTGGATAGCCCAGTTTTGTTTGGGAGAAAAAATTGAAGAAGACTAGAATTGCGCCACAGAACTGGATTAAAACTCCTCTGCCCTCTCTTACAATTATCAGGGAAGAAAGAGTTTATGCATTATCTGCCATTCAACTAGGTATGGAAGACAAGATATTTCCAATTCGCATTTAGCTTTGGAGAAACTGGCTCAGTCTACTACCACTCAATCTTTCAGGCATGAAGAAGAGCATCTCAGGCTTAAGTCACGCTGCCTCTGGCTTAAGTCTAGTGATAAGAACACCACATTTTTTCATAGACAATGCAGGATTAGATTGTCCTGAAACCATATCTCAGAAATGTCCACTGGCGAGGGTGTCACTGTTAAAGGTCAAGATTACTAAAACTGTTTGCTAGCAAGCACTTTCAACTCCTTTTCCAAGATGATGGCCTCACTAATGAGGAGGTTTCTTCTGATTTCTTGGAGAATGTTACTCCACTGGTTAATGCTGAGGACAATTATGTTCTAATGAAGCCCTTCTATGAAAAGGATATTGTTGATGTCATCTGGGCTATGGAGTCAGATAAAGTTCCTGGAACGGATGGTTTCACCATTGATTTTTATAAATCCTGTTGGTCCATCATCAAAACAAATTTGGTCTGAATGTTGACTGCCTTCCAAAAAAAGCAAAAGTGGGAGGATGCACTAATTCTACATTCCTCGCCCTCATCCGCAAGGAATTCAATCCTTCTTCCTTCGACAAGTTTTGTCCTATATCGTTGTGTAACACTTCCTACAAGATTCTGGCCAAACTTCTAGCCAATAGATTTAAGATGTTGTTAGGCAAGTTTATCTCTCCCCTCCAGGGGGGATTTGTTAAAGGTAGACACTTAGTGGATAATGTAATCCAGGTTCAGGAAGCTCTTCACTCAAGCTTCCAAAGGTGTGAGAAAGGTATGTTAATTAAGTTGGATATGAAGAATGTTTTTAACAGAGTTAAGCTTCCCTTCCTTTATGATGTTATGCTCTCATTTGGTTTTTGCTCTGATTTTGTAAATATGATTAAAGATTGCACTGATGGTTCTTGGATAGTGCCATTAGTCAATGGTAGACCTACTGACTTCTTCAAAGCTTCCAGAGCTCTCCGCCAAGGTTGTCTGATGTCCCCTTTCCTATATATCTTGATGGTTGAATCTCTTAGTAGAAAATTGATTTTTGAAAAGGAAGTTGGTTACATTCTGGGCATTAGGATTGCCAGGGGTGTGGACCCAATTATCCATGCCCTTTTTGCTGATGATTCTCTCCTTCTGGGAGGGGCTTCCATGAAGATAGCACAGGCATTTAACGAAATCCTTCCAAATTTCTACCAAACCTCTAGAGCACTGATTAACAAAAATAAGAGTGTTGTTTATGGTTCGAATGTCGAACACATGACAATTCTTCGAATAGCAGACTTCCTGGGTTTCCATGGATTCAACAAGTGAAAAAATATTAAGGATGTGGGTCTTCCTTTAACCCTTGGTCCGTTGCCTCCCTCTCTCTGGTTGGAAGTCCTGGAAAAGTTAAAAGCAAAAATCACTTCTTGGGGTGGTCAGTGGCTAACTAAGGCCAGGAAATTGATATTGATTAAGGCTATCCTTTCAGCTTGTCCTATCTTCCAATCCTCATTGTTACTATCCCCAAAGAGTATCTCGGCTCAGATTTCTAAATTGCTGCAATATTTTCTTTGATCGAGAGGTAAAGGAAGTTAAAACAAGTTGCATTTGGTAAATTGGGAAGTACTCAAGAGGCCAATGTCAGTGGGAGGATTGCAAATTAGGGACCCTAGTCTGGCTAATCTAGTGCTGAGTGGCAAGCTCATTTGGCAATTATTTGTAGATAAGAATCATCCAGTTAGTAAGTTTTTTCGCAAGAAATATATTAAGAGTGTCCCATTGAGAAATACTACCTCTTTCAATACACTCACTAGCACTACAATCTGGAATTCCTGCAGAAAAGGATTTGATTTCTTTAATCAACGCATTTTTAGAATACCAGGTAATGGGAAAAGGATTCTTCTCTAGGACAATAAAATCTCTTGGAATCCTCGTCTTTGCTCTATCATTTCGCTTACAAATACCATGAACTAGGCAACAAATAAAGGCCTCCTTCAACTAACTGATATTTGCATTTGGGATAGTTCTGGGAACTATGTTGGTTGGTCCATCCCGGATCTCCCTGCTTGCCTTATTCCACACAAAAATGTGTTGCTCTTATCTCTGTCGGGCCTTGCTCTTGTTCATTTCTCCCAGAAAGATGATTGGGGTTGGGGATTGGATGGTTTCTATTTAGTAGCTAAAGGTTACAGCGCCCTTCAATATTCTCATTGTTCAGATTTTCCTCCAGCAATCTGGAAATCGGTCGAGGCTTCCCAATGTATGCCAAAGGTAAAAAAATTCATGTGGCTAGTATTAAATAACAAGATTTTGACAGGAGATAACCTCTCAAAACGTGGCTTTAATGGCCCTTTTCGATGTTGCTTATGTAAATCAACAAATTAATTTGCAGATCATCTACTCGTTGAGTGTGAATTTTCCAGAAAAGTTTGGGTTCTTATTCTCCAAGGATTAAATTTCTCGTTCCCTTTCCAATCTTCTGTAATGTCTTTCTATCCGGCTTGGCATGTTAGACGTCCATTGAAAGCGACCTCTGCTATTATTCATAAATACTGGCATTCTATTTTAAAATTTACCTAGTGGGCGTTATGGCTTGCCAGAAACAACTGTATATTCAACGAATTTGTTCCAAAAATCCAGATCATGGTTAAAAATGCCAAATTATGGTTTGCCGAATCTTCTGGTATTTTGTCGGCTTCTCTATTAGCTTCCTCGTGGACGGGCTCTTGTCCTCTTCTTTCTAGGAATTATTTGAATTGTGCCAAGCCTATTAGTAATCCTTCTTGGATATTTCATGGGACCGATGCTTCTCTTAAAAATGTTTGGAAGAATGTCGATTCAGCTGTAATCTTCTTTGATGGTGCTTCCAAAGGGAATCCCGGGGCCTCTAGAGCTGGAGACGTAGTTTTCTTCCCAGACAGATTGATCAATCTCAAATTCAGTTGGGGTCTTGGTTCTATGACTAACAATCAGGTTGAATGCTATAGCTTACTTATGGCGATTCAGTTTGCTAAAAAAATGTTTCAAGTATGTTCAAATATTTGGCGATTCAGAGATGCTGATAAAAGCTTTAAATTCAGCTGACAACTTCCACAATTCTTCCTTGGATGTAATTCTGCAGATAATTAGGATATTATTGAAAGAATTTGACAACGTCGAATCCTTCCACATTCTCCGGGATTTAAACAAGCTTACAGATACCATGGCTAATAAAGCATGCCTTCTTCCTCAAGGAATTCTCAGCATTGACGGGGAATCCAGTTATTTCTATCCTATTCCTTAATTGTGCTCCTTTCAGATGTAGCTTGTTCTTCATGGGAGACTCCCTCTCCTTTGTAAGCCTCGGTGCAGTATCTTGTATTCTTAAAATTTGTATTTTGGTTGATTGGTATTCGCCAAAAAAACCAGTTTCCTTCATTAAAATAAAAATTACCCTTTTGTTTTAAAAAAATGTCTGTATAATACAAATAATAACATAAAAGCATTTTTACAACGTAAATTTATTTTGAAAAAAACCAATATCTGCATGTAATGCTACTACGCAGTCACTTGTTTTTAAATAATTATGAGACTCATGAATTGAAGATTTTTTTTTTCAAATAATTGTGAGACTTTCTTTATATTATAGGTGGCAAATAGATTACTTGCATATTTGCCATGGCTTCTAGGTGAGGCATCTTAATCTAAAACTCCCATTATGTTATGGAACTTGTTCTTCTCATAAGAAAAATAAAATTCTAACATTATCTATTAGGTATTTGGCCTTAAAACGAAAATATAAGCTACAAAAAATAAAGAATGATATGTACCCACATATGGCCTTTAACATCTATCATATAAAAAAAAACTTACTTTGAAAGCATTTTGGTTAGTGACTTATAAGAGATTTATTAAAAAATATAGAAGATATAGGAGCAAAAGAGAAATTAGTCCAAGGACTGTCTAGTATGCTTCATCATATAGTGAGATAAGGTGTTGTAAGTGTACCCTCATTGGTAGTTCTTCTCCCTCTTCTTCAAATCCCTCCTCTAAAGCTATGTTTGAGCCTTGAAGGGATTGCAACAGAAAACGACCTTTAGCATTCTTATTGATATAGCTCATCCTCGGTTGCTTGTAATGCTAGGTTGTTATCTTCCTCTACATTATCCATATGACATGCAATGATCTTTTCAGTATGCCGATATAAGTATGAACTTAAGGAATACTAGGTATTCTTGCTTATAGAGAATCCTATATGAACGTTAATGGTTGGTAACTCCTCATTGATTTTGGAGCTTCTAGTGGCCCCTGCTTTCTATAACTTTTGCTTCCAACTTGTGTAGTGGATAGAGAATGGAAACTTTATCCTTTCCATTAAAACTTGTTGCTATCATATCTTCCTTAGTCTACATTCTTGTGGCCATGGATTGAGTGCCACTGGAGTCATGATTTAGACTATGAACTAGGGGACGATCTCTATACACCAAAGGAACCTCCCTCTTGTCCTTTATTATATTGGCCTCTTTCTCCATGCAATGAGCTAGCCTCAACAAATCATAGTATGGGAACTTAATACTGCATGGTCACCAATTTCTTACCTCTCTCTTAATACTCACTCTTTTTTGTTCATCTTCATTCATACCTCTCTACTTGCAACACAATGTTTAAGGCCACTATGAAGGCCATTGTATGGCTAGTGCATTCTATTGTGAGTGGAAGCAGCATTTGAATTATCCCTCCAACCATCATTCATTTGGTTTTTTACAAGCTTATTTGTTACAAAGCATGGGTATGTCAACTTCTAGATTTGTTCCAAAAACTAGAGACACCTGCACAACTTGGCCTCCTCTCCTTGCTAAAATGTGGAATGACAAGTTAATGGGTCATATGCTCCATTACTTGTGTATGAGAGGCATATATTGGGCCATTAGCCACTACAATGCGGTGGACATGATGTATGAAAGATGGTACTGTGGGCAACCCATAACATCCCAATTAGGTGTAAATTGTGGACCTTCTTTGATTTTGTAGTGTCCCTGGCCCCAAAATAAGGCCAAAGGCACTAGAGACTTCGGAGAAAGTCTAAACTAAGTATTACACATATGCATATGTAGTACCAAACTTAGCCTCGTGAAAATTAAACATGGCAATTCCAAATGTACATACTGAATAGACATAATAATAATGTATTTCATAAATTGCATGCATGGTATTTAGAATCTTCTGTATGATGTAATTAACTCAAGCAATTGATAGTAAGTATTAGTTTGTAAAGCTAGAATGAACTTGAGTGGTAAATATTGTAGTTAACATTTGCACGCATAACAATTATCTTTTGTATGAGGGTTACTCTTCAGATTCGTGATGTGTGTCTTGATAGTAGTGGTTAAGCAATAGATAAAAATAACATCAAATCATAGCCACAACCACACAACAAAATTAAGGCAAGGCACATGCTTCCAACTACAACCTCTAAAATCAATCATGTGGTTGTCCCCTACAATCAACTTTCACTAGTATATCATAGATTAAATGGTTTCCTTCCCTCCAACCATAAATCACCATTATATATTAGATTTACCATAACATAATCAAATATGCAACAACATGATCAAATTTGTAGCATTACAATTAGATCTGCAACAAGAGTGCTCCTAATCAAAAGACAAGGTTTGTTCTTTTCAGTGTTGGAAATACTACTGACTAAAATAGTCATAACTTGGCCGTCTATAAAACTTTTCCAATTAAACAAATAGTGTTTCTTATTGGAATCATCACTCCAGATGCAACATAATAGGTTTTAGAACCCATAAATTAACAAAAATGGGTGAACCAAAACCTATGGTTGTGTCCCTCTCATCAATGTGAGAGTTACAATCGTAAACCATGAAGGAGGAGAGAAAGAGTAGAAGATAGAGGAGTTACATGGAAATACAAAGTATAAATAGCCATCCATCCTGCATTTAAATCTCAGCACATCATCCATAAACAATTCCATAATTCATTTCATCCTCCAAGGCACATAACATAATAAAATAACATAAATAAGTATATGAACAAATAATTATATGTAATGACAACTGGTTGTAGCAGGACAACTTCCCCCCCAACCATAGACACATTAAAGCCTTCCTCACTTGAACATGTCACCCCCGAGCTGAGACCACGAATTCATAGGTAGAGGTTCACTTAGTCTAGTAACTCTTAGAACTACCTATTTTGAGAACCACAATGCTTCCCACTACTACATTCCTGTATGTCTCCACTACCTATGGGATGAGACTCCCTTCACCTAACTCGTTCCTCAAGATATCACCATCCCATTTCCTGGATTCTTGTGCGAGAATCTGAACTAGTAGAGTGATATAACAGAAGTAGGGGTAACATACACTAAACTAACTCTCTAATAGGATCCTACAATAGCACTAGGCCTCAACACAATATCAATACTTTCAACACTCACAACATAGTGAGATAACACAAATCAAGTGAACCAAAACTCAGGATTAGCTTCAACAACGAGAGGGAAAATGAGTTTATAGAACAAGGAGGCCAACTCTAACCCAAGGGGATCAAATCGAATTAGAGAGAGTTAAGGTTAAATTTCATCATGGAGACTTAACTTGAATTAGTGGAGTGGTGTCTTAGTTAGTATATTCCCTTTCCTGTATTAGCACCATGAGGAGGAGTTACCAAAAACCAAGGAATGGAGCCATGAAGAGCACAAGGAGGCACACTAATGCATAAGATGGGTTACAAACCATGAAGGAGGGAACAGTAGGTGAGAGAAAGGATCCAATAGGGTCATAAATGTATCAGAAGCACAAAAATAGGAGCATCAATGCATTGTTTAAGAAACTTGGAAGCTAAAAAATAGTTTACAACCCCTAAAAACTAGGAAAATGGCTCATAAAAGACCAAAAACACATAAATATTAGGGAATCTCTCCCAAGGAGGGTGAATTAGGCAAGAGGGGTCCATTGAGGTGTGCATATAATGAAATAGTAACTCCATAGTCCACAAAAAAAATAGGGTTTGTTGTATAATGTTTGGGTTGTTAGTTTTTCAACATTAAGCTGACATTTTAACTAAGAGAATAACAAGTACAGCAATCAAACACAAGAGACAATGAACACAGTGTTTTTCCTTGGGGAAACCATAAATGGATAAAACCCTGCAACTTCCTCGAAGATAGAATCAGCACCAAAATAGTAAAAGCTCAAAATAGTAAGTGATATCCCCGACAGCAGTAACCTTCTTCTTATCTAGCCCCAGTGTCTTCTGCTTCCTCAACTATGCACTACACTTGAGTGTGTATGAGTTGTGTGTTAAATAGAGAGTCCAGCTCTCTATTTATACTAATCCCGGCATGACTAAAACCCTAATAGGGCCAACCTCTACTAGGAGATTCTAATAACCCTAGTGCCCCAGAACTACGGGGACTTTAACCCTTAGACAATCGAAGGGTTATCCATAATGACTTGACATGACTTGTTTACATTATTGATCCCCTCGATCGAAACATTGGGGCATGACAACATGGCTCAATTACATTATAGATACATCCTGGAATAAACATCGGGTTACAATACATAAGATACATAGATGAATACATTCCGAAGTTACAAATACATCAACACTCCCTCTTAACTAGGAAGGTATTCTTTCGACACAATTTTCAGCATTGGTCTTCTTCTCTGGATCATCTCGTCATCTGTATCTTCAAGTCTTCTTATTCTTCAAGTCATCTTCATCTTCAAGTCTACTTAGTCTTCAAGTCTACTTAGTCTTCAAGTCATCTTCATCTTCAAGTCATCTTCAGCTTCAAGTCATCTTCGTCTTTAAGTCATCTTCATCTTTGGATCTGGATCATCACTGGACATCATCTCTGGATCTGGATCATCACTCGATCTGGATCAACACTGCTGGATCATCACTAGGCATCATCACTAGATCAGGATCATCACTCGATCTGGATCAACACAGGTGTTATCTCATGATTCTTCTCGTCACAGGAAGTTCTACAGAGCCAACCCTTTTTCATGTTAGTTGTAGGCCTAGCCTCCATGTAGGTCTTCTTCAGCACTTATATATGATCAACCAATGATCGAAGAAAGGCTCAACATTTCTATCTAATCAACACATGATCAAAGATAGATACTGCACTTACATCTAACCAACACATGATCTAAGAAAGGCACATCATTTCTATATGATCAACACATGATCGAAGATAGATACTACACTTACATCTGATCAACACGTGATCGAAGAAAGGCACATCATTTCTATCTGATCAACACATGATCAAAGAAGATACTACACTTACATCTGATCAACACATGATCAAAGAAAGGCACATCATTTCTATCTGATCAACACATGATTGAAGATAGATACTGCACTTACATTTGATCAACACATGATCAAAGAAAGGCACATCATTTCTATCTGATCAACGCATGATCAAAGATAGATACTGCACTTACATCTGATCAACACATGATTGAAGAAAGGCACATCATTTCTATCTAATCAACACATGATCAAAGATAGATACTGCACTTACATCTGATCAACACATGATCGAAGAAAGGCACATCATTTCTATCTAATCAACACATGATCGAAGATAGATACTGCACTTACATCTGATCAACACATGATCGAAGAAAGGCACATCATTTCTATCTGATCAACACATGATCGAAGATAGATACTGCACTTACATCCGACCTGCTCGTCGGAATGGCCAACACTCACATCTGACATGGGAGGAACTTAATCCTTTACCCATGACAGAATGGTTCAGCCCTTACATCTGATCAAGTGGGAACACATCCCTCTATCACATCAGAATGGCTTCTTAGTCCTAGACTGAGTTTTCCTGGTAACTGACCAGGTACCTCCATTCCCAGAATGGCAGTTGCCCTTACATCTGTCCTACTCGACAGAATGGCCAGCACTCATATCTGACATGGAAGGAACCAATCCTCTCATCATGACAGAATGTCTCAGCCCTTACATCTGACCATGGAAGGAACCAATCCTCTCACCATGTTAGAATGGCTATGGGTCTCATCACTTTCCCTTGGAGGAAACCTCAATCTAGAGAACACCAATCTTCTCCCTGAAGTACTCAAACTTCAGCCTAGCCAATGGCCTCAATAATACATTAGCTATTTGTTCCTCTGTCGCAACATACTGGAGCTTCACTGCTCCCCTCTGCACCATATCCTTGGAATAGTGGTACTTGATCTCGATATGCTTCGACTTGTCATGGAACACTGGATTCTCTGACAACTTCACGCAACTCTGGTTGTCATAATGTATACAAGTAGCATCTAACTGAAGATCAAATAAATCAGACAGTGGCTTCCTCAGCCATACTACCTCACAACTAGCTGAACAAGATGTGACATACTCTGCTTCAGCTGTACTCAGTGCCACACAGGATTGCTTCCTGCTAAACCAAGAGATCACACCCGATCCCATACTGAAGCAACACCCTGAAGTGCTCTTCCTATCAATGGCACTGCCTGCCCAATTTGAATCAACATAACCCTCCAGGTTAATCTTTTGATTCGCAGCGTACTTGAGCCCATAATCAACTATGCCCTTTAGGTACCTCAGAATATGCTTTGCAGCAATCAAGTGAACATGTCTCGTATCTATCAGGAACTGGCTCAAGGTGTTCATAGCAAAGCAAATGTCTGGTCTCGTGTTCGTCAGGTACATAAAGGACCCAATCATCTGACGATACATCGTAGTATCAACTGACTCTGATGAAGCATCATTCAATAGCTTCAGGTTCAATGCCATAGATGTGGCCATAGCCTTGCAGTCCATCATCCCAAACCTCTTCAGGATCTCTACTGCATACTTCCCTTGTCCAAGGAAGATTCCATCTGCACTTTGCCACACCTCCATACCTAGAAAGTAATGCATCATCCCCAAGTCCTTCATTTCGATCTCGGCAGCAAGCTTTCTCTTCGTATCAGCAATCAACCCATCCATACCTATCACAAATATATCATCTACATATAGTAGAAGTATCACTGGGTTGCCATCTTCAACCTTATAGTAAAGGTTGGAATCTGCTTTACTCTTGGTAAAGCCCAAACTAGATAGAAAGTTGTCAATTCTACCATACTAGGTCCTGGGTGCCTGTTTCAAACCGTACAGGGCTTTCTTCAATCTGCACACATGAGACTCCCTGTCATGAGCCTCAAAACTGAGTGGCTACTCTACATACACTTCCTCTTCCACTACACCATTCAAGAAAGCAGTCTTGACATCCATCGAGTGTATCTTCCATTTCATTACTACAGCCAGAGCTAGTATTGATCTAATGGAAGTGTATCTGGCTACAGGTGCAAAGTTTTCTTCATAATTTATTCCTTCTTTTTGAGAGAAACCCCGAGCCACTAATCTTGCCTTATATTTTTCAATGCTACCGTCTACAACATGCTTGATCTTGTAGATCCATTTGGAAGTTACAACTGACTTCCCTTCAGGTCTTGGGACAGCATCCCAAACATCATTCTTCATGATCAATTGATACTCTTCAATCATAGCATCCTTCTATTCTTTCCGTTCTGTCGCTTCTTCATAACTGGAAGGTTCTTTATCAATGAAATCACATAGTAAAGCTACATACCCAGAGCACGATATGGTCCTCTTCCTTTCTCTGTGATTCTCTTCTGGAGCCCCATATCTTTCCACACCTTGGATAATTTCACGTACCCAAGCAGGTTTCCACTTATGAGGATTCTTCTCCAGAGGTAGATCTATAGGTCTTTGTGGTTCTTCTGAATCTCAATCTACTTCTTGAGTTTCTTCATTCATGGTTGTATCATGAATTCTGGGTGCTTCAGGTTCTTCAGGTTCTTCAGCAGGTTTTGTTCTGGATTTGTTGTAAGCTGTGTCTTCATCAAATGTCACATCCTTGCTGATGTCAAATTTCTTGTATCCTGGGAAATATATTCTGTAAGCCTTCGAGCTTTCAGAGTATCCCACAAATATACCCTTCTTTCCTGAAGGATCTAATTTTGTTCTCTTCTCTTTTGGAATGTGTATGTACACCGGATAGTCGAATATTCTGAGATGGTTGACTTCTGGTTTCTTGCTAGAGAAGACTTCTTCAGGAGTCTTGTTCTCGAGTACTCTATGTGGAGTACGATTCTATACATACACCGCTGTTCTGGCAGCTTCAGCCCAAAGATGCATAGGAAGGTCTTGATCATGAAGCATAGCTCTTACAGCTTTCATGATAGTTATGTTCTTCCATTCCGGAATCCCATTCTGTTGTGGATTATAAGGACAACTCCCTCTTAATCCCTGATTCTTTGCATAGCTCTTTGAATTCATTCGAAGTGAATTCTCCGCCATTGTCTGATCGAAATGTCTTGATCTTCTTTTTAGTGTGGTTCTCGATCAAGGCTTTGAATTCCTTGAATTTGCTGAATACTTCGTCTTTGTTCTTCATGAAGTAAACCCATGTCTTCCTAGAAAAATCATCAATAAAAGAAACATAATATGCATACCCGCTTAGTGAGCTTGATGACATAGGACCACATACATCGGAGTGGATGATTTCTAGGATACCTTTGGCTTTACTTTCACTGCTGGGAAATGTCTTCTTTGTGTTCTTTCCTTTCACACATCCTTTGCAAACCCCATTATGTTTTGCTCGGAATTCTGGAAGACCTTCAATAGCTTTGTTTGCAATTGGTAGTGCTCTGTAATGCACATGTGCAAGCCTTCTATGCCAAAGCTCACGTGGCTCTATTGTGTCATGGACCAAGGCTTGTTCTGGATGGCCCTTTAATTTGTACAATCCTCCTTCTTGCTCTCCAATCACCACTGCATCATCGATAGTATTTCCTCTTGGCCACACAATGACTTGACCATCTATGAATGCAACCCTCATTCCTTTTGCATCTAGTGCAGATATGGAGAGGAGGTTCTTCTTGAGTCCTGACACAAACAATACTTCCTTCATTGTTAGAGACTTTCCAAAATCTAGTTTATAAGAAGATTCCCCTCTACCTTTTATTGGATATTGGTAGTCATCACCTAGCTTCACCTTGTGAGGTGATTCATGTTCTGATAGTCTCACAAAGGATTCCTTGAATCCAGTCATATGTTTGGAAGCCCCACTGTCTATAAGCCAATCATCACTTCCATGAGTAATGTTACCTGTGAGAGCGAAGATCAAAACATATTCATCCTCGCTTGAAGAATCTTCACTTTCATATCTGGTTCTTTTCTTGGATGGTTCATCATCTTCTGCAGCATGAGCATGATGCCTTCTTTTGTTCCCCTTCTTCTTATGAGAGTGAACCTTGTTCTTAGGACATCCTTTTTCTAAGTGTCCTCTTTCATCACATGTATAACATCTCATTTTAGATGGGTTCCTTCTAATGTTATCTCCATGATGAGGATCCTTACCTTTGGAGTAATGAGATCTTCTTCTACCTTTCTTGGAGTGAACTATGAGAGCTTGCTTCCCATCTTCTCTTCTCGAGCTGCTATCCGAGCTTCTTCTTGAGAGCATTCTTCCCATAGTCTGCTAAACTTGACTAGCTTCTTTCTAGCACAGATCCCTTGAATGAAGGAGTCCCATGTCCTAGGGAGACCATTCAAGGTGGTCATCACAATTTTTGCATTCTCCACTTCTTCATCTACTGCTTCTAATTGTTCCTTGATCTGAGAAACCCTTGTGATGTAAGACTAGATGGTCTCTACATTCTGGATCTTCACATTCTCCAGTTAATTCCTCGGAGTCATCTTCTGGTTTATGTTCTTCCCTTCAAATAATTTGGTTAGGGCATCAAACATAGCTTTAGGTGTCTTGAGAGAGGACACCTGTGGGATAAGGTGATCTTTGATAGAATCAGCAATGATCCTCTTTGCCATAACCATCTTCTTCTTATGTAAGGCCTTAGCCTCATCTCCCTCTGGAACTGGAACCTCCTCATGGATGTAGTAGTCTAACTCATTTTCTTCTAGGACCAGGGAGATCCTATACTTCCAGGCTTGGAAGCTATCAGCTCCCTCAAGCTTTTCATCAAGATTGGTATGATGAGACATCTTAAACTGAGAACCTCAAATGGAAATACAAAAGATTTAGATCTTACCAGGTCAAGATGTTAAATCTGGATTTGGAGCTGAAATCCCGTAGTACTAGATCAGAAGCAAATTAGGGTTTTGCTTTTCCAGATATCTATCCACCCAAATGCCTTGAATTTTATCCCTAACTTCGATTTTGGGGAGGAGATCAATCCAGGAGTGGGCTCACTGAAAAATTCCTCTTCTGTGAAAAGCCCTAATTTTCGGCAGTAGTGTTGGGTCCAAAACTGAAAAACCTCAGAATTAGATTCTGCTTCGACAGAAAGATGTGCCCTAAGGAGGAGAGTTATTCCACCTTAATTTTGATGAAAATCTGTGGAGGAAGATCCACAAAATAGGAATCCCTAGTTCCCGTAGCTGCACAGTGTCTTCTTCTCAGGTTAGCTTTGATACCATGTTAGTTTTTCAACATTAAGCTGGCATTTTAACTAAGAGAATCACAATTACAACAATCAAACACAAGAGACAATGAACACAGTGTTTTTCCTCGAGGAAACCATAAATGGAGAAAACCCCACAACTTCCTCAGAGATAGAATCAGCACCAAAATAGTAAAATCCCAAAACAGTAAGTGATCTCCTGACAGCAGTAAGCTTCTTATCTAGCCCCTGTGTCTTCTCCTTCCTCAACTATGCACTACACTTGAGTGTGTATGAGTTGTGTGTTAAATAGAGAGTCCAACTCTCTATTTATACTAATTCTGGAATGACTAAAACCCTACTAGGGCCGACCTCTACTAGGAGAGTCTAATACCCTAGTGCCCCGGAACTGCAGGGACTTTAACCCTTAGACAATCGGAGGGTTATCCACAATGACTTGACATGACTTGTTTACATTATTGATCCTCCCAATCGAAACATCGAGGCATGACAACATGGCTCAATTGCATTATAGATACATCCCAGAATAAACATCGGGTTACAATACATAAGATACATAGATGAATACATTCCGAAGTTACAAATACATCAACATGGTGACCATCATTATTGTCACGTCTCTGATCACCTTAGTGACCTTTTGACGGTGATGGGAGATTTATTGGAACGACCAAACCCAAATATTATTTCGTTTAAAACCTGTTGATATGCTTTTCTTCGATCCAAATTGATCACTGAAGTGACCTTAATCTCACTTAATTGGATCCTTAATAAACTTTCTAATCGATCCTGACTACTTAATTTGGCCTAATGGATAAATCTAACAGTCCTAATGCAATCCCAACAGTTTAACTATCGAGATCCAATGGTCGTTGATCACCTTGATGGCTTAATCAAGCTTTCCTGACCTTTTTGGGTCAATGCCAACTTTTTGCTTTCAACTCTGATCGTTCTAATGTCCGTATAGTCAGGATTCAGCATTCGACACGGTTAAATGAATCTCCCACCAGAACCTCCCCAACTTCCTGACTCTGATACTTTTGACATCAATAATCAGAACATGGAATGCATAACGGGTTTCCCAACATGCACCCTCCAACGTCTCAATTCCGATGTTTCTGATGTTGACAGTCGTAAGTTAGCACTGCATAGCAACTTCCAACCAAAACTGTCTTGACGTTCTGATGCCAACACTACCATCATCGGGATTTGGAAACATTACACGTGTTCCAACCATTTGCTCCTGACTTCTTGATCCCAATATTCCCAATTCAAAAATCAAAAGTTGGAACATTAAATATGCCTTCACCCAAAACGCCCCCGACTTCCTGACCCTGACATTGGCAACCCCACCTTTTCGACGTCAGGAGTCAGAAATCGATGTTACGCCATGGCCTTTTCATAAACCCCAGACTGATTCTGATATCAATGTCACAACAACATTGAATTGACAACTCTGATTGAGTTCAACACTACCATCAACGGTTGAGATTGCTCCAACCTTCACAAGCCAACACTTAGCCAATTTCCCAACTTTTTTCCCACATCTTTCCACTGCCTATGATTCCAACCCATAAATTTTGTGGGTTTCTTTACGATATGGAGGAAAATTCTTTGGCTCAATCATCACGTGACCAAGATGATTTGAGCATTAACATTCTAACGCAAATACTTATCACTGAACCTAAGCATAATAAGGCACATACATCCATTCATCATGTTCTTGTTCAATGCAAAAGGACATTCGATCCCAACACACAAATCCAAACCTTGAATATGCCAAAGGCTTAGACAAACACAATAAAATATACACAGTGAATTATATAAGGAACTACAAATCCATTCCTACATGGGTCAGCCTGTTTATGCAACAAGCGACTCATACTTCCTTTAACCTTATTGCACCTTCACATAGTTTATAGAACTTATGCAAAAACCATTAAACATATACAACCATAATACCATTGAGATATAACACAACACCATACATAATCTGATGTATTTATCAGAGCCCAACAACAAGAAATTGATTCATTACAGGCATAAAACAATAACCCATATGCAGATTAAACCTTGTACAGAAATAACCCATCCCAAGCGCTAGACAGGTAACTTAATGAACACTTCAAGCTATTATTCCCTGTAAAATCAAACATGAATAACCCTTCATTCATCGCCCAATCAATTCTAGGCATTCATGCACAAATATAACTCATACCCAAGCATTAACCAACATTATGTTGCATCAACCAAGCTATCATGTCGTCCAATTCAACACAACAGTTAAAAATTCATCACATAACCATTATGGACATTAGCACACAGGAATGCTTATCTTTTGAACTGTAAACATTCGAAGCAACTAGCTATATGGGTGCAACATTCCACCCAAACGTAGGTCTTTGCTCGGCCTATATTATTTCAGTGCTCATAGACCACCCCTGAGATGGGATATGTTATCCACTAAGGAGTCGCTCAAGCTCACTCACAACATTATACTTCAGTCCTCTGGGTAACCAAGTCTCGGTTGGGTTGGTCTAGTCCGCATATAGGTAATTACAAATCTGTCGAATCATTGTTTTCAACCATGAAACTATGGTATCTATATGGCTTCAATCAATCTCGACACCCACTTCTCCTCCACACATAGATGAGGAAGTTTCCCTTCTCTGCCTTCCCAGTCCCTCGGGTGTTTCTTTCCCTCTTACTGTCCAGGGTAGGTATAGCAGGTCCTAGAAGCTTGTGAGATTTATGCCTTTACAACCTTTACCAATTTCACAGGAATCACCACCTAGTTCCAAACATGCTTTAGGAGGGATTTACATAGAGCTCTTCACTTCTCCGCGCAGAGTTTGAATGGAATGGAATGCCCCCCTCGAAGATGGAACAACCTCTGAATCGATAGATGGGCATGTGTGACAGTTCCCTCACAACCCTCACTAGTCAAGTTGTTCAGGCATGTTTGACAATTCCCTCACGACCCTCACTAGTCAAGTTGTTCAGGTTGTAGGTTCCTATGAATGACTTGTCATCTACGTCAAGCAAGGTGCCTATAATTAGCTCTGCCAATTTTTGCACTTGGCCATTCCTCGTTAAACACGGGGTTTGATGTTTCACCCACCCCCTTATAATAGAGTCAATAAAGGGTAGAAAATATCTTATGGGGTTCTCACGTTGACACATGGGAACAAAGGGTTAATCTCATAACCCCTCACACCTCTCCCTAGTGGGTAACATAGCCCCTATTGTTCACATTGCTCCCATAGTCAGGCTTGGACATTTTTATTTTCGATATGAGTATTTACATTGTTTTACATCTTCCATGGCTTACTAGCACATGGTCAACAACTATAATCTACTTGCCTTTATAAATGGGCCATGCACTAGTAGAGATTTGGCCTTGAGCCCCATGCTAGGAATTATACATTGCATGTATACTATATGTACATATCAAACCTATACATACAACTGGGGTCAAAAATGGGACATTACAATTATGTCACCAAGGTGCAACTATGAACCAGGATGGACAAACTCAAGCCAACAACAAGTTCTAATGTGCTAGGGATGTCCCCATTCCCCCTCACTTTGTGGAATCCATGGTCTTCCATACTCTTATAGTTGTTTTTATTGAGCTAGTTGTTTATTTAATCAATAGTAACAACATTCAAAGATAACAATAATGCCAGTAATAACATTAACATTAATAATAGTGCCAAAGTTCAAAGTCACATTATCAAACAATGGTCATAAGTCCTTAATCACATTAACATGCAAAGGAACATAACTCCACGATCACATAAAAGATCACAAGTCCATAATGCAAAAGAACATAAGTCACATGAAAGATCATAAATTCGAGGCTTAACAACTAGGGTATTACATGCCTCTCCCCCTTAAACAATGCATCATCCTCAATGCATATTACATACATGTCGAAAATTTCAAGATATACGAGGGTATGCTTCCCTCATGGAATCCTCCAAATCCCAAGTCACATCCTTAGGATTATAATGGGTCCATTTGTTGGAATATTATAAACCCATTCAATACTTAATATAACAAATATTAATCATTTATAGTTAATTTCCTATCCACTAGCCTAGATAGTTGGCATCCACTTGCACCACTTGGTCAACACTTGCCATATATACCCAGGAGCGCCTTTATCCCGATTCTAGATAAATCCTACCTACTTTATTAACTGCCCAGCTTAGTAACTATGCCTTCCTACAAATTTTGTCTTTATACTACTTTATTCCTACTTTTTCAGTGGACAAGGTAAAGTTAGTCAACTAGGAAACTGCTATCTTTTGTGGCCATCCCATCCTCCATGATTTTCTCTCCAGATTCCAAGATTGTCATGTTTTTGCATCACTCATGACAACTCATTCATGCTTTAGCCAATTCATGAGCTCCTTGACTGATTTGGAAAGTGATTTAGTCACCTATGGGGGGTTAACATATTTTAGTAAGTCTACTTTGTGAGCTAGCATGAGTTGTTGTTGGAGGAGCTAGTCGGTGAGCTGACTAATTAGAGATTAGGTCGGCTGCGTAAGGTCGTGTCAGTTGATCGAACCAACAGGTAGTTATATATAACTATTTGTAAATCATATATATTAGGCTGTTGAGCCAGATGAGAACTTGGTTCAGTTCTGTGTATGTATGGACCCTCATGTTATAATATAATCTGTTATTCCACATCTATGTTCTTGTCTCTTGTGTCTGTTATGTCTGTATGATTCAATGTGTATTATTGGTAAACCTTTGTGATCTATGAGATTACAACATTGGTGCCGTTGCCGGTAATACATATCTGAGATTACTATAAGCAGATGATATTAGAACATGAGATTAAGAATTGGTGGGAGCGTAAGATAGCAAATTATTTGCAGAATTACGAAAGGAGAAATAGATTGACCATTGCTCAAGCGAAGGAGAAATTCTTCACTGAAACTCATGAGAAGTTCGTAGAATCGGTACCCCAGCTTTTGAAAAAAATTCTGGATGAAAAAGCCGAAAGCAACTAAGGACCAAGAGCTGCTAGAGAAACTGATTCGAAGGGGACGAACAAACCTGTCGAAGTGGTTTGAAAAGATCACAGACAAATTCTCTGAGGAGCAAGCCATAGAAGAAAGAACTTCGGTAGAAACCATTTAGAAAAGATTCTATACAGACCTTACTGAGCAGTTCATGTGCTCCCTACTCACCCTCCTATTAAAATTCCTAATAGAAAAAGGAGTGGGTCATATTGTAGAACCTCGTCCGTCACTGCATGAACTGCCGCCAAATTCTAATTGGGCAAAGAAATAGAAAAAGTGGGAGAAATTCATTGCTGAAAGGGAGTGGGAGTACTTACTAAGCAAGTAAATAGAACTATCCGAGTTTTCTGAAGCGTCAGGTAGACTATGGGGGGGTAGCTGGTCATATGTCGGGGTAAAGTGAAGAGGATTCTAGTTGACTGAAGGAGATACCATCACTAGCAATGAAAAGTCAACCTAAAAAGGAAATCGAACGAACAGTGACACACAAAGGTACGATGAATTTACAGAAAGTAGAAAGAGAGAAGAGGCTGAAAAGAAGGGAATAAAGAAGAGAACGGGTTATAGCACTGCAAAGAGGAATGAATACTAGGGTGACAGACTAGGATAGAAATCCGCCAGAGTCAGGTCATGACTAACAAGAAGAAGGCATGGATGAAAAAGAATCACCCATGGAAGAAGACTTATGGATAGAGAAACATGAAGTTCTCCAAATAGAAATTCCCCAGGAGATAAGACCTCTGTCTCTAACGAATCCGAGTTCCAAGATACAAGCCATTGTTGAAGAAGACCTAAGACTAAGAGCTGGTGAGTTTGGTATATGGATCTGACTAGACGACGAGGTAAATGATGATAATCATCTAGTGATCCATCGAACGGAGGAAGGAAAATGGGTCACACTTCAGGCATACCCTTCCAACCGCAGTATCCACTTACTTTACCCGACACATGAAGGAGCACCCCCCCTGCCAAACACCACTTTGGAAAATACATAATAGTTGGACCTGCAGAACAATCAGTGCAGTTGGAAATTAACAAGAGATGTCGACCCGAACTGACTACTTGTCGAAGAAGAAACGATAAACAAAACGACCAATGGGAATGAAAGTTCCATCGACAATAGCTCTACACAACGAGACAAGCAAAACATCCCACTACCCCCACCACCACCCCACCACCGTCACCTCCTGGAGAAGATAGCGACAACGATTCTGACATGGGTCACAGATCAGCACATATCCCCCTATACAAGGGTGATGAAGATCCTAGATGACATTGGTTCATCTGTGAGTCAACATGGGAGGCAAATCAGGTTACAGCTGAAGATCGACAGATGGCACAGTTCGTCGATGCCTTGAGGAAAAGAGCACTAACGTGGTACATGACCTATATCAAGAGAACTCCCCAAGCATCTAAAGCATAAATAAAGCACAATTCTTGTCTTTCTTTAAAACTCCAGACGCAAAACATTTGGCAGCCAGAAAGTTGAAAACAACATCTCAAAATCCAGTAGAGTCTATCCGAGAATATGACAAACGATGGAAAGACCTCCTCAAACAACTGGATTATGTAATTAATGAACAACTCTTAATTCAATGGTTTCTTGTATGTCTATCACGGAAAATTAGGTGGCACATAAGCTTGGAGACGTTTAAAACGTATGAAGATGCACTTACCAAAGCTCTGCAAGTGCAGATGGATGAAGATTTCCTAGCATATCCCACGGATACTAGACTAGAAGAACAATTAGAAATCATGCAGAAATCATTAAAAGAGCCGAACCTCAAGAATTAGGATGTCTGGTGCACAAAATGCTCAATGGCCGGACACAATAAATATAACTGTCGGCAAGACATAAGTCGACAGGATGTTCGATTTGTTCAGACAAAGTGCTTCTGCGACATCTGCCAAGAACATGGAGAACACATAATGAAAGATTGCTCGTATAACATGAAAAATGGCAAAGCATTTTGGTGTGCAATCTGTGGAGTAAAAAATCACGCAACGGTCGACTGCCACTTAAATTTAAAGAACTGACAAAACTACCAAGCAGTCTACCAAACAAACGTTGTCGCATAGAACAACGATAACAACCAGCGAAGCAATGATCAAAATGAACCGAATAATCAAAGATATGAAGGCTATCGATATGAGCGTTGGTTCGACAACCATTATGGAGGATATGGAGGTCGAGGTTGATTCTCTGGGAATCACGACAATCGACCACGTCGGCCCATCCAGTGTTTTAAATGCTATAAAGAAGGTCATCGATATGCAGATTGCCCATACAAGGACAGGACCGATTTAAAATTTTGTACTAACTGTGGAGTCGACGATCACTCATTAGAGGATTGTCCTACTATGCTTAATAAAATCAATAAAAAGAAAAATGTTAATGTCTTGTCATATGTTCAAAAACATGATGTAATCAATATGAAGAACTTGCATATAGTAACTCAACAAGGGACAAAATATGGGAGTGATAATCCATGCATAAACAAAATAAAATAAAAGAATGATTATCCTAACCCAGCAAAACAAAAATAATTGTATAATGACACAACGAATATATTTAAAGAATTTGCTAGACATGAAGAAGCTGATGATAGTCGACAAAGCACAATTAAAGAATTAATACGTTTAGTACAAGATGATAAAGTGGTATCTCAATTCATTGAATTATTGTATAATATGAAGCATAATAATAATATAGAAAAACAAACAAAAAACATATGCAGTCTAAACCAAAAGGACAAAAGTAATGCCGACCCACTTGTCGACCTAGAAATCGAAGGATACCATGTTCGACAAGTTGTACTCAAATTCGGCTCACAAGTAAATATTATGACTCGCGACACTTAGGAACAGTTGGTTAGACCTCAACTATATGAGTCATGAATATACCTCAAATTAGCTAACCAAGGCCTGATCAAACCTATCGGAGTTTGGAGAAATGTCGATACGACAATAAAAGGAATATCGACCAAAGTCGACTTTGAAATTATTGACCCTAAGGAAGGATCCAGTTCCTTCCCAGCTTTAGTAGGTCGATCATGGGGAAGAAAAAAGAAAGCATCAATATATTTAGATAAAGAAAGGATAAAACTAAAAGGGAATGAACAGAAATTCATAGAACCTATCCACCCATCCCAAGGAGAACCTTGGATAGAACCTATTGATGAAGAAGTCAACATCCGATAATTATATCAAATACAGAATAATGAAGACTACACAGAACCCAATGTCTATGGCGAACTTCACTTAGGCAATCAAGATTCAGTAGGATACAACTCAGACGCAGAATTATATGATTGGGAAGTTGAAAACTATGAGACACAGGCAAGAGGTTGTTGGACCCTTCAGACAGTGTAGAAGAAAATAGTCCAACAATATTTCTTAGTTTCCATCATCCCAAAAATATTCGAAAAGAAAAGTAGGGAATACCCTACCTTAAAACCAACAAATGTAAGTATCAGACAAACCACAAGATACAAAGAAAGAGAATCACCAGTTATGCATATAGAACAAGTATCTAAAAACATTGGTGAACATGACCAACTACAAAGCTTAGTAGAAACCTTCACAAGACAAGCTGCTATATGATGGGATACCCATCAATCAAGATTGGAGACATGGAAAACAGCTTCGACTTACTTTGTAGAAAGATTCAGAGGAAAGAGGCTAACCAAACAAGCACAAATACCTATGTTCATCCAGGGGAAGGAACCAGAGGAACACATAAGAACATGCGAAAGAGAGTGGAAAAGACTTGGATATAAAGACGAACGTACATGGCCACACCTGTTTCCATCGATGCTATCCGACTTACCAAACAAATGGTACAAAATGGAAGAAGCACGGGGCGAAACATTTCAATGGCACGAACTTAGAGAGAACTTCATCAAAGACTTCAACTTTACACCACAAAAGGAACAGTTAGTCGAAACTGCAAAACAAATCAAGCATTTATAGAACCGACCGGGAACAACACCCTAACACAAAATTATGATCGACCAACAATAACATGTAATAACATACAAACCAAGACAATACCACAGTCAACAAGACTGCAAATGGAAAATGAAAATCTGGAAGGGAAAAGCTTTCGATGGAAATCATACCATTCAAAAACAACAAAACCAATTCGCACAGTACTTAAAGTCGAGACAGCCGACAAAGAAGATACCGACCGAATGACTACAGCAAACTTTCCTGCTACATTTTCACAATTCAAATAAGGGAGCCTACTAATCAATGAATCTAAAGCACCAGAATGGTTAGATGCCAAAGTTAAAACTAAAGAATTTGACACATCAAATGATGATCGACCAAAAATGGCAAAAATTGGCGATTACTGTAGTGAAGAACAAACAACCGAAATACTAAACTTACTAAAAGAATTCCATGATGTATTTGCTAGAGACTACAAAGATATCAAAGGTCTAGTCCATGAAATGGGTGAAATGAAGATCGACATTAAACCTGATGCCTGACATGTAAAGAAGATGCCATACAAATTAGCTCATAAATACAAAGAGATAGTCAAGAAAGAGATTGATAATATGCTTGCAGCAGCAATTATCTACCATATTGACCAATCGAAATGGGAAATTCCAATGGTTGTACAACCAAAGAAACATGACCCGACAAAGCTAAGGATCTGTGTCGACTTCAGAGAATTAGACAAAGTTACTTTAACAGACCCATTCCCAACACCCTATGCAGATGAAATCCTAAATGAAGTTGCAGGACATGAATGCTACTCATTTACAGACGGATTCTCAAGCTACAACCAAGTACCAATAGCCAAAGAAGACCAGAAAAAGACAACATTCGTATGTGAATTTGGCTCATTTTCCTATAGAGCTATGCCTTTTGGTCTACAAAACACACCTGTAGTATTTTCGAGAATTGTGGTCAAAATATTTCAAGAATATATCTACAAAATGACGGCAGTATACTTCAATGATTGGACGATATACTCTATGTTGAAAGATCATTGCAAATGGCTAAGGCTCATGTTGGAACGATGCCGACAAATCCAGCTATCTCTGAACATAAGGAAATGCATATTCCTAACTCCTATAGAGATACTATTAGGACACATTGTATGCAAAGAAGGCATCAAGGTCAACTTTGCAAAAATAAAGATTATCCTCAACTTGAAACCACTAGTGAACCCAAAACAAATCAGGGTACTGCTTGGTCATACAGGATATTATAGGAAATTTATGAGATATTACTCAGATATGACCTATCCATTGGAAGAACTATTAAGAGAATATCAGGAGTTCAACTGGACAGATGAATGTAACATATCATTTGAAACACTAAAAAGGAAGCTAGTCGAGGCACCCATCCTAAGGTTCCCGAATTGGTCGATCAAATTTCACGTCCATATTGATGCATCAAGCCTAGCAATAGGAGCGATCTTAACACAACCAGTGGATGACAGAATGGATTACCCCATAGTTTACAGTAGCAGAAAACTAAATAAGGCAGAAAGAAACTATTTGACAACAGAGAGAGAAGCATTAGGAATGGCTTTTTCACTACAGAAGTATTGACATTACCTACTAGCCAACCCTTTCATCTTCTATACCGACCACCAAGCATTGAAATACCTTGTAAACAAACCCTTACACCATGGAAGAATTTGCCGATGGCTACTACTATTCCAAGAATTCAAATTTGAAGTCATTGTTAGACCAGGAAAATTAAATGTCGGACCCAACCACTTGTCGCGAATTGACACAGGAGAGGAGCCAACATGAGTCGAAGATGACCTACCAGATGCACACTTATTTCGAATAGAAACAGTCCCAGCAGAATTAGAGGAAATAGCTCAATTCTTACAAAATGGTCAAGCACCAGAGGGCATGAGCATGAAAAAGAAACAAATCTTAGCTATGAAAGTTGTACCATATATCCTCATAAATGGATCTTTATATAAAATGGGCCTAGATGACATCCTCAGACGATGCATATTGGAACATGAAAGAGATAATATCATGTACGAAGCACACTATGTACCGGCAAGAGGACATTTTCAAGCAGATACAACTACCAAGAAAATCCAACAATCAGGGTTATGGTGGCTGACACATACAAGGATTGTAAAAAGTTTGTTAGCCAATGCAGCAGATGTCAATGACTGGGTCGACCTCTGCCTAGTACATAAATTCCCTTGATATCAATAAACCCAAGTTTGACATTTGAAATTTGGGCCATCGACTTCGTAGGACCATTCCCGATACCAGCAAAAAGAACAGGTGCAAGATACATAATAACTGCAGTAGAATATGTAACCAAGTGGGAAGAAGCAGAACCTGCTGACACATGTTCCAATGAGATAACTGCTAAATTTATCTAAGAAAATATAATTACCAGATTTGGATGCCCAATAACCCTAATCAATGACCAAGGTTCACACTTTATTAACAAAACCATCAAAGCACTAACAGACCAGTTCAAAATTGACCACCGACGTAGTACAACTTATCGACTCAGTCGAATGGAGCAATAGAGGCATTCAACAAAACATTAACAAGGGGCCTAACAAAAATCTGCAACACCAACAAAGATGATTGGGACAAAAAGATACCTGTAGTACTATGGGCTTAGGGAACAACATACAAGCGTTCGACCAATCAAACACTATTCCGACTAGTCTATGGCCAAGAAGCAGTTGTTCCACTACATTTAATAGCAAACACCTATCATAGCAGATATTTTACATGTCGATGTCGAAAAAGCTAAGAAGGGTCGACTGATGCAATTAAGCAAGCTAGAAGAACACTGACTACTCTCTTTACAACACAAGAAATCCAAAAACAGCAGCAGAAGTCTTGGCATGATCGCAATATCAAAAAAAAAAATCTGTCGGTAGGGGACCTCACCTTACTATACAACAGTCGAGTAAAAGGAAAACCCAAAACGTTACACACACAATGGATGGGACCTTACGTTGTCGAATAGATTCATGCCAACGGATCAGTCCGAATAAGGACATTACAAGGAATAATATTTCAGAAACTTGTTAATGGTGCCCAACTATAACAGTACAAAAATTAAAACAAGTTCAAAATAAAAAAGAAAGAGAAGAGACATACATATAACGACCATAACTGTCAGACAAAACTATAAAAATCTAAAAATCCTAAAAACAACAAAACAGAACCAACACCCATAACCTAGGATGACAGGAAACTTCGAAAGATATAATAACCAACACTTTGACAACTGACACCAAAACCATTGACATACCGCCATCAACTGCTCACATGATCAACATTGACTGACGACCCCAAAGGTCAAATCATGCCTTCATGACTACGAACAGAAGGAGCGCCAAAATCAAATCGCAATTAATGCAAACTTCAGAGACTGTGTTGAACCATCACTTTCGCCATTAATACATCCATCGACAGAAACATCACTCGCTCCACCTATAAATATCGGGCCATAAAAAAATCATTCACCCTATTTTGAAGAGATAGAACAATTCAGTAGTCAGAAATTTGAGAGGCGAGAACCTGTAAGAAAAGTTAACCAAGAGACCAACGAGATGGTCCCGAAGCAAACCAGAGCCGCAGTTGCAAAAACAAAAGAAATGCAATCCGCCGAAACCCCATTGATGAGAAGGTTAAGAAATATCAAGAATGCCAAGGTACAGGAAACCTCGTGGACCAAAACCTGGGCAGAAATCAAGGAATGGGCTTACTAGGACAAGAAAATAACACCAAAAGCAGAGAAGATTAGCTATAGCACCATCATGAGCTGCATGAACACACCGTTCATGGCAAGCTTTGAAGGAATGAAAGAAACAGTAGTAAAATTCATCGTTAGTCAGTATCACAATAGTAAATTTTACTTCGACCGACCAATAGAAATTTCGGGAGAAGTAATATACAAACTTACCGGTCTATCAAATCAATGCGACCCTGTCCCTATTGGTATAAAATAAGGAATGGTAGAACGACTAAATGGAACACCAAAAGGAAAGAACTTGAAAGGGCTAATAATCAGTCAGATACAAGCCCAGATGCCACAAATCATGGCCAAAATCATAGCAATAGGACTCAGTCCTACCAGTCGAGGGAGTGATCTAAAGTTGGACATGCTAGAAGTAGTCGACACAATAGAAACTACAGGAAAAATTTACCATTGGGCGCAACATGTTGCCGACATGCTCAAAATAATCTGTGAGAAATGCCAGGAGTCAGCAGGGATTATAATGTTCCCATCTCTGATTCTATGGATAGTTATGTACCACTTGTGTCCCGTCGGGGATAAGCAGTTATAGGAACCACACAAGTACCACATGTGGAGGTTCAAGCCATTTTCATAGAATGGAACACTGAAAGAATTGGAAAATGGTAAAGTAATGCTGGAAAACTGGTTCTAAAGCCTGGAAATCTAGATGACCAGATGGAGGGTGCCTCAGAACCTACGAAGAAGTCTGCCGAAAACAGCTCATATTCAACTCGAGCAAGACCACACAGTAGTTTGGTACATGCAGGGAGAAAAAGAAACAGCAAAATCTCTCAACTATTACCCAACAGTCAAAGAGATCTTTCGTGAGCTAACTTGATAATCCGGTACAAAGTTATCAATTCTAGCAAAAGCCAAAGAAATAAATCCAACAATTGAAGAACCATTGACATACGAAGAAAAAGAGGAGGACTATGAACTCTGATTACATATCAGTACCTTCATATCGGATGATATACCGGCAGAGGACACCAACAGACTACAAATAACAATCATACCACCACAGACCCAAAGGGGAAGTATACCAACTGAGCCACAGGTAACTAAACTAGCTAAGAAAAATATCAGTCCAACCAACCAACAGGGGAGAGAAGAAGAACTGGAAGAAGACATCGAATCAGATGATCCGGAGTACGCTATGACAAAAGAAAACTTAAGGAAAATAACAAAGCAAGTAGTAACCTCGAGGAAGAGGAAGGCACTTCAGGAAAAGGGGAAAGGGAAGTGCAAGCTTATCCTTTCAGAGTCAGAAGATGAAGAAGAACTGTTGGCGACTACTATCAACATCATAGAAGATGCAACCGCAAACAAAGTTTCGATCGAAACACAATTCAGATGGTTCGTCGACGCAGGAGCAAAGCAAGGATGACCGAAAAAGGTAAAAATTACAACAACTTCAACAGATGAAAACATTGTTGATTTAGTTTCTACACCTCCACCCCCATCTCCAACCCAGATTAGATAGGAAGACAACCCACAGACACCCACCATAAGCCCAGTCGACATTTGTAAGAATGCTATGCCGAAGACATTGAAAGATCAGTTCAACCAGGACGATGATTTCTAGGTATACATTGAAAAAATACCTGAACTACTCACCTCTATCCAGAAGACTACCACCAAATGTCCATGATTGAAGCTAGTGCATCAAGGCAGATCCTCTCTCAACAAATTGGCCAAATACCCCAGAAACCAAGATCTGTGGGAATTATCAAGTTTACATTCTTGAGGAACCCCGACAAGACATCTCAAATTGTCACAAGTCACACCTCATCCATTCTCCCTTTTGACATCCCACACCCTCCATTAGCCAATGAACCAGCAAGAGATGTGGAGGAAGACAACCTGGAAGATATCAACCGGGTGATCGACAACCTATTCTCTGACAACCCAGATGATTAAGTCGAAGCCCCAACATTGACTGACGATATCCCCACTACACCAATTACACCCGACCATTCTCCATCTCCACCACCACTTCCCAATCCAGAACATTTACCAAACCTTGAACCATCTGTGTCAAAACCTCCAGACACACACCAAGCTACAGGTTCCAACCAAGAAAGCCAACCAGAAATTCCACTGACTATTGAAGATCAGCGACTAGAAAACCAACCATAGGAGAATCCACCACTTGCAAATGCACAGGCACAACAACAAACAAAACAACATAAACATAAGAGAAAAAGAGACAAAAAGAAGAAGGAACACCACAAAGAATCACTCTTTGAAATGGTCCACATTAACCAACTTGGATCGACTACTATAGTCAACACAACAAAACTAAGAGACGGAGAGTTGGGACAACTCTTAGGAACTATGGCCACTGAGGCAAAAACAAGAAGCCAGATCAGGTGACAGCAACTCGACAGCAGTAAGAATGAACAAGTCGAGTTCCTATCAAAATGCAGAAAATTAGTTCAAACAGTAATACCTGGACCTCTAGAGGCCGACAACAACAAACCGCTTTAAAAGGCATATCAGCTATTTGAAAGCATGGTGTCAACCCTACAATCACATCTGCTAAATACGAAAGAATACCAAAAAGAGGAGACATCCATATTGTTAAGGCAGCAGTACATAACATTCTCGGAGGCTCACAAAGTGCTGCAAGACCACATGGAAGAATCTGTCATCACTGAAGAAGTACTTCGTGATTGGCCCACTTATTATGGGCAAGTATTTCAACAAACCCAACAAACTTGAGAAAAAATTCAAGCACTGGAAAGAAGAAAAGGCACCGAAGAATCACTGAGAAACCAAATACAAGATCAAATTATATTGGTGACAGCTAAACTACATAAACTAGAAAAACAAGCACACCAATGGGTACAGCAAGTACTCCCAAGCCTGGATAAACTGGATACCATTTGCCCACAGATGAAAAGACTACTGGAAATAGTAGAAGAAAAAGATCAATTCATGGGACCCGACATGGAAAGCATAGCAGATCTTTCCATCCAGAAGAATATGTCGACCTTATCAAGCATCACAACATTGGCCATCGACATCCAGAAAGTATTATAGAGTTGGGCAGAATTTCAACATCAGCTAGCCATTACAACAGAAGCAATTATGGAAATATGCATGTAGAAATGACCAACCATCTGACTATACAGTCCATAAAGACAAACAATACCAGAAACAACTACCTAAGACAGCACGTTGTTGAAGTACCTCCCCTGTTTCTTCGAGACGAAGAAATATTTTGTTCTTAGGGGAGATGCTGGAGGAGCTAGTCGGTGAGCTGACTAGTCGAATAACTGACTAATTAGAGATTAGGTCGGTTGCGTAAGGTCGTGTCGGTTGACCGAACTAATAGGTAGTTATATGTAACTATTTGTAAATCATATATATTAGGATGTTGAGCCAGATGAGAACTTGGTTCAGTTCTGTGTATATATGGACCCTCATGTTATATTATAATCTGTTATTCCACATCTATGTTCTTGTCTTTTGTGTCTGTTATGTCTGTATGATTCAATGTGTATTATTGGTAACCCTCTGTGATCTGTGAGATTACAATAGTTGTCTTCTAGCAACTCTATTTTCCTTTATAAGGATGTATTACTATTGTAATAATCATCAATTCATTTGATCAATATTACATGGAAAGATATTGGATCATTCTCCACTTCTACTGTATCCAATCTCATTATTTTTCTTGTGCATGCTTGTGATAATTATCTTTGTAGCTAGATATGCATCATGTGTTTTCTGCATGCCATCAGAGATCTTCTACATGATATAAGAATCTTCTACACCATTGGACCATCACCTCCTTGATTTTTTTATTCCAAAGCTACTTAACCGTGTGGCCCAAAATGACAATAGGTTGTACTGGAAAATCCATTTCCTGTTCCACATAGATCATAATCCATTGATCACATTATTATCACCGTGTACATACATGTATATATATATATATATTGATAAAAAGATAAAATAACTCTAATTACTTGGATCACATTCCAATCAATTACATGGTTAGCATCAGGTATATAATTTTCCAATAAAGACATGAAACACATTATGTACTCTAATGATAGCGGGTAAAACCAACTCATAATAAATAGGTCCTATCTTACCTAAGACCTCAAAAGGTCCATAGTATATGGTATCTAGCTTGGAGTAATTTCCCAAGTTTAAGAAACTCTTATTGGGTCTAACTTTAAAAAACACGTGATATTCAACTTGAAACTATCTGGCAGTCCTGTTTTGATTTGCATAGATTTTATCCTCCCTTGAGCTGCATTTAGATTATGATTTATCTTAACCATCTGATCCTCCATATCCTTTAATAATTATGGTCCAACAATGACTCTATCTGTTGGGTTTCCCAACGGATGGGAGTATTGCACTTCCTTCCATACATGGCCTTGAAAGGACTCATATTCGAAGAGGAATAATATCTGTTATTATAAGAAAACTCCACCAAGTGTACATCCTTAACATATCTTCAATCACATTCCTTCCATGCATCCTTAACATATCTTCAATCACTTACATAACTCTTTTGGTCTGTCCATTTGTCTGAGGGTGGTATGTTGTACTCATGTTTAGACTTGTGCCAAACCCCTCGAGCAATCCTTTCCAAAAGTTAGAAGTAAATTTTGAATCTCTGCTTGATACTATAGCATTCGAAACACCATGCAATATGGCTACTTTTTTCATGAAAATATATGCAATGTTAGCTGCTTTGTGAGTTTCCTTTACTAGAATGAAGTGTCCTACCTTAGTCAACTTATCTACCACAATCATGATATCACCATTTTGAAATCTCATATTAGGTAACTTGTTGATGAAATCCATCGTCACTACTTCCCATTTCCATTTTGGAATTGGAAAGGGATGCAACAATCCCGTTGGATGTCGATACTCAACTTTAACTTTTTAACATTCCATGCACCTAGCTATATATTTTGCAACACTATTCTTCATCCCTGGACAATAGTACTATTTCCTTACTGCTTCTACAGGTTTTTTGATAACCTAAATGTTCAACATAAGGAACATCATGTATTTTCTTCATAACTATCTTCCATATATCTCCAATATTTGACACATAAACTCTATCTCTGTGCATGAGGATCCCATTTTCTTCCAACTTATACTTATCAAATTTATGTGGAAATTTCTATTGTTGTGATCCTTCTTTTACTTGCTATTAAAGTTTATCTATAACATTGGCTTTAATTATCTTAACCTTTAAATCTGATCTACTAGTGTTGATAATTGCTACATGCATCACCTGTGTCTTCCTGCTAAGTGCACCAACTACTTTATTTTCCTTACCTTTGATATGCTTGATGTCAAAATCATATTCACATAATAACTCCATCCATCTCCTATGTCTTGCATTCAAATTAGGCTGCTCAAACAAGTATTTTAGCCCATCATGATAAGTTCTTAACTCAAACTTCTTACCCATTACATAATGCTTCCACGTCTTCAAAGCATAGATGATAGTTGCAGGCTCTAAGTCATGGGTGTCATAGTTATTCTCGTGTTCCTTCAACTTTCTAGATTCATAGTTGATCACATGTCCATTTTGCATCAATACTCCACCAATGCCTTTCTTACATGAATATGTGCACACAACAAAGTTTCCTCAAGGATCTACAATCTTCACACTTAGGAGTCCAGCCGAACTTCACACCCTTCTTTTGCAAAGATGTGAAAGGATGAGCTAACTTCGAGAATCTTGTGATGAACCTTCGATAGTACCCAGCTAATCGCATGAAACATCTTACTTATGATACATTCTTGGGTGTTATCCATTCCATAATGGCTCTTATCATTTCGGGATCTTCTGAAACACCTTCTTCATATATGATATGCCCTAGGTAGTGAATTATGCCTTGATAAAAAAGAACACTTGCTTATCTTGACATACAATTGTTGTTTTGTAAGTAATTGCATTACTAGCCTTAGATTTTCTTCATGCTCTTGTTTTGTCTTGGAATAGATAAGGATGCCATCCAATAATACGATCACAAACTTATATAAGTACTTTCTGAAGACTCCATTCATAAAACACATGAATATTGTTGGTTCATTTGTTAAACCAAAAGGAACCACTGTGAACTCATAATGTCCATAACTTGTTCTGAATGTTATCTTGCTAATATCCTCAATATTAATTATAATTTGGTATCCCGACCTCAATTATATATTTGAAAACATCTTGGCTCCTCTCAGTTAATCAAATAAGTCATCAATTATTGGTAAGGGGCAATTGTTTTTAACCATTGCTTTGTTCAACTATCTATAATTTATGCAAAGTCTTAGAGTTCCATCCTTCTTCTTCACAAATAATACATGGTCTCCCTAAGGTGAAACACCGGGTCTTATGTAACCTTTCTTTAGTAACTCCTCTATTTGCATATGTAATTATTTTAATTATGGAGTACTCATTCTATAAGGTGTTTTAGATGAAGGTACTATTCCTAGCACCAAATTGATAGAAAATTCAATGTCCCTCTTAGGAGGCATTCCTAGTGGTTCTTGAAATATATCTGCAAACTCTTATAGTAGTGGATAATCCTGCATTTCCAACTCTTTTCCTTCTTTTGACTCTTCCACATGAATTGCATATAATCGACGTCCCTTTCTAAGACATTTCTTCAATTTTAGATTTGTGACTTGCCTCGAGGATATGGGTCTGGGTATACCTTTGATTGTCACTTAGTTTCCTTTTCATCCAAACAAGTATACATTTTATTATGACAATCCAGTATGGCATGGTGTGCATCCAACCAATCCATGCCAATTGATACATCATATGACCCCAAGGGCATGATGTTGAAGTTTGCAAAGGTTTTCAATCCATTCATTTTTGTAAGCAGTGGAAGAACCTTCTATTACCAAATGAAAAAAAATATGGTACAAAGAAGAGCCTCACACATCGCTTGTAACAAATAGATAGTGACTTGGGAAGACATACTCAACCTATTAAGAGACAGGGATAAAGACTAACCTAATAAATATGAAAGACAACAGCGGAGAAAATCTAATGAAGAACACCTAACTGCGAAACAAGAAACAACTTAAGTGGATTTTAATGGATTTTTTTCCCCTTTTCCCACTTATTTTTACAGACATCGATCCAAGCTGAAGAGTTGTTATTTGCTGAATTATGTAGAACAATAGCCAAAGACCTATAAGAGGGACCAAAATCGGGCAGATCTGGAGGTATGGTAGGATCCTGGTCATTATCCAAGTTATCAGACTCATTAGGGTGTTTCTGACCACTAGAGAGGGAAATTAGGACTATGGTTGTATCTTGAATTACTACAGCTTAGGAGGGTTGATCTAAAGTAGAAGGAGATTGTTGTTATGAGGAGGCATTTCAAGGTTGCTTTGAAGCTTGAGGAGGGGATGAGTTCATCGAACTTGTCTTTGTCTCTTGCCATCCTCTATATTTTTTCTTAGAAGCAACAAACAGAGCCAAGTGTTGGAAGGAGAGGCATATTTCTTGGAGGTGGTCCACTTCTTGGCAGGCTCTACACTGGTAAGTGATAATCTCATAGTCAATTGACTATTGGAAAGGAGAATATTCCCACTTTAGTAGAATCGTGTCAATCATCCCTTTACTCCAATCGAGCTCAACGCAAATGCAAGCGAAGGTGTAAATGCCCTTCTTAATCCTGTCCACTTCAATGTTGATAATCTTCCCTAAGGAATTTCCCATTGCAACAAGGATATTTGTAGTCCAAAAATGGGCTAGGAAATTCAAGAACAACACCTAAATTGGGGTATTCATGGCTGTCACGGTTATAGGATCAAATCCTAGAAACTATGGTTGGAAGGATAAATATGAACGACCCCAGAACCATGGTCCATCATTCATAATTTTTTTATGATCCTATGCTTTATGATAATAAACAACGAAGAAATCCTTAGAGTAAAGGAGAATGTCATAGTTGGGAGCCCATAATTGATTCATCCATTGCTTCAATGTAATAATAGAAGGACAAATCCCATTGAAATGACATATTAGCGCATGTTTTTTGAAGATATTCCCAAGCCAAAACTAGAGGATCAAGCACCTCTACTTCCATAATGTATTATGATTTCTCCACTATAAAGGATGGGCCATAAGCTACATTGAGTCCTTGTTCCTCCATAGGCTTAAATTTGACTGCATCAGAAAATAATTTCAGCTGAGAAGAGGAGGGCGTCGTGGAAAATCTAGCCACACCATGCAAACCCAAATTTAGGAAAATTGTGGAGTCCTTTCCCACCTCACATCCACCGAAGGAAAGATCATATGGTCGAACCCTTCCCCTAAAGATGAGCTTCTGAAAATAGGAGGGTATTCCTTCAAACTTGTGGATCTTGGATTTGAGGGTGAAAATTGCACGAGGCCGTCACTCACATGCATATCGAATATCCAAACAAATATCTCACAAAAATGGTGAAGGCTGGAGATGGAAATGGATCAGGATAACACTCAGAAAAAACATCTTGGTCGCGTTGAGAGCATAGGATTAAACCTGGGAAAAAAAATTGTGGGGTTAGTTGCTTCAAAAGAGTCGCCACAGACTACGCATTGGAAGATAAACGATGACCCTGTTGAGGCTGGACGCAAGGAGAAAGAAGAATGTGGGATCAATCCAAGACGTCATACAAGGGAGAAAAGCTTCAAAGCACTTTGGGGGTTTGAATTGAGTGAGAAGGCAAGTCTGCAAAGACCAACATAGGGTGAACAACGAAGGGGAGATATGTAGGAGCCATCGCTAGGGTTTCCTTTGTAGGATTGTATGGTCTCTGTCCTTCCTTAAAATCCATCTCCAATATTTGACCTCCTATAGTTAAACTTGTACTTGTTGAATCTCTAGTCTTCACAGGTTTGATCAAAATCTTAGTTTAGTGGTCACACTGCTTGATAAATCATTCATTGGGAAATGCAATGTGTTCATTATCAACCTTTTGTTAGTAAACTACTGTCACATACCCCAATTTTGTAAATGATGTTAATTGTTTTAATTATATTCCTAAGACATTATGTTAAGTTTAATGCTAAGTAGGAACTAATGACTCAGCAGAGTCAACAGAAATGGAATGTAATTCATAATATTTTATTATTAATAAATAAATTGTGGAGACAATAGCATGGGAGAGCTGTTAAAAAGAGGTTACTGGTCAAATTGGTGGATGGAACTAGGTGGAGGGCAAAAGACAAGTGGCAGCATCCTCAAACACTTCCTAAGTTGCAGGTGGCAACTTCCCTAAAATTGGGGTCATGATCCCCCAAGAAAGTGGGATCAGAGCAGGTGGCTCATTAAATGACAACTAACCCAAAAAGACCTAGGCAATCTTTTAAAAGTACTCAATGAAGAGAGCTCAGGCTGCTCAGATATTTTCTAGAGAGAATTCATTCAAGTGAATGTTATTCAGGAAATTCATTGAGGAAAGGGGGAAAAACAGTAAGGAATTTGTCTGAGAGGATTGCTGCAGTAACTTGGTTTATTACAGGTTTTTAGCTGGGAGAACTTACTGACAAGTTCTGGGTTAATACTGAGTTTGAAGACTAGTATTCGACTTTGCTGCACCTAGTTCCAGCCAAGGAGACCAGAGCAAGCTCGGGGGTCTTGAGGAGACGCTGTTTGAGTGCTCTCCAGGAGTTGGTAGGGAGGAACGGCCTCCCATTGCTGTTGTTGTCCACAGTTTAAACAGGTTCTAACACTTGACTGTTTATGTTTTTAGTAACTGTGAATGTTTGAATACCCACAGTGTTTTTCCACATCTGGGTTTCACCAGACCGTACTCCAGCACAGGGGTAAATTATAGTAAAGATAGTATGATGAGATTGTAAATTGGTAGATTGTCTCTTATTTTATTATCAGAAGGAAGTATTGTTTTACTAACAACCGTTTAGGCTCATAGATAAACTTTTTCCTCCTACAGTACTTCATTCTCAGTAATTCTGTTATTTGAAAAGAACAGATAGAAGATTTTAATAGTGGTATTAAAGAAAAGTCAGACTAGGTTTACCTACGGTTTTAAAACCTTATAATGTTTTTGTTATTTTCCTGTTATTAAAGAATTTAACTTTGATATGCTGGAACGACAGACTCAATTAGTTTTTCAAAGTTATCCTACAGGCCTTTCAGTTCTTATCAGGATTCTTATCCAAAAGAACACATACATAAGTATTTAGGTCATTCTTTGATGTTCTGTCTTATTTAGTCATTTATAAACCATATATGCAACTGTAGTTTTAATTCTAAAAAAAGAAGAAGAAGGATTAACTGGGTAACATACTAACTAAGAAAAAATCAGACTAGTTCCATTATAAATAAATCATATATTTGTTAACTGGTTATGTAAAATAAGATATTACAGAATATAGAAAATGTAAGAACACAATAGATAAATAATAAATTTATTTTGTGTTTATGACTAAATAAGAATACAGTTAATAATATGTAACATTTATAACACAACTCTAATATATATATAATAGAACAATGTATTAGGTTATAATTTAGACTTCAACTGAAATTAAATTCTATACTAAAAGGCGGGTTATAACAGATATCTATTTTTACTGCAATAAATATAAACTTATTATAGTGCAGGATAATAACTAAGGAAAACAATTCCAACTCTCTCAGATAAAAGTAACTAAGTGTAATTAATCACAAGAATAATAGTACTGATACATAAGGTATGATATTTATCAAATATTCATTTTATTATATGTATGGTATTAACAATGAATGTAAATTAAAATCATTATGTACCGATATAGTATTATGGGGAATCTAGTCAATTTAATATTACAAGTTTAATGCATAAATTTTGTACTTGAAAAGAGAGTAACTGTTAGTTACTCAAGTACTTCACCATAAATACAAATTAACAAATGGAGCTACAATATGCTCGTTCTACTAAGTCATTTTATTTAATACAAAATAACCAAAATAACTTATGGAGATATATTAACCCAGAATAAAATTCCAAGAGCATGTAAATTTACTTTTGTAGCCGAGCTCACAGGTTATTGTTATTATTATACAAGTAAGCAAAATAAGAAATATAATAACAACAAGGCACAGCAAGCTTAAGATAACAGAAAGGACTATTAACAACTTGTGTATTAAGTTAGGGTTTTAACCCTGTAAGTACAAAAAGAAAACTAACATTTAAAAAAAAAAGAAAGGTCGAGGGTTTCAAACCCCTTTGTTTTCCAAGTTATTCATTAACTTAACTTTTACACAGTCAAGCCAAGCAGAGAGTCTGAAAGACTTCTTAAGCCACGACTTCTCCAAGTTTTCTCACAGCAGAACTAAATTACAGTTACGGCCTGAACTAAAGCCTCATTACACGGCTCAAAGGCCTCTCTAACTGCTATAAAAACAATAAAAGAAAGTAACAAGCAAACTGAAAACCCCAAGGGTGACAATTTTGGCAACACAACCAATTTGTTCCAGATGGACCAAGCAAATAGTAACGGCCATGGTTAAAAACCAGGCTTACCTGTAAACCTCGTTTTTGTTGTTGTAATCTCGCACAGCCAACCGGAGGAAGAGTCGACCTGTAACAAAAAGGATTCATTAAAAAAAAATTGTTGGAAATATATCTATTAACACTAAAATAAATCAATGAATGAATTTTTGGATTGACAGTCCTCTTACCAGAAAAATTGGGTAAGCATGACCACCATCTATCTGCGAAGCACCCACGAGTTCCAGTAAGAACACCTACTACAGAAAGGGAGGAAAGGATCAACTGCGCAGCACACATACAACAATGTCTCAAGGAATACCTCAACACTCACGACAGAGGAGGAAATTGCAGTTGAGGGTTTGAACAAGGAATCGGCGGGGAAGAAGAAAACCTAAATATGCTCATCAGCCTTCGTGAAAACCCAAACAACGTCACGATAGCACCTCTCTACAGGCAGTGGATGAACCTACAAGAAAGAACAACGACGGGGAGGCTGTCACACAACAATAACAACAGTGCTCTAAGGAGAATCGCAGTAGAACAGAAACTGCCCGAAGGCAAAAGAAGAATGACGGAGTTAGGGTTTGACTGCGGCCTTTTAACAACCCAAGGCATGGTTCAGGAATGGCCACGTTACCACGTAAATTCTTTTCCACAATGTGGGTAGTTTCGTATAGTTCCAATAATTCCAGCATTTCCAAATGATTTCAATCATTTGACATATCCAAAGTTACGCAAAGTGCATGGTAAACATAGTTTTGGAACCTGTATAATCATGTTACAAATAGAACTTATGAGTAATCATCAAAGGGATGAGTACACTTACGACTTTATGTTTATGCTTATTGTGTTACAATCCAAAGTATATTTCTTCACTTTATCATAACTAGAACTCCTTGCATTACAACGATATCCTCAAATGTTATAGTTATAAAATGTTAAGGGCCTTATAATGTGTGGCTTAAGAGAAGAGGAATAAGGTTACTCTCTTAGTAATAAATTTGCTTACTTGCAACTACCTGGATATGTTAGTGATGGTAAGTACCCATTAAATCAACTATAGTTGTTTTTATAAAGGAGTTAAGGAGACCTTAATGGTAAAGAGGATAGAATGTGAATTTTAAAGACAACTCATAGACTTGTTAAGTAACAAGATTTATAATATGACTCAGTTTGTTCGTAGTTTTGGCCATTGTTTATTTAGCCAATCTTATTAAAAATTCAAGCTAAGATATTATTAAGTGATAAAAAGAAATTCTTCAAATTTCTTAAGCTAACCATGATAGATAAATCTATAATTATGGTAGTCACTTACTAAGAATGATTCTAGTATGGAACTAGCAGGTTGTATGAAAGTATACAGGTCTCTAAAGGCATAAATATTTTCTTGAGAATTGAATATTGTTACTGATTCTAATAGACCTTTATTTTCCCAAGTAATTATAGCAGAGAGGAATTTAAAAACCTTTAATACTAGCCTCGTTCATTTGACAGTAGTATGTAATGAGTTTGTAATTTCCTTAAACTGGAGAGAAATGAAAAGTAAGAATTTGATACTGAAGTTCTTTAGAACTATGTGGTACTCTTTCAGACATGGTATAGTTTAGTAAGATGGACAACCAAATGTAGACCTTGATTTTATTTTTCTACCTGTAAGAATGATTTAGAATATTTATTCTCACAGTTAACAATCATGGTAGACGTGAAACAATTCTGAAGCTTTTAAGGATTATAGTATTCAATGACTAAAAAGAAAACAGTTGCAACTATCACTGCCAAACCACTTTCTATGTTCCTTAAGAATTAAAAGAATAGAAGCAGTGAAATGATTATACCTTGAATACTGGAATTTTGTTTAAATATCTTTTACTTTACTGAATTCAATGTTTGCGACAATCCTATATTCAAATGCTTTTAAAATTTCTTTAACAGCGCTCGAAGCTTCGTACCTGTAATCTGTAAAAACAGGAAGAACTCTCTACATTAGCTCGAAAGCTAAGTAAGCCCAGTTTTTACATGACAGTCTCTTTTGTCTGGTCGCAAAAAGAACAAAATCAGTAAACTGAAAAGAACTGTTCTACTGCTAAACATAACCAACGAATAATTAATTTCAATAACAGATAACTAATCAAATAGTTAGTGACTGCATTGTTGAAATTATATGTACTTTAAAAAAATTTAATTTTTTTGGAAATTTTGGGGTTTTGACAACTACACATTGGTATGAGTTCATTATCATTCAAACTACTTTTATTCTAGTTTATAAAGTAACTAGCAAACTTCTGTAGGTTACAATCTACCTTACTGGACAAGGGGGCTAGAAATCCTTCCAGAATTTATTTTTACTGGCTAGACATCAAGTCCATAGCCTTCCAAGGCTAACAGTTTATTTTACTACTTCATATGTGAAACTATATTAAGATGCATGTACCCAATTTAATTAATGCAAATACATAGTTAAATATTGACTTGTAGAAGGCCCAACAACTGTAGTGTTGAAACCTAACGCACTAGAGACTTAGAAAAAGGATAAATTAAGTATTACACATCTGAGTATAGAGTCCCAAACTTAGCCTCATGGAAATTAAACATGACAATTCCCAATGTACATACTTAATAAACATAATGATAATGTATTTTATAAAATGAATGCATGGTGTTTAGAATCTTCCGTATGATGTAATGAACTCAAGTAATTTATAGTAAGTATAAGTTTGTAAATCTATAATGAACTTGAGTGGTAAATATTGTAGTTAACATTTGCAAGAATAAAAATTATCTTTCGTATGAGTGTTACTCTTCAATTCTATGATGTGTGTGTTGACAGCCGCGGTTAAGAAATAAATAAAATTATCATCAAATCATGTCCACAACTACACAAACAAATCAATGCAAGGCACATGCTTCCAATTACAGCATCCAAAATCAATCCCATGGCGATCCCCTACAACCAACTTTCACTAGTATATCTTAGATTAAATGGTTTCCTTTCCTCTAGCCATCAAGTACCACTACATATAAGATTTACCATACCATAATAAAATCTACAACAACATGGTCAGATATGCAACATTACAATCAGATCTGCAAGAAGAGTGCACCCAATAAAAAGATAGGGTGTGTTCCCTTCAGTGGCAGAAACACTACCAACTAAAATAGTCATAACTTGGCCATCAATAAAGCTTTTCCAGTGAAACAAAAAGTGTTTCTTACTAGAGTCATCAATATTGACACAATGGAACAAGTTTCAAAACCCATAAATGAATAGAAATGGGTGAACCATAACCTATGGTTGCACACCTCTCATCATCGTGAGAGTTACATTCATAAACCATGAAGGAGGGGAGAAAGAATAGAAAATAGAGGTGTTCCATAGAAATATAAAGTATCAAGAGCTATCCATCCTACATATAAATCATAACACATAATCCATAAACAATTGCATATTTTATTTCAACCTCCATGGCACATAACACAATAAAATAACATAAATAAGTATATGAACAAATACTTATATTTTATGACAATAGGTTGCAGCAGGACAACTTTCCTCCCAACCATAGACATAATCAATCCTTCCTTGCTTGAACAAGTCACCCCAAGTTGAGACCATGGATCCACATGTAGAGGTTCACTTAGTGGGGAAACCCTCAAAACTACCTTTTATGATAACCACAGTGCTCCCCACTACTATTTTCATGTCTGTCTCCACTAGTTATGGGATGAGACTCCCTTCACCTAACTCGTCTTTCAGGATATCACCATCTCATTTATTGGAGTCCTATGTAATAACCTGTACTATTATAGTGATATAATAGAACCAAAGGATAACATCCACTAGAATAAATATCTAATAGGATCCTACAACAACACAATCTCAATACTTTCAACACTCCCAACATAGTGAGATAACACAAGTCAAGTGAACCAAAGCTCATGATTAACTTCAATAAGGAGAGGGCATATGAATTTATAGCACAAGGAGGTCAACTCTAACCCAAAGGATCAACTCAAATTAGAGAGAGGTAAGGTTAAGCTTCATCATGGAGATTTAACTTGAATTAGTGGAGTGGTGGCTTAGTTAGGAGATTCACTTTCCCATATAAGAACCATGAGGAGGAGTTACCAAAAACCATGGATCTATGAAGAACACAAGTAGGCACAATAATGCATAAGGAGTCTTACAAAACATGGAGGAGGGTACATTAGGTGAGAGAAAGGATCCAATAGGGTCATAAAATGTCCTGGAAACACAAAATAGGAGCATCAATGCATTGTGTATGAGTGGAAGCTATAAAATAGCTTACAACCCCTACAAACTAGGAAAAGGGCTCATAAATGACCAAAAACACATAAATACGTGGAATCTCTCCCAAGGAGGGCACACTAGGAAAGAGGGTCCCACTAAGGTGTGCATAATATGCACTAAAAACTCTATAGTCCATAAAATCAGAAAATAGGGTCCGTTGTAATATGTTTGGGTGACCATCATTATTAATCTCACTAAGGTGCAATTATGGACTAGGATGAACAAACTCAAACCAATAACAAGTTCTAAGGTGTTAAGGATGTAACCATCCCCCCTCACTTTGTGGAATCCATGATCTCCCATACTCTTTTAGTTGCTTTGTCGAGCCAACTGTATATTTAAACAATAGTAATAACATTCAAAGATAACAATAATGACAGTAATAACATTAATATTAATAGTAGTGAAAAAGTCCAAAGTCACATGAAAGATCATAAGTTTTGGGTTTAACAATTGGGGTATTATAGATTTGTAGCAGTTACCTATATAATATATTATAATTGAGATTTAATGTAGTTCCTCCTACCGTTGGAGTTACATGATTTGGGAGTAAGAACAAGCTTTTGTTTCAGGTAGGTCATACATAATAACACCAAGTAGCTTGTAGAACTTGTTTGTACCATGGACCCTAGGGCATGCACCTTCCTAGTGCCAATTTTTTTCCTTCAATTCCCTTGTAATTGTATGACACTACCTGACTTTGGTCATGTGGAGTTGGTTGTTTATGACTACTAATCAACAAACTATACCACTTTTCTTAGAGATTGGCCATACCTACACTTTAAAATACCAATGTTAGACATGCAACAAACTCAACTTGTTCTAATTTTCCTAACAACTGTGCTTAAACCCAATTGTGGTCTTAAACATTCCAATTTTGTGTTCAATCATGCACTTGAACACTTAGCTATATTCACTAAACAACATCAAAGATATATGCCAAGAACAATAAACATAAAACAACACAGAGGTTGACACCCAATCTAGGTGCATTACATTTTATTGTTGAATATATGTATATACAATACAAATAAGGAGTATTTGAATCACTACTCTACTCCTATACAAAAGGAGAGACCAACTCATTGCCGCGACTCTTTTACAATAAGACATGTAAGCTTGGACAAAAGTGCCCATTGCCACCCTACCTGCCAACTAATCTAGGTGGATATTGGTGGTGACCCACCTCTTACACCAAGTTACAATGATTCTCCATCTTCTTGGAATTTTTCTATAGTTTTTTGGGTCCCAAACTTTCAAGGTTGTTTTAATCCCCTAAGTGATGTTTTTTGGTCAATAGAGTGGCCAAGGGTGCCCATGACACCATTTCCCCAATCAAAGGTTGTAATTTTGATTTAGTTAGTTTTGACGAGCTATCGAGCACCCTAAATGAAGGTCGTATGTAAAAGTTATGGCCCCAAGAAGTTAATGTATCAGTTAATCACCTCGAGGGCCATAAATCCTTTTGGTGATTCATCTCCTAGGGTTAGGTTTTTGGATGTTAGGGTTTTTCCCTCTTTATCCTTACGATATAATTCCCTTTTTGGTCTAATTATAATAAGCTCTTGCTAATGAGCGTAGCCGACACATCTCCCTTCTAAGATAAGCTACCACCACTTGAGCTAGTTTGTATTGCTTTGCAATTTACGGTGTTTTTCCATTACATTCATTAATAGAATTTGGGCTTTTCTGTACTACTATGCTTTATGCAAAATATTTGTGTCTATGTTTCTATTTTAAATTATTGCCTTCATTTCGTTCTCTAAATAATCCATATCAATGGTGTTAGATTAATTTGTTCTTGTTGTTTCTCAGTGCATGCCCCCAATGGGATATGGATATCGAGAGTTGGGTCTTGAACTAATAGAGTTTAGGGAAAACTACTCTCGTTGGCCCAAGCAACCTCACAATGCGGGAGAAGAAAATAGTGATAATGACGTAGGAGATTCTATTAAGTTGTTGCTCAAGGAAGCCCTCATGCGATAGAGGAACATGATGATGGATAATTTTTCCTAGATCCTTTGAAAATTGTTGATAGTGACAAATACACATTCAACAAGAAACCATGTTGTAGGTACAAATCCCTTCGAGGTACAAGTTAACATTGGCGTTCCCTAATTTGAAGGATAGATGGATGTAGATTCTTCAGCGAAATATTTAAATATATTAGAGGGTTGCTGCTTTGTTCAAAAAAAATTCCATAGGTGAAAATATCACCTTCACACTCATTAAGTCAATCCCCTGTGTCGAATATTGGTGGAACGGTTACTATGAGAGGCATTCAAGAGATGAGTATGAAATATATAGGACACAACCCACTTGGGCATCTTTTATCAATGTTGTCATGGAGGAATTCTACCTTCTAAAAAACTATGATGACCAATACACGAGATGGATAACTTTGTGAAAGGAGAAAGACCATACGGTGTCAGAGTTCACCAATATATTCCATACATTCCTCTCAAAGATGGGTATCAGATACTACGAACAATACTTGCTCCTAAAGTACTTCAATGGCCTACATTGGTACATCCAGGAAGATATGGATTTTTTGGCCATCTCCTCACTGGGATTTGCTTATCAGTATGTTGTCAATATTGAGCAAACGTTTAAGCAAAAGAATAGGTGGGAGCTTGGATTTGCAAATACACTGTAGTAGAATCTTGGTAAAGGTGACCTTGAATCACATAACAAAGGACAGAGCAATGATGGGAAAAATCATGATAACCAACCCAAACCATAGCTAAAGAAAGGTAACGAGAAATCAAATAAGGACAGTGACAATTGGTGTGAGATCCATAAAATCCCTTGGCACAACATTCACAAATGTCAATAAAAAAATAATTTGTTGGCTAAGACGAAATCCTCAAAGTTGGACTCTAGCTCAAACTTTGATTCGGGGAAAGAGAAGGGAAAGGATAACTATAAATTGAGCACACAGATTTGTAGACAAACACACAACTCACAAAATAGATCACGCAATTTACTCAGCAATTGAAGAATGAAACAGTGCAAAAATGGCTTGCAAATGTGAATGCTTTCATTAATAAAAAAGTAATTAGATAATAATTACAATGAAGTACAATGGCTAAATAGCAATAAGCAATTTGAATCCACATGAGGAAATTCGAATTGATTACACTCTACTTGATTGTAGGTAACTAAGATCTTGTCTAAATCATTATCAGATGACTCAATGGTTAACTGACCTTGTCTAAATCATCACTGGAGTTCATCGGAGTTCTAAAACACAACTCAAGTGTCTAATTCAGTGTTGACTAAGGCCAACTGACTGAGGTAGGTGAGAAATGTGCCTCTCCAACATGCAGCCATGCAAGCCTGGTGCTAACTGAATGTAGAGGACTAGAACTGAATGTAACTGACTCCTAGCTTAGCTTGACTAGTCACCAACTCAACAGCTGACCTTGGTTGGTATCGGTACTCCCAGTGGCTCCTAAATTGTAGGGATTGGTCTAGGATGATCCTAAACTGATGCATGCAAGTGCAATCAGTGGAAGTAGGCCTCAATTAGTGTTCCCCACACTTTAGTAACTGAAACATGTGTCCCAATTAGGCCAAGGGATCCAATGGTGCTAGTGACTAAAAATAGACTGGATGGACTCCCGATTTAGACATGACTCCTGATTTAGACATATGACCAAATTGGAAAAGGGAGGATTAATAATCCTAATACCCCCCGTGAATGCTAACTTGGACAATCTATGGGCCCTGGTAACCAAGACCATAGGTCATCCATTACATCAAGTAAAATAAAGTAACTGCTTAATACAAGGAGCTAGGGGAAAAACCACATGGGAAAAAAGCCCCCCCTCTATCTAAGCAGGTAGAATCAAGATTCAAGTTTGAAAAACTTGAAAATATGTTGCTGCAATCTTCATCTCTGTGAGGTAGCGAAGAAGCATGTATGGTGTGCTATGCACATGTATTCTGGGGCTTGGCATGTAGACTTCTCCTTCTTCTCCAAAATTGATGATGGAAGGAAGGAGGAATGTAACCTTTGTCTCTTGATGGATGAAGAGGTTTATGATCATATATATTCTTCTAAATGTAGTGAGACTGAGCCCTTTCCATGTAGCATCTTACAGGGAGTCTATTGCATCTCTCCGAAGGAGGTAAGATTGCATGGCATAGCACAAGGGTCTTTCCTTTCTAAGTGTTAGATGGGTTTCCAGTCATCTTCCTAGCTTCCATTTTGGAAGTAGGAACTAAATCTAGATCTGAATCACCCTGAATCTCAATCTCATAAAATAAAAGGGATGGATCTGCAATACTAGTAGAAGCTGCAAAAGAAGCAGATGAAATGATTTTACCTTCCCTTGCAAGTGTTTGCTGAGAGTGCACTAGTTCTGAAGGAGGCATGAAATGTGATAAATCATATGCTTTTGAGGCATGATTTGCAACACCTTTCTCTATGATGTTCCCAGTAAAGATATCTGTGATCTCTACTGAGTCGGGACCAAAGAGCACTCGCTTTGGAGAGCCAGTATGGGTCATCTGGTAGACAGATAACAGGTTTGAAGCTAGGGAGGGAACAAATAGGCCATCTTTGAATCTTCCATGTTCAATGTTGATATATCCCTTCCCTTTTGTTTGGACTTTACTATTATTGCACATCTGAATACTATGACCATCAAAGGACTGAAAAGAACAGAATGATTATCTGGATGAAACCATATGGTTGGAAGCTCCAAAATCAATGAGGAAGACATGTGTTGATGTGCAGCAAGCCTTCACTGCATAGCATTTCCTTTGGTATTCTTCATCTTCTTCTTCAGAGTCATCCTTCCTTCCGCTAGCAGGTGCAAAAATGTTATGTTTCTTCAAAAGAAGAGAGCCATTTCATCAAGTTTTCTTCTCATGCAGGAGCTTTCTGAATGAAAGCCCCTTCCACAGTAAGAGCAGAGGACCTTGCCTTTGCCATTCTTCTTACTTCTCTTTGAACCTGAAGGCTCATTTGACTGCTCTTTCTTCACAGGAGACTTATCTCTTTTCTTTCCTTTATCATTCGCTCCCTTAGGTCCTCCTGCAACCAGTGCTTGATCTCTGGAAGATCGAATGATCCCCATTTGGATCAACTTGTCATGCTCATAAGTGAGAGATGAAATGAAAGCATCAAGAGTGGGCATCTTCCAATTTGGAGTAGTGATCCTCATTGATTGAAAAGTTGACACAAAGACTGAGTATTTTGCACTGAGCTTTGAGAGAATGTCAAGAATGAGCTAATCATCCTCCTTCTCCACCTTACATTGCTTCAACTGGTATATCAGGTTCTTGAATTTTGTGAACAATTCATTCAGCGATTCAAATTTGGATGTATTAAGAGAGATTAGTTCATTTTCTAGCTGATGGACCCTCATCTCATCCTGCATATCAAATAAGGAAGCAAGCTTGTCCCAAATCTCCTTGGGAGTCTTCAATCCTTGGATGTGGAATCGAAGATCTCAAGAGAGCGAGGAGAATAAGTATCCATGAGCTTCATCAAGCATGTTCAAGTACTTTTCTTTGTCATGATTCAGAATTGGCACTGCCTTTGTTTCTTCTATGAGTTTGAAGAGATTCTTGGTGTGGAGCAGTACCTCCATGTCTTCCTTCCACTGGTGATAGTTGAAGGGAGGGAGAGGCTCTATTGAATGAGCCATTTTGAATGCATTAAGGAGGACTGAGCTGCTGTAGCGAATGCAGTGAGAAGAAAGGGCTGCTTGTAGTGAATGTTGTGAGAATAGCTGATAACTTGTCACACAATCAAACATACAAAGTAAGGTCAACAATCTGCACTTTTGGAATTTCCTTCACACCCAGCATAGTTGATCAAGCAAGCTTGATCAACAATTTCCTAACTTGGGATATTAAGTGGTAAATTATTTGCTTCTAGTGCAGTACTGGAAGGAGCAATTTGCTCAAAAAAAATGATCCAGCTTGAAATCTGAGGAGGAGAGGTGCCTTGTCCGCTGAGGCTCTGATACCAGATAAATTGAGCACATAGATCTGTAGACAAACACACAACTCACAAAATAGATCACAAAATTTACTCAACAATTGAAGAATGAAACAGTGCAAAAATGGCTTGCAACTGTGAATGCTTTCATTAATCAAAAAGTAATTAGATAATAATTACAATGAAGTACAATGGCTAAATAGCCACAAGCAATTTGAATCCACATGAGGAAATTTGAATTGATTGCACTCTACTTGACTGTAGGTAACTAAGACCTTATCTAAATCATTATTGAAGGACTCAATGGTTAACTGACCTTGTCTAAATCATCACCGGAGTTCATCGAAGTTCTAAAACATAACTCAAGTGTCTAATTCAGTGTTGACTGAGGCCGATTGACTGAAGCAGGTGAGAAATGCGCCTCTCCTGCATGCAGCAATGCAAACCCAGTGCTAACTGAATGTATAGGACTAGAACTGAATGTAACTGACTCCTAACTTAGCTTGACTAGTCACCAACTCAACTCAACTGACCTTCGTTGGTATCGACACTCCCAGTGGCTCCTAAATTGTAGGGATTGTTCCACGAGGCTCCTAAACTGATGCATGAAAGTGCAATCAGTGGCAGTAGGCCTCAATTAGTGTCCCCACACTTTAGTAACTGAAACATGTGCCCCAACTAGGCCAAGTGGATCCAATGGTGCTAGTGACTAAAAATAAACTGGATGGATTCCCGATTTAGACATGACTCTTGATTTAGACATATGATCAAATTGGACAAGGGAGGATTAATAATCCTAATACCCCCCATGAATGCTAACTTGGACAATATTTGGGCCCTGGTAACTAAGACCATAGGTCACCCATTACATCAAGTAAAATAAAGTAATTGCTTAATACAAGGAGCTAGGGAAAAACCACATGGGAACCCCCCCCCCCCACCTCTATCTAAGCAGGTAGAATCAGGATTCAAGTTTGAAAACTTGAAAATATGTTGTTGCAATCTTCATCTCTGTGAGGTAGCGAAGCAGCATGCATGGTGTGCTGTGCACAGGAATTCTGGGGCATGGCATGTAGACTTCTCCTTCTTCTCCAAAATTGATGATGGAAGGAAGGAGGAATGTAACCTTTGTCTCTTGTTGGATGAAGAGGTTTATGATGATATCTATTCTTATGAATGTAGTAATACTAAGCCCTTTCCATGTAGCATCTTACAGGGAGTCTATTTCATCTCTCTGAAGGAGGTAAGATTGCATGGCATATCACAAGGGTCTTTCCTTTGAGAGTTTCGATGGGTTTTCGGTCATCTTCCTAGCTTCTAGTTTGGAAGTAGGGACTAAATCTAGATCTAAATCACCCTGAATCTCAATCTCATAAACTGAAAAGGATGGATTTGCAATACTAGTAGAAGCTACAAAAGAAGCAGATGAAATGATTTTACCTAATAATCAGATTAATAATCCTAATAATAGCATTGATGCATAAACTAGTGTCACCATCCCAACTGCAAATATCCAACCAAAAGAGTCGGATGAGCCAAAGGAAGGGGAGCACCTCTTCCATTTACATTTGTGGGTGAAGGGGAATCTAATACATTTCATTATTGAAAGTGGTAGCTAGAAGAACTTGATATCGGTCAAGGTCTTCAAGAGATTGCAATGGTCGATGATGCCACACCCCTAACCATACACCATCGATTGGTTGATCTAGTGACAAGACATTCGTGTTAGTCAACAATATCCCTACCTTATGGTATCAATCCCTTCAAAGATAAGGTATTATGTGATGTTTACCTAGTTGAAGTTTGTGATGTTAATTTAGGACAACCCTTCATGTGGAAACATCACGTTGTTTATGAGTCTAGTCCCCTTAGAATCATTGTTACTTTGGAAGGACAGCTCTATAGGATACATGAGGTAGGCCCAACTACTACAATTTCCTTGATCTCTACAAAGCGATGTTAGAAGGTCATCTATCAGACTAGGAAATTTGTCCTCTTCATGGTTCGGTGAGAAGGTGGGCAGAAGGTCACTACAATTGCCGCAACCTCATCATAAGGTCTCTCTACACATTAGAACAAAGTAGATATGATTGTAGAAGAATACAGAGATATATTTGCCTCACATAAAGGGGTGCCTCTACATTACCAAGTTAAACATTCATTTGATTTTATACATGGTGATACTTTACATAATGGCCTAGTATATAGACATTGCCTTTTGGAGAATGAAGGAATAAAGCGTTAGATTTAAGAGCTAATCCAAAAAGGCCACATTCAACTGAGCTCATCAACTCGTGGGAACCAAATTTATGTTAGTGTAGAAGAAGGATGGGACATGGCGACTCTGTATTGATTGCAAATCCCCCAAAAAAATCATTGTTAAGAATTAATACCCTTTCCCTACGACTAATGATCTTCTTGATTGTCTTAATGGTGCCAACTTCTTTAGTAAGATTGATTTGAAGTTAGGTTACTACCAGGTCCTGATTGTGCAGGATGATGGATGGAAGACAACCTTCAAGTTTAAAGAAGGATTTTTTGGGTGGTTGGTCATACCTTTCGGTATGACTAATTCTCCAACAACATTTATGAAGATTATGGATGATATATTTTATTAAAGTATTGTAACTTCGGAAGATATTCTATTGTACTTTTGTTGTATTCTCCTTCAGAGATGTTATTCCTCCATTCAAAGATGTCCTTGATGTAATTGGTCATGTAAAAGTCATGAGGTAAACCCTCTATTGTAAGTCGGGGCAATTAGTACCCACAAAAAGTAATATATAAAATATATTTTGAGTCTCCCAAGGTAGGTCATCCCTAATTAGGGAACTTGGCCAACTTAGTTAGTTAGTTGAGGCACTCACCTAATGAATATAAATAGGTAAGGCACCTCTCTCATTCTCACACATCTTACACTCAAGTATTGCATTGGAAAGAGAGAGAGAAAGAGTATAATGTGGAAGATGAGAAACTATTCTTGTTGCTGGGTTTTTACACTCTACTTGGTCGAATTCTATACTGAGGAAGTTTTGTAGGGTTTTCTCCCTTGTGGTTTCCCCAAGGAAATTTTTTGTGTTCTCTTGTGTTGTTGTACTTGTCTTTCTTTCAGTGATTATTTGCTTATGGTTATGATGTTATGATGCCAAGTGTTTTTTAGATCTTGTATAACCATTAAAAATCTAACATGGTATCAGAGCGACCCTGAAATAAGTTTTTGTGCAACCAAAACATTGCTACAACTACAACCACTAAATATTAGGGTTTCATGCTTGAAAACCCTATAAGACAAAAACTAGTCATGTTGGGACTTTCTCTATAACTTGATATTAGAGAATGATCAGGAGTTGAAACTTTGACAAGTCAAAGATAAAATCTTACTATACCCTGTGTAAAATTTTCAGCCTCAGATTCAATATAATATAAAAGATATGATTCCTCCAACTCAAGGTTCCAGCCTCTCCCAGAATTCAACCTTAAACATGTGACCTAGGGATAATCGCTATATCTCGGGCTAGGAAGGTCCAATTGAAATTTCGCAAAATGTTGCAAATAGGGAACGGGCTTTAGTTTCTATGGTAAACATTTCAGACCCCAAGGTGAAACAGTGACATGTGGCAGTTCGTACAAGTTCGCTATGTTGAACAGTCCTGAAATACGTCACCTTGGGAAACTTAGAATAAGTCCCACTTGGTGAATTCGATTCTGATCTAACCTATGGGGTTGGAAAGTCAACAAACCAAGATACCTCAGGACAAATTTTTACACCTTGATGAGCCAAAAATTCGGAGCTATAGCAGAACAAGATCAATCAATTTTGTAGAAGAAACCAGAGGAAAACTAGGGCTTCCTGTTCCGGGCACTTCCCTCCACCAATCAGTTGAAGAAGGAGGACCATCAAATTCGCCCTAGGAGGGTGCATCTCTCTATGTAAGAAGTTCATCATTTTGTGGACTTTCAATTTTTGACCTGATACTGCTGCTGGAGAAAACTAGGGCATCAGATATTTTTCAGTTTTGCCCACAATTTTAGGAAAATAAGTATGTTACTCAGCTCACCTTGAGGAGGCACATCTTTCTATCCAATCAGATCTGAAAGATACCAAAGTTGAAAATTTAGGGTTTCCCTGTCAAACCCTAGGTCCACTAGAACCAGTCTTCCAAAATATTCTTCAATCAAGCATCAAGTTGAAGCATTCTCACTGGTAAGTTCCATCCTCTCTATTTCCATTTGAGGTTCTCATTTTTATCATAATGACAAACAGTACCAAGCTTGAGGACAAGCTTGAAAGAGTCAAGAATTTCTAAGAATGGAATTATAGAGTGCTTATCATGCTTGAAGAAACATGCCATGAAGAACTATGTCAAAGAAGAAGCTGCAAATCCAGACGGAGATTAAGTCAAAGTAAAGCAAAAGAAGGACCTAGTCAAAACAAAGATGAGTATTTCTGTCTCCATTGGATCTCACATGTATCGTCCTTGAAGACTCCCAAGGATATGTTTGATGCAATGAACAACATGTACGAAGATGACCTTGAGAACTCAAATCAAGAATGTGAAGGTGCAATGTAAGAAAACATTCAATAATTACTTCACAAGAAGATCTCATCTCAAGGAGCAATTAGAAGCCGTTGAAGACAATGTCAAAGAAGCACAAGCATAAATTGCAACTTTAAATGGTCTTCCAAATTTAGTCAAGAGAGTTGTTCTAGTAGGAAGATCACATATGGAGAAATGCACGATTGATTGATGGCAAAAGAAGAAGAGATGGCAATCAATCCCTAAAAACTCAGGCCAAGCAGGCAAAGAACAAGAAGGAAGAACATTCCTGCCAAGAATACAAGGACATCTCACAACTCAATGGTTCAATTTTGATGAGAAATGACACTTTGTGAAAGAATATCCCAATAAGGAAGAATGGAAGGATGATATGTTCTAGAAGTACCAGTTGATCATAGAGAATGATGTTTGGATATGAGTTCAAGACATGAAGGGAAGTTTTATGAAGTCTTCCAAGTAGATCTACAAGATCTAGTATACCACATATAAAAGTATCAAAAGATATGAAGCAAGGTTCGTGGTTTCTATAAGAAAGAGAGAGTCGATTATGACAAGACACTGCTCTAGGGGCTAGATGCACCTCTTCAGTAGTAGTAGATATTACACTAGACAATTGGTGTAATCAAAGTAGAATAACAGATCGAGCAACATATATGGTTTGAGACTCTCTATAGAGAACCACCTATGCATAGAAGGATTTTTACAAGCTCAGTATACACCTGTGGGATAGCACATATAGCTACATAAGGAGCTTGAGGATCAACTCGAGTGATGGAGATCCCAACCTTTAATACAAGGTTGAAGATAGAATCCTATAAAGGTCGAGAAGCTCATAGATGGGTGCAAGAGAAAACTTGCAACAAAGTTCGAGATGAAGGATATTGATATCTAGTGACCTCGACAGGTGACATAGATGGATACAAAGAAGTCTAGTAGCAGAGGAGGATACCTATCACTCCAATGTCCTAATACAGATGCAGAGGGAGGATGGTGCTCCACCTCAGAGGGAGTGACTACGGTAGATCTCAAAGTTCGGGAATCTTGACATGATTCTTGGGATTAGAGGTATGATTAAATCCAGAGGACATTTACCTTATCCAAGTAAAATATTCAGAGAAAATAGTATGGTACCTAAAGGGTACTGCATAGATATGATGACTTTGATTGAGTTGGTAGTACTACGAACAGAAATATCAGTCCAACATATTGCAGAAAGCAGAGTGTTTCTCTCAATGCAACCAAGGATTAATATATTGCATCTAAGAAGAACAAGTAAAGATTCCTCAAGTAATGAGGGATATGATCCAGAAGAATTATACCAATGAAGATGAATATTATACTCTTAACCATTTCGTCATTGGATAAGAAGGGATGCACTGGTAGGACACACAGGGACAATTCTATGTGATCTGTGTTGTAAGAAGACTTGTTTAGTATTTTCGATCATGAGCAAGATAGGAACAGGTCCTTGGAATTAGACTATGAAGTTGAATACATTGGCAGAGACTCTAGTAATTCAAGAAGACAGAGATCAAGATGGAGTCTACCAAACAAACAAAGATAAGTATTTGAATTGTCATTTCCTATATATCTAGTTGTTCAAGATGTGTACATAGATCTGTTTCTAGATTCAGGAAATGTATTATGCATATTAGAATATTTGTAGTTTACTACTAATATGCACATGATGGGTAAGTGGCTTGTGTTGTTGTACAACGTTCCATTGCTACTTGTGAAATAATGTCTCGACAAGATGGAAGACATATAGAAAGTTACCGTATATAGATGATTGTTGCATTAGCATGATCTTTATGTATGTCATTATGAACATGTTACGAAATGTTTCTAATCATACAATTGTATTTGACTTGTAGGAAGGATTTTATGCAATCACCCACAAAAGAAGAATGATGCAAGTTGTGAATGTACGATACAGTTGCGAATGTACAAGAGAAGAATGATGCAGTTATAGATGCACAAAAGAAGAATGATGCAAGTTGTGACTGTACAATAAGAGAATTTTAAAGAACAAGTTGTAGAAAGGAGCTGTAAAGCTCGAGTATGTTCCTACAAAGGAACAAGTGGCAGATGTGTTCACTAAGACTCTGGCTCGTGTAAAGTTTGAATACTTTTGAGACACACTTGGTGTAGTCTGAAAGGACCTCTCTCGAAAGAGGGAGTGACGGTATATGGAAGAAGGATGTAGTGGTGGTAGCTTAGTCTAGAGCAGGGCAAGTCTAGCTAGGACTGTTGGCCCGAAAGGGTTAGTCAAACGAGGCTTGTTGATCATAGGGGGTTTAGTATGTATGGCTAGATCAGTTTAACACAAGTGGGTGTGTAAGCTATGACAAGGCTTGTTGGTCCCTAGGAAGATCCATTTGTCTAACTAGGCTTGTTGGCTCAAAAGGGTTAGTAAGTTAGACAAAATGCCCAGATGGATCTACCAGATAACTCACCATGATGCTGCTTTGAGATAACTAGAGGGAAAGATGTATCTTCAATATTGTTATACTAATGATAGTTGGGATGATAGTTTCAGTATTGTTATACTAATGATTGCTGAGATGTTTGCTTCAGTATTGTCATACTGATGATTGTTGAGATATTTGCTTCAGTATTGTTATACTGATGATTGTTGAGATGTGTGCTTCAGTATTGTTATACTGATGATAGTTGAGATGATAGTTTTAGTATTGTTATACTGATGATTGCTGAGATAGTTTCAATGTTGTTACACTGATGATTGACGTTTGTTGAGATATTTGATTAAGATAGTTTTAGTGTTGTTACACTGATGATTGGTGATTGTTGAGATGATTGCTCAGATGGTTTAAGTATTCCTATACTGATGTAGCAAGTCCACTATTTTCATACTGATGATTGTTGATTGATTGATAGTTTCAATATTCTTATACTAATGTAGCAGGTTCAGTATTCTCACACTGATGATTGTTGATTAATGAGATGATTGATAGTTTTGGTATTCCTCTACTGATGTAGCAAGTTCAGTATTTTTATACCGATGTTGATGTGGCAGGTTCAATATTTCTATATTGATGTTGATAAGACGGTTTCAGTATTTCTATATTGATGATGATGAGGTAGTTTCAGTATTTCTATACTGATGTTGATAAGATAATTTCAGTATTTCTATACTGATATTGATAATGAGGTTGCTTCAACATTTGTATGTTGATGCTGATGATGTGGTTGATGATGATGTGGTTGTGGTCCCAACACCTTGTGTTGATGATGTTGATATGGTTATGGTCCCAACACCTTGTGCTAATAATGTTGATGTGGTTGGAGTCACAACACTTTGTGTTGATGATGATGAGGTTTTTTCAACATTTTTATGTTGACGATGACGACGATGTTCCAACATCTCTATGCTAATAATGCAGATGATGATATAACAGTTATTGATGATGTTTCTTTAGCACCAACATGCTAATGTTGTTGTTGTTGTTCCAGTATTTACATACTGATGATGGAGATGTTGATGTTTCAGTATCTACATGTTGATGATGCAAATGTTGATGTTTTCGTATTTATATACTGATGATGTAGATGTTGATGTTTCAGTATTTACATACTAATGATGTAGATGATGATGTTTCAGTATTTACATACTGATGATGTTTCAGTATTCACATACTGATGTTGAAGAAGAAGATTCAGTATTCGCATACTGATGTGGCGGAAGCAAATTCAATATTCAAATATTAATGTGGTAGAAGCAGATCCAATATTCACATACTGATATTACAGAAGAAGGTTCAGGATATTATTCAGTATTCATGTACTGATGTTGAAGAAGAAGAATCAGTATTCGCATACTGATGTGGAAGAAGAATATTTAGTATTCACTTACTGATGTTACATAAGAAGGTTTAGAAGATGATTCAGTATTCACATACTAATGTGGCAAAAGATTATTCAATATTCACATATTGATGTTACAAAAGAAGGTTCGGTATTCAGAAGATGATTTAGTATTCACATACTGATGCTACAGAAGATGATCTAGAAGATGATTCAGATGATTCAGTATCCACATACTGATACTACAGAAGATGATCTAGAATATGATCCAGTATTTATATACTAATAGAAGATGATTCAACAAATATAGAAGATGATTCAGTATTTACATACTGAGATTGCAGAATATAATCCAGCTGAGATCGGTGATGAATATGTATGATAACGTTCCAATACTTCCTATGACATATAGAGATTCACCAGTCAGTTGTACAATTGTGATGTTGGTTTTTGTTGATGTAGAATACCTTCCTAGTTAAGAGGGAGTGTTAAAGTATTGTAGCTTCGGAAGATATTCTATTGTACTTTTGTTGTATTCTCCTTTGGAGATGTCCTTGATGTAATTGGTCATGAGGTAAACCATTCGTTGTAAGTCGGGGCAATAGTACCCACAAAAGTAATATATAAAATGTATTTTGAGTCTCCCAAGGTAGGTCGACCCTAATTAGGGAACTTGACCGACTTAGTTAGTTAGTTGAGGCACTCACCTAATGAATATAAATAGGTGAGGCACCTCTCTCATTCTCACACATCTTACACTCAAGTATTGCATCGGAAGAGAGAGAGAAAGAGTCTATTGTGGAAGATGAGCAACTATTCTTGTTGTTGGGGTTTTACACTGTACTTGGTTGAATTCTATACTAAGGAAGTTTTGCGGGGTTTTCTCCCTTGTGGTTTCCCCGAGGAAAATCTTTGAGTTCTCTTATGTTGTTTTACTTGTCTTTCTTTCAGTGATTCTTTGCTTATGGTTATGATGCCAAATGTTTTTTAGATCTTGTATAACCATTACAAATCTAACATCTTTTTCCCATTCACAAGCTCTTTTATGGTCATATATTTGGGCGACATCCTCATATTTAGCATAACTTAGGTGGACCACTTGGAACACATTCAACAGATCCTTAGTGCCTTGCGCAAACACAAGCTATACAACATTTTGGAGAAATTCTCATTTAGCATGGAGATAATTTAGTATTTAGGATACATCGTGGATGAACATGGGGTGCATGTGGACCCAACCAAGATCCAAAGAATTCATGATTGGCTAACCCTAACAACTCTAACAGGGCTCTGTAAATTCTTGGGCTTTGCCAACTTTTAGTTTGTGATTGGGTTCTCTCATATCGCTTGTCCCTTAATCCAAGTGACCAAGGGTGAAGCCAAACCCCAATTTGCTTGGGGTGCATCAAAACAAAAATCCTTCAAGGATATGATACGATGCCTCTTCTTGGCAATGATCCTCACTCTACTAGACCTACAACAACCTTTTTATATTGAGATAGATCCCTCTAACTATGATATCAATGTAACCCTTGCTCAACATGGACATCCGATGGCCAATCACATAGAGACACTCTCTGGTTCTATCCGCAGGTATCCTGCTTATGATAAGGAGATGTACTCCATTGTGTAGGATTGTCATAAATGGAAACGTTACATCTTAGGGAAGGATACCATAATCCACACTAATCGTAAGCCCCTATAGTTCATGCAGAAACAAGGAAATCATAGAATGACCACCATCAGAAGTGGCCCACATATTTGCAACAGTTCCACCTCAACATTCAGTATAGGAAGGGAAACATCAATCATGTTGTAGATTGTCTCAGTCAACCTTTAGTTGCTGCGCTAACTACTGTTCTCAACTCTTGTGGACACAAGACATCTGGGTGGCCCAAATTGTATGATAGTGACTAAGAATTTTCTATTGCCTGTCAAACATCACAAGAAGGAAGATCGGTTTCAAATTTTCATCTCCATGGTAAACTTTTATGCCATCTTGACCACCTCTATGTTCCTTCAAGTGAGCATGATAAGCTTATTTGGGAGGCAGAATATAGTTGAGTGGTAGGGCACTTCAGCATATAGAAGAATGTCAGAGTGTTGTAAAAGTACTTCTATTGGATGAAGCTCCAATAATACGTTGGTAGGTACATCCAATTGTGCATCACATGTGCCATTTCTAAACCCGCCATTAAGAAGCAAGGATTATACACCCCATTTCCTACCCCATACAGGCCCTGGGAGTCTATCTCCATGTATTACATGTCCTACTTGCCTTCAACTAAGCATGACAACGACTATGTATTTGTGGTTGTTGATCAATTCTTTAAGATGGCAAGATTAACTCCTTGTAAGAAGAGCATCACAATAGAGGTTGTTGCTAAGCTATTCTTCGAGTGTGTTTGGGTTCATTTTGGCCTCCCATGAAGTATTATTTTAGGTCAAGAAAACATGTTCCTAATTACGTTTTGGTCTAGCCTATGGTCTATGATGGACACTAAGTTGATCAAATCAACTGTTTTCCACCCACAAATCGATGGGCATACAAAAGTGGTCAACATGATGATTGCGCATATCTTAAGAATGTACAAATCCAAACATTTTCACACTTAGGATGAGAGCCTTCCTTATGTCCATCATAATTACAACAGATCCCTTCACAACTCTATTAGCCACAACCCTTTTAAGGTATGCTTGGGGTTGCATTTATTTAGCGCAAATTTATGTAGCATTGCCCACTGCATATACACAGATAGAGTCCTCCCATGCTTAAATTGAGTTTGATCGAGAAACCAAATTTGTTGAGTGGATCCAACACATCCAACAACCAGTTCATGATATCTTGCATAAAGCAAATGCCAAGTATACATAATGTCATAACTAGTATCGGTTTCCACATAAGTTTTCGGTTGGTGGTAAGGTTTGGTTACATTTACAGAAAGAGAGCCTCACAAGGTCCCATTAGAAGCTTCCCCCAGTTCGATATGGGCCTTACACCATTACCAAGGCTATGGGTGGGACTGCTTTTGAGTTAAGTATTCCCCCTTTCCTCGGCTTGCACCTTATATTTAATGTGGAGCTACTTTGACCATATTTTCCACCTCTCTTGGACACCTCAAAGCTAGTTGAGCACTTAGCCCCTACAAAACTCAATCCTAATTGCATCGAGAAGGCTACAGTTGACTGGATCATGGACATCGAGATGAAGGGAACTCTCCAGCGAAACATCCAACTATACCGGGTTGTCAAAGTAGGATAACTTCTTCGTTAGGGAAAGTGGCTCACCAGGAGTCAACACTCAACAAAATTTTCCTCAACTGATGGAGGAACTTGATGTAATGGGGATCATTGCTCCCTAAGTGGGGAGGATTAATCCAGGTGGATACTAGTGGCCACCCACCTGTTCCACCAATTTGCAATGGTTCTCCATCTCCTTGGCAATTTTCTATGGTTTTTAGGGTCCCAAACTTATAGGGTCGTTGTGAGGCCGTAAAGGATGTTTTTGGTCCAACTGGGGGGCAAGGGCTACCATGGCACACCATGGTCCTAATGAAAGGTTGTAATTATCATTTGGTTCTTTCCAATAAGCTATTGAGCTCCCTGGGAAGTGAATGTATGGGTTAGCCACCTTGGGGCCTACAAACCCTTTTGGTGCTTCATCTGCAAGGGTTAGGTTTTTAGAATAATCTCTTGTGAATGAGTGTAGCCAATACATCTCTCTTCAGAGATAAGCTACCACTATCTAAGTTAGTTTGTATTTCTTTGTAGTTTACACAATTTTTCCCTTGCATTCATTAATAGAATTTGGGTTTTACTGTCCCCTCCCCTCCCCTCTACTCGCCGAGAGAGGACGCGATTACACTGCTACTGCTGCCAAAACGGGAAATCTAGCCCCATGAACATAGCATAATATGCATTGAAGTAAAATACATGTACAAATGCATTATACATGAAATATACAGTGAAAGCATATCATTCATTCAAGCATTCATCATGTTCATAATAATTAAAAAAAAATACATTATAGAGATTAAACACAAGAAAATACTTATCTTGAGAAGAAGCTTCCTCGCAACGTTCGACCCAACCATAGGCTAGTGTGCTCATCAATCTCTCAGCACCACTGCCACCCCCGAGATGGGCATGATTTCCGCAAGGAATTGGGGAACAACAGGCTCACACATAGCCAAATACACATAAAAGGCAATCAAGCCACTCTAGAGACGAGTTTATCAGGCTGCTAAGGCAGTGGAAAGGTAGAATTGCTAAGCTAGTGAGCTCAACCACCGAGCTATGGACACTTACACAAGATCTGGTTTGGTCTCCACAACACCTGCACACCCAACACAAGGGAGTATCCCTTTCACTGCTACATAGTCCCTCGGGCCATACCTTCCCTTCCAATGCTCTTTAGGGTGTGCATGGAAAGATACCCATCCCTCTTGATCTGTCCGTGAGGTTCCTCTCTTCACTAGGTTTATCAAGCCAATTCTAGGCCTCTTCCACTCCTAACCAATTCAGACCAACACAAGGATTTACAGAACAACAACATACAATGCTGGGTATGAACAAAACATTCCTGGAAGCCAAAAACGAAAATGGCAAAAAGGGGAAAACACCTTGGGATAGCAAATCCGATTTTAGGAAATGCTAATGGACATTACAGGAGCCAAAACGACCCCCATTCACACCCAAATCGTGAATATGAATTTAAAGAATGCCTATGGGCATTACAGGAGCAAATACAACCTCTATAAACACCCAAATCGTGGTTCTCCTCTTTCTATTCACTAAACAATACAAAAACGAGTTTTCCATCTTGGAGAAATTACGAAAAATGCAGAAAATGTGAGGGAAAAACGCCTAGGAGCTCCAACTGCGTGAGGAAGAGAAGGACGTGAATGCATAATGGGATGGGTAACACTTTCTGGGTGATAGCTTACCCGATAAGTGAAATTCACATTTTAAAAAAATGATGGCTTGCCCCAATTCGATTTCGACTGCCATACTCTTCCATTCCCCATGCATTAACTTCCTCAACCAATTTCTGGAAGAAATAAATGATTGGGTGAATAAGACAAAAAAGGTAGTTGACAGCTTTATGGGTTTTCCCTTTGACATTTGGCTCAACACTATTGGCTCAAGGGTTTGAATACCCCCCCCCATTTTGTTGGTTGTGGAACCTGATCTTCTAGATCCAGAGATATTATTCAGTTGTGTTTGTACCCCAGGTGTACTGTACACTCGTTCCCCCTGCTTTGGGGTTTGTGGATGTTTGTTGGCCAATAGTTTTGCGGACCCATGGTATTGGGTTAACCGTAGTATTTTCCCATGGTATTTTTCCCCTATAAAAGAAAGCATTGTAACACGACTGTGTATGGTATTATAGCATTTTAAACAATCTCTGTGATTATGTGAGAGAGGCCGTGAGAGTGTGAAGAGGAAGTGCAATGATTTTGCTACAGGTTGTATCCCTTCATCTTTCTGGACTGTAATAAAAGGACTGGCAATTTCTTTCTGGACGTAGCCCATCTTTTGGGTGAACCACATTATATTTGTGTCTCTCTGTAATGTGTTTAATGTGTTTTGCATCTTGTTTAATGATTTAACTGTATATCTGTTATTGCTTTGCGGTCCTGTTTTCTAACATATTCATTGTGAAATCATGCCCCCATTTCTTTAATGTTGCATTGACATAGCTAGTTGTGGGTATTTTTATTAATTGCATATTTACATGATGTCCAAAATTGTATTGTGCCTAGCTAACACGTGAACCATCAACATCGATTTTAATTACCGAACATAAAATGCTAAATCCATGGTGGGGCCTTGGCCTTGAGCTCCACTCTAGGATTTAATAACGCTATTTACATCATTTACAATTTAATGCAATTGGGGTGAAAATCGGGGTATTACATTTATTGTACTACTATGCTTTATGCAAAATATTTGCGTGTGTGTTTCCATTTTATATTGCTACCTTCATTTCATTCTCCAAACAATCTAGATCACCAAGAAAACCCTATTGCACCTTACCTCCCAACAAATCCCTATTGCACTCGATGAATCTACCTCTTGCAAATCTCAGTCTTCAATAATCTCAAGCTACACCGCAACCTCCTCCAACTACGGAGTTGTTTACCCCATAACCTAGCTCTTGGTTGAATGATCTGCCTTTGGCTTATGCCCCCTTTTTTATAATCGAGGAAGCCCTTCGACTGCTCCCCAAAAGGTATGTGTATGCTCTCCTTCCAAATCTAAGTGGACTCCACTTTCGCAACGACCTAACTAACTAGCCATTTAGTTTATAAATGGACATAATCATCGCATTAATAGTTGCAATTGCTTCTAAAAGTACTGAATGGTTCACTTCTTAGGTTTGTGCCTTCCATGCTCCACACCAATTGTCCAACTATTCAATCACGTCTTCCTTTATGCTAGTCCAACTCTTTTCCAATGTTTCAACTACCCAGGCACGCTTATTTATCCCTATAGTTGTTGCTCCAATTTTTCATGCTTGATTATGCTAATTAGGTATGTTGTTTCCATGTGCCCCCGACATCCCAATTGCCCAACACTCCATCCGTTGTCTGTGGCATCTGGCAATGCCCACTTTGATAGTTAAATGTTGTAACCGCCCCTTGAGTCATTTCCATGGCATACTTGTTCTACTCTTGCCCTTCATTGACACGTTGCTCCTGCTGGCACTTATGCCCACGACCTGAGCTCTCCTTCATCTAAGTTTCCTTTATAATGCTCAATTGAATCTTTCCCGAGGTTTTGTGTGAACCAACTCACTTCCCTAGCCCTATCACCAACACCTCAGTTTGTTGTGCCTGCTAGTGTTGATAAGAGAAAGCCCATACTCTTGCCAAAGTGTTCTTTAGACTGCCTACACCTTATCTAGTCTCACCACTCTACCATGATCTTGTCTCTACCGACTATGTGTGCAATCCACTAGTTGTCGATCAACATGCATGTGCTTGATTTGCGATAATTATCATGAAAGTGTTGAGGATGAAAATAATTTTTTCTTAGAATGTCCTACATACACCCATATTATATCACATTTTCAAAATATTTGCTACAATATTGACCTTCCTAGCCTTTTAACTCATCACGACTATAGTGATCCACAAATGCTTATCTCAAAGCTTTTAAAGCACATTAATAAAATTCCAAAGAAAACTAAACAATTCCTTAACTATTTAAAGCTTTGAAAAATCAAAATTGATATCATCACCCATATTATTTCATTACTGCATCATTACTATATACATGCTAACATCAAAATACTAAAATTATTACTTTTACACAATTTCAACCAAAATGAACCATATCTATCCACTTCCTTATATCTTCCTTCTATCATAAGTAATAAGAACTCTATGGAGTCCCTGGAGTCCCTCGAGTGTGGACCACTTCAACTTAAAATAAAATCATTTTTCTAAACATTCACAATTTGACATTAATTTTGTTGTTGTTATTATTGTTCAAATTTTAAAATTCGAGATCTTTGAGAATGAGTTCAAACCCCTCACAATAGAATTCTAAAGACAAAGTTCCACTTATTAGTGAAAGTATGACTACAACAAAATTCCACCAAATTTTAGGTGTTAAAATTTGGATTTATCCACAATTAAATTACTATTCATTTATTTGACGTGATGGAGCAGTCTTTCCTTCTCAACAATGGAAAATCACGATTTTAATAATGAACCTTTACCATTTCCCCACTTCTACTCTTCGCATGAAATAACTTCACCATGTTACAATTTTAATAATCAAAACGTGAAATCACGACAAAAAGTCATACCAGGGCTGCACGCTACATATTCCCCTCCACACATATATATATATATATATCAGTCTAACCTGGCGACATAACTCGCGGAGGTACATCTCTCACAAAACGGAAGTATAACAACGTAATATAGAAGCTTTTGCTTTTAAAGGTCGAATTTCTCCAGTCTGAAAAATTTACAGGTCGAATTCCAGCAAAATCATAATCGCTGGTATTGGCAGGAAATTGGAAAAGCAGCAGCAGGACAACAAGCGATTAGTAATATGTTCAGCTTACGAATACATTCATGCGAAGAAGAGTTAATGGGTGAGAGCGCCAGCGTCGGCATGTCTGAATCAAGCAGCACGAAGACAACAATGTCCGCCATCGAAGATATCTTCAAAGCTCTCGACATGAATTGCCAGGACGAAGTCGGGGAAGTTTCAGACGTCCGAGGCCCCACCAAGGCCGTCAGATTTTCGTCGGGAAACCCTAGGGTCGAAGAAATAAGAGGAGTTATGCATCTCTTCCGCAATGTTTGCGAGCCTCCGGGCGCTCTCGAGAGCCTTCCGGTAATCATTCACTTATTTCTCTCTCTTCCCCCTTTATTTATTTATTTTTGTTCTATTTTCGTTTTATGTTTTTCCAAAGGTTTTCCCTCATGGAGTCACTGGTTTGATCCTCGTATACGCCCATTCTTTTAAACGCTAATCTCGGTTATCTTTTACGTTGAATTTGAGCACGGGCCCTTGTGCCCGTTAATGAGTACATGATCTTTAGCTGAATTTGGCTGCAAGAAACCGGCAATTCTCAGGTCTGAATTATAACTGTAGAATGGGGGCATACAATCTTAATTCAGGGGGACGTTCCGGTTTCCCTTCAGTTGATGAGCTGCGCACTCTGTAGCCAAATCCAGATAACGGTTTAGCTTTGAAGTTTAGACTCGAATATTCCCAAAACTCATTTACTGATCATGGTCTGAGAGATAAATAAATTATATTCTGGTCAGAGGAGTCTTGGGCAGTTGAATCTTCATGGACGGCTTAGCACAGGCTTATATTTTTAAGTGAATTACATTACACAAGTTTAGATAGATAGGACTGAGGTAAATAAGAACCCTACAAAATATTAGAAAAAATAAATCGAAACACGCTCAAGTAGTGTAGTTAACGGAAGAGACTTGATTTGCAGAAAGGTTGCCCCCCTAAATATGAAGATTTATATTTAACAACTGCAGAACGTGCAAATCTTAAACTAATTAATTATGAAGTCTCCTATCCATGCTTTGGCCGTACCTTGCATTACAAGTTTAAAAAATGAGTGATAAACGATTTGAATTTTGAAAAATTAGAAAATTTGGTATAAACCTGTGATTTTTGCAGCTATCATTTATTACTGCTATGCCATAATCTGTCTCATCAACTTATTTTGAAGAAATTATAAAGCATATTTATTAAAGTTAGTGCAGCTGCAAGACCCATTCTCAGGGAGGATGGTACCCTAGTGAGTTAATTAGGGCAGAGTAAGACCCTAGAAAGTACCCTAGGGCCCAGTAGTCTCTTGGGGTTCTTGGTCTGGGACCAAGTAGGTTGATGCCATGGCAAAGTCCCTAACATATGGTTAGGGCCCCTATATGTCTCTAGGGTATTTTGGACTGGGACCAAACAGTTTCTTGGACACGATGTCCAAGCAGATCCTGTAGGTTCAGACAGAGACCTCCTGGTCTGGGAGCAGGCAGATTCTTGGTCTAGGACCAAGCAGTTCCTGTAGGAGCATTTGTGGTCAGTTAATCAGGTGAATCTTGGTCAAGTTGACCAAGATGGTGACGTGTGATGTCCTTTGTCCTAATCGGTTATTGGTAGGTTGTTTATCAAGTGACCATCCACCCCTTGATGATGTCACCTAGCACGTAACCCTTAGGAGCAGTAGTGAGGACCAGAAGATCACATCACCAGTTTGGATATTCCCCTTATATAGTGATGATAAAAGTATATGTAACAATGTACCTTGAGAGAGAGAAAAAGTCCTTGGTCTTGTTGGTCCTATAGGTAAAAGGGGTTGTTTCTCCCCCTTATGATACACCTTGGTCTTATGGGTATAAGGGTTGCCTTAACTTCTTATTGTGACCCCTTTGGTTCACTTATGGTCCTTTATCTTTTACTTGGTCCTAGCACCCTTATTGTGTGTAACTTTGGTATGATGAATTTTATTTTGTAAGATCATTTGACCATTGGTACCCTATCCCAAGTCAACTTAATTGTATTGTTTTTATTTTTATGACCTTTGACCATTGTACCCTATCTTAAGTTCACTTAACCTTATTTTATGTTTTTGATTGGTAAAAATCCTAAAAGCTAGGAGTAGTTGAGTGATCTTTCTAGAAGGCTTGTCAAGACTATAAATTAAGTTTCACTTCTTTATTTGTGTAAGGCATCTTGACAAAAAGAAAAAGCTTAGATCTGATTCTATGAGTACATCACTGCAATTCACTTGACCTCTAGGGTTTCTGCTGCTTGGAGTTGACGTCTTGGGTTCTTGATGTTCTTGCAAGTAGGTTGTAACCCCTTTGTTGCTAGCTGTGACCTCTTTGGCTTTTGTTGGGCTCATCCGTGACCTTTTTGCTGCATACTTGGCTAGGCCATGGATCTTGTTGCTACTCCCTAACTGGGTCGTGACTGTGGGTTCCTTCTCTTGGTAGGCAACGAAGTCTTCTAGGGCTGAGTTATGTACTATAATTGAAGAAAATAAATGACATTAATATGAAACTTTCATTCACTCATTCTGTCAAACTCTTGAATATCTAGGGTTTTTGATTAAAAATTTACTCATAAACTTGAAATAAAAACCACCACTTCAAGATCTTCTCAAATACTGAAGTATCCATCAAACACATTAAAACACATATATTTTGGTCATAAGATCGGGCAAAACCCCAACTCCGGGGAAAACCCGAGAAGAAGAAATTTTTTATTAAGAAGAATACTCAGAAATTTTTCATCAACACTGAATTAAATTTCTTCAACCCTCATTGACAGAAATACCCAAACTGGAACAACAACAAAATACCTTGATTTTCGTGCTCATTAACAGCTGTACGACCTCCAAACGTGTGTTGTACAACTGTACTTTCCTACCTTGAAAATCGTGCCACACGTGCCTACAATAAATGCAGCTGTACGACCTATCAATTAGGCTGCATTGGGAAATGTGTTGCTCCTTGCCTTCGGAATTGTGACACTGCTCTAGGGCATTCCTTTTCTCTCCTCAATCTTCTTCTTCCTCTCTCTTCATTAATGGTCTGTTCAATTTGTCCTCTCTCTCTTTGTTTATACTTTAAAAAATTGTAACCACTTGTCTTAACCACCTAATCTAGGGTTGAGATACTTTTACAAAATCAAGGGCGATCATTTAATGCCCTCACATTTAATAATTAATTCACTTTAATTATTAAATAAACACTTAAGTGAGACCCATTCTATAAAGTATGAAACATAACTTTATTTATATAACATTCACTTATCACATAAATATACAAGGACAAAGTCTAAGTCCTCCTCATCACACCACACCAAAAATATGAGTGAGGACTTTCATAGTTAATTTTTCAACACTCCCTCTTAACGAGGAAGGTCCACAACACCATCTCCATCTCTGACTCCTGAAACAACTCCCTCCTGCTCTGGAATCACTCTCGGATACAAGTGCTCAACATCCATATTGGAACTCTGAAGCTTAAGACTTGACCTGAGCCTCATTCACCTGCTCATCTACACCATCATTGGACTGGGTGAGTCTCCTGCCAGTGCTTTGGAGAGAATCACTCTCCTCATCAGAACCATGTCTATCAGATTCAACTCTCGCCTCATCGTCTGACTTTGATAGCCACCCACTTGCTCCTGGAAGTACCATGCACCCTCTCAAAACATAGAGCTTGTCCCTGCGATTTCCTAACATAATGTTAATGTAATTATAACTTCGGAAAATATTCACTTGTATGTTTCATATTGTATTTTGTTGTACCTCGACAGAGATGTTTATTCCTTCGATTAGGAGAGTCATTATTATATTTAAGTCATGTAAAGTCATTGAGGTTAACCCTCCATTGTATGTTGGGGCATTAGACCCCAGAGTTAAAGTTGTATTAGGGTTATTAGACTCTCCTGGAGAAGTCGACCCTGTTGAGGGAAAAAGTCAAGTCAAGATAAAGTATAAATAGAGAGAGTGACTCTCTATATTAACACATGCACTCACTCATCAAGTTCGCATGAGAGAGAGAGGACAAGCTCGCACAAGTGAGAGAGAGAGCAGCTGTCGAAGATCATCTTTATACTTTTGTGTTTTACTTTTGCTACTGGTGCTCATTCTATCTCTGAGGAAGTTATGGGGTTTTCTCCTTTATGGTTTCCCCGAGGAAAATCTTTGTGTCTCGTCTCTTGTGACTATTGTTGTGCATGTTATTCTCTCAGATAGGATCCTAGATCATATTGAATAAACTGTAAAAATCTAACATGGTATCAGAGCCAAACTGAGAAGAAGGCATAGTGCAGTTGCATAAGCTAGGGCTTCTTAATTTTTGGGTCTCTCTCCACAGATCATCAAAGAAAGGAGCCTAGGCTAACTATCCTTAGCAAGGCGCATCTTCCTGTCGAAGCAGAATCTGATTCCGGGCATTTTCATTTTTTGGCCTGTCACTACTGTGGGAAATTAGGGCTTTTCACAGAAGTGGAATTTTGGAGTGCAATCAGCAAAGGACTGTTCTCCTCCTCAAAATCGAAATTTTGAGACCAAGATTGAAATTTTTGGTTGGGTAAAACTCCAGGAAAGTCAAACCCTAATTTGATTCTAGACCAAAAAACCAGAACTGCAGAAGACCAGCTCGAGATCTAGTTCGGGCATCTCAAAGTGGTAAGATCTAAATCTTTTGTATTTCCATTTGAGGTTCTCATTAAATATGTCTCACCACACCAAGCTTGAGGATAAGCTTGAAGGAGCTGATAACTTTTGAGCATGGAAGTACAGGATTTCACTAGTCCTTGAAGAGAATGAATTGGACACCTACATAAATGAAGAAGTTCTAGTTGCAGAGGGAGATGAGGTTAAAGCCTTACACAAGAAGAACTTGGTCAAGGCCAAGAGGATTATTGTTGATTCCATCAAGGATCACCTTATGCCACATGTGTCTTCCTTAAAGACACCTAAAGAGATGTTTGATTCCTTGACCAAGCAATTTGAAGGAAAGAATATAAATCGAAAGGTGGCCTTGCGGAATCAGTTGAAGAATGTGAAGATCCAGAATGCAGAGACCATACAGTCATACTTTACAAGGGTTTGTCAAATCAAGGAACAACTTGAATCTGTGGGAGAAGACATAGAGAATGGAGAAGTTGTGATGACAACCTTAAATGGTCTCCCTAGATCATGGGACTCCTTTATTCAAGGAATTTGTGCTTGAAGAAAGTTAATCACTTTCAGTAGGTTGTGGGAGGAATGCTCACAAGAAGAAGCTCGAATCATAGCTCGAGAAGAAAAGATGGGAAATGAAGATCAAGCTCTCACAACACACACCAAGAATAACAAATGGGAGCACTCTCATCACAAGAAAGAAAAACATCACCGCTAGAATCAAAAGGATAACCTTAGAATACCCAGGAGAGATCTATCTCATATCAAATCCTATACTTGTGATGAGAAGGGACATTTTTCCAGAGATTGTCCTAAGAACACAAAGAAAAGACATCATGCTCACACTGCAGAGGATGATGAACGTCCCAGGAAGAGAACTAAAGGAGATTGTGAAGATTCTTCAAGCGATGAAGAATATGTTCTGATTTCAGCTCTCACAGGTACTGTTTCACATGGGAGCAATGATTGGCTTGTAGATAGTGGGGCTTCCAAGCATATGATAGGATTTAAGGAATCCTTTGTGAATCTATTTGAACATGAGTCACTTGACAAGGTGAAACTTGGAGATGACTACCAATACCCCATAAAAGGAAGTGGTGAAGCCTCTTACAAGCCAAACTTTGGAAAATATTTGAAGATGAAGGATGTTCTATATGTACCAGGACTCAAGAAGAATCTTCTCTCCATATCTGCATTGAATGCAAAAGGTACGAGAGTTGCATTTATTGATGGCCAAGTTCTTATGTGGCCAAAAGGAAAGACCATAGATGATGCAATAGTGATTGGAGAGCAAGAGGGAGGCTTATACAAACTGAAGGGCCAACCTGAACAAGCCTTGGTCCATGACTCCATGGAGCCAAGAGAATTATGGCATAGAAGGCTTGCACATGTGCACTATAGAGCACTATCACTTGCAAGCAAAACAGTTAACGATTTTCTTGAAATCTAGACAAAGCATGAAGGCATTTGCAAAGGATGTGCGAAGGGAAAGAACATAAAGAAGACATTTCCAAGTAGCGAGAGCAAAGCAAAAGGAATCTTGGAAGTCATCCACTTTGATGTATGTGGTCCATTGTCATCCAGTTCATTGAGTGGGTATGTGTATTATGTTTCTTTCATTGATGATTTTTCTAGGAAGACTTGGATATATTTCTTGAAGAGCAAAGATGAAGTATTCAACAAATTTAAGGAATTCAAAGCCTTGATGGAGAATTACACAAAAGAAAATCAAGACCTTTCGATCAGACAGTGGCGGAGAATTCGCATCAAAAGAATTCAAGGAATTATGCAGAGAGTTAGGGATTAAGAGGGAGTTGACCACTCCATATAATCCACAACAAAATGGAGTTGCAGAAAGGAAGAATAGAACGCTTATGGAAGCAACAAGGGCAATGCTTCATGATCAGGATCTTCCCATGCATCTATGGGCAAATGCTGCAAGAACAACTTTGTATGTACAAAATTGTACTACACAGATTACTGGACAATAAGACACCAGAGGAAACTTTCTCTGGTAAGAAACCAGAAGTCTGCTATATTAGGATATTTGGCTGCCTGGTGTACATACACATTCTGAAGGAGAAGAGAACAAAATTAAACCCTTCAAGAAAGAAGGGCATATTTGTGGGATATAGTGAAAACTCGAAGGCTTACAGAATATACTTTCCAGGGTACAAGAAGATCGATGTCAGCAGGAATGTGACATTTGACGAAGACTCAACATACAACAAATCCAGAAAATTACCTATTGAAGACATTGAAGAACTAGAAGTACTCAGGATCCGAGATACAACAATGAATGAAGCAACTCCAGAAGAAGATCGAGAAATGGAAGAACCTCAGGAACTTGTAGATCCACCCCGTGAGAAGAATTCTCACAAGAGGAAACCAACATGGGTACGAGAGGCAATTCTAGATGCAGGGAGATATGGCGCTCCAGAAGGAATACACAGAGAAAGCAAGAGACCTAGGCCATACTCCAGCTATGTAGCCCTACTGTTCGATATCATTAATAAGGAACCTTCTAGCTACGAAGAAGCGATAGAAAAAAAGAATGGAAGGATGCCATGATCGAGGAATACCAGTCGATCATGAAGAATGATGTCAGGGATGTGGTCTCGAGACCAGAAGGGAAGTCTGCTGTAACTTCCAAGTGGATCTACAAGATCAAGCATGCTGTAGATGGCAGCATAGAAAAATATTAAGCGAGATTTGTGGCACATGGCTTCTCCCAGAAGGAAGGTGTTAACACCCTGTAATTTTCCTATGGTCGTGGTAGGAAGTCATAGAGGTAACCATTTCAAACCAACCTTTAGACTGTATTCTAGCCAATACAGTTAGAGAGGGCTCTCTCTTTGTCACAAAGGTATTCACATATACATTTGGCTATAAACAGGCATTCAGAAGGCTAGATCTCTGAGGAGAACAAGATGTTTATAGATTTAAAGATTGTAAGTCAAACATATAAGAAATACCATTTAGGCCATGGAGTCATAGTCTGAATCATTCAAGGATATTACAACAAATAATGAACAATGATTTTCCCTTTCGCATTTCGAGGCAAAGTAAGTGTAATATTTAGCCAAATATCTTCAAGTGGTGGTAGAAGAAAGGAGAAAAAGTCCAGTGCAGCAAGGGGCACCTATCTATGGATGAATCCCTTGAAGACACCTTAAGCAGAAACAACAAATAAGGGAAATGGCAGAAATGGAGCATCTAACAAGGATGAATTCCATAACAATCATCACAAACACATTACAAATGCTACATCTGATGAAATGAGTGCTTAATAAAACGAATTCCTCACATATAATCTAGAAAGCATTAGCAGGAATTTACACATGAAATGATATAAACTGTAAACACAAACTGAATATTAACATTGTAATGAATCTCATAAACTCATAGAAACATTTTCATTATCGCTTCCAAGAAAATTTGCAGAGCTACAATATGAGCACAGAGACTTCAAAAAATGAAAGTCTGATCAATCCTTGAACCTCCAAATCATAGGACATGAATTTTTTTTGCGTATACCCCCTCATTTTTTTACCGGTTTAGACCTTTGCAGGGGAATTAGTGCAGCTGCTCATGTAGACATCTCCAAAATTTAGCACAAGTGCTAACATAAGGGATAGATTATGAGGAGACTTTTGCACTTGTAGCCAGATACATTTCCATCAGAACAATACTTGCTTTGGCTGCAGTGATGAAATGGAAGATACACCAGATGGATGTCAAGACAACATTCTTGAATGGTGTAGTGGAAGAGGAAGTGTATGTGGAGCAACCACTCAAATTTGAGACACATGACATGTAGGCTCATGTGTGCAAATTGAAGAAAGCTTTGTACAGATTGAAGTAGGCGCCCAGGACATGGTAAGGCAGGATGGACAACTTCCTGACTAGTTTGGGATTTACCAAGAGTAAAGCAGACTCCAACCTTTACTACAAGGTTTAGAAAGGGAACCAAGTGATACTACTATTGTATGTAGATGACCTGTTTGTGCTAGGTGAGGATGGGTGGATTGCTGATACAAAGAGGGAGCTTGCCGTCGAGTTCGAGATGAAGGACTTATGCATAATGCATTATTTTCTAGGTATGGAGGTGTGGCAGAGTACAGATGGAGTCTTCCTTGGTCAAAGGAAGTATACATTAGAGATCTTGAAGAGGTTCGAGATGATGGACTGCAAGGCAATAACCACACCCATGGTATCGAACTGGAAGCTACTTTGCGATGCTTCATCAGAGTCAATTGATGCCACGATATATCGTCAGATGATGGGATCATTGATGTACATGATGGACACAAGACCAGACATATGTTTTGCTGTGAACACTTTGAGCCAGTTCCTGACGGATCCGAGACAAGTTCACTTGGTTGCTGCAAAGCATATATTGAGGTACCTGAAGGGTAAAGTTGATTATGGGCTCAGATATGACGCGAATCAAAAGGTTAACCTGCAGGGTTATGTTGATTTGGAATGGGCTGGCAGTGCCTTAGATAGAAAGAGCACTTCGGGGTGCTGCTTCAGTATGGGATTAGGTGTGATCTCTTGGCTTAGAAGGAAGCAGTCCTACGTGGCACTGAGTACAGCCGAAGCAGAATATGTCGTAGCTTGTTCAGCTAGTTGTGAGGCAGTATGGCTTAGGAAGCTATTGTCTGATTTGTTTGATCTCCAGTTAGAGGCGACTTGTATCGTCTGTGACAACCAGAGTTGTGTAAAGTTGTCCGAGAACCCAGTGTTCCATGATAAGTCGAAGCATATTGAGATCAAGTACCACTATATCAGGGATATGGTGTAGAAAGGAGCAGTGAAGCTCCAATATGTTGCGACGGACGAACAAATAGCTGATGTGTTGACCAAGCCACTAGCCAGAGTGAAGTTTGATTACTTCAGAGAAAAGCTTGGTGTACTTCAGATCGAGGTTCCTCCCAAGGGGAGGTGATGGATCCGGAAGATGCAGATGCACGAGAGCCATTCTCACATGGTGGTAGGTATGTCCTCCCATGGTGCAGTTGTAAGGGCTGTAGTCAAGATGTGTGCATTTGGGCTGTGCTTCGAGTGACGATGAGATGATTTGAAGATGATGAGATGATAATAGGGGATTCAGGTTTTGCAGAGGCATATAATTAGTCTTGGGATGCTCCTTTAGGTTTTCCAAAAGCATATAATCGGTCCTGGGAGATCCTTCAGGTTTTGCAGAGGCATATAATTAGTCCTGGGAGATCCTTCAGGTTTTGCAGAGCCATATAATCAGTCTTGGGATGCTTCTCAAGTTTTGCAGAGGCATATAATTAGTCCTGGGAGATCCTTCAGGTTTTGCAGAGGCATATAATTAGTCCTGGGATGCTCCTTCAGGTTTTGTAGAGGCATATAATCAGTCCTGGGAGATCCTTCAGGTTTTGCAAGGCAATAATTTCTGAGCTATACCTACTTGATGATTTGAAGACCTACATGGAGGCTAGGCCTACATCCATCATGAAAAAAGGCTGGCTCTGTAGAACTTCCTGTGACAAGTAGATTCGAGAGATAGCACCATTTGATCGAGATGATGAGGATAGCAGCAGCAGTGACGATGATGATCCAGTGTTGAAGACTTGTGCCTATATGTATTGATGTCTGTGTCAAGAGAATACCTTCTTAGTTAAGAGCAAGTGTTAATGTAATTATAACTTCATAAGATATTTACTTGTATATTTCATATTGTATTTTATTGTACCCCGATGAAGATGTTTATTCCTTCGATCACGAGAGTCATTATTATATTTAAGTCATGTAAAGTCATTGAGGTTAACCCTCCCTTGTATGTTGGGGCATTAGACCCCAGAGTTAAGTTGTATTAGGGTTATTAGACTCTCCTAGAGAAGTCGACCCTGTTGAGGGAAAAAGTCAAGTCAGGATAAAGTATAAATAGAGAGACTGACTTTATTTTAACACACACACTCACTCATCAAGTTCACATGAGAGAGAGAGGACAAGCTCGCACAAGTGAGAGAGAGAGCAGCTGTCGAAGATCATCTTTATTTTTTTAGGTTTACTTTTGCTAATGGTGCTCATTCCATCTCTGCCGAAGTTACGGGGTTTTCTCCTTTATGGTTTCCCCGAGGAAAATCTTTGCGTCTCTTGTCCCTTGTGATTATTGTTGTGCATGTTATTCTCTCAGATAAGATCCTAGATCATATTCAATAAACTGTAAAAATCTAACATAGAATAGTAGTACCAACTGGCTCATCTCTCCGATAGAGGAAAACATGGCCAGACCTCACCATCATCCCATAACCTGCATCCTCAAAGGATGATATTGAGAGTTTGCTAACTCTCATCCCAGGTACAAAAAGCACTCCGTGTATCTCCAAGATCTCACCAAGGTCTAGTTGGAACTTGATTGTTCCAATCCCTTGTATCGCCACTTGTGGACTGTCAATCTGAATGTAGTGTCGTGGCCCCAACTTTGTGATGATCTGAAAGATATCATAGATTCCAGTCATGTGTCTGGTTGCACCACTGTCAACAACCTAGACATTCTAAAAAATTGAGCTCCCTATACCGGAATCAATCGAGGCAAGAGAAAATTCTTGCTCAAACTTTGCTGCATAATCTTCTACTGCTGCAGACGCTGCCATGTCTATCTCAGTCTTCTCTTTCTTCTTCTCAGGACACTTCGAGGCATAATCTCCTATCTGACCACACTGGTAACATCTAACTTGATTGATGCCTTTCTTCTTCTTGTTAACTTTTGTTGCAATGCCACGTTTTGCTCCACCCATTCATTGACTTGACTACCCAAAGACCCTTCTTGAATCTCCTTTCGAGTAAAGTCATCCCACAGTTTGGACCAATTGGGAAGCTTTTGTTGGACACAATGGCCACATTGAGAGGGGGGGTGAATCAATGTGTGAGCAATTTAAACCTTTTTGTCTTCTTTTAATCAATCAGACTATATCAATAATCAAGCATTATGTTACCAATCACATTATCATATTCATTAGTTAAATCGTAAGCACAACAAACACATCAAAGAGAGTGAGTTTTATTTGTAATGTGAGTTTTATTTATGGTAATGGAAGACTACAATCTTCGCGATTACAATCAACACCAACTGATGAAAAGAGCGCCAACTCTTGTAACAGGACCCAACCTGATTTTCTTAGCTCCAACTAAGAAAGGGTTGAGGAGTCCAATCCTCAAGTGCAAGATTCTACTTGCAAGCTTGATGCCAATCTCTGATTTTCATCAATTTGCTGCAATCATATACCTTTGCTGCTCAATCATCCTCTGCTTGTCAATCTTCTCATCAACACTGCTGGTCAATCTCTGCTCATATACATCATAGTTACTGCTGCTCTCACTGATCATTAGATATTCATCATCAAAGCATCATCATAGTGTACAAGGTATTGTCATGGTGTACAAGGCACCATCAACATCATATCATCATCCTCATACAGTAGTGTCAACATCATCATGGCATACTTCATCATCAAGAGTATATCTTCATCAGATCAACGTGTAAAAGTATGCATAAACATCATCATCATCATAGAATATAAATCTTCACACATCATTGTTACATCACTGTGTACATGATGTGACTGTGCATCAAACTAGGGTACATCATTTCACTTTACTGTACATATACCACTGTATGCACTTATTACTCTACACTCATTTCACTGTACATATATGTACATACATTTATACATATTCATTGGTTTCATACATACATACCTTGTCTATTATTTGAGTATGTCACTGTAGAAGACCCCAGAAATGTAGACTGTTTATACTGATGAAACTTGGTCTGTGTATTAGCTGAAAGGAAGACAAATTCGGACTGTGTAAGTGCTGTAGATGACTTCAACATCAGACAATAATCACTGTAGTAGGCTCGGTTTTACCATCAACTGATCACTGTTCAAGCATCAACAACTTGTGAATGTATTGTGGATGACCTTAAGTCAAAACTTGGAACTGTTTGTGTTTAATGAAGCCCAAGAGATATCAGATCAGACCCAAAAGGAATACTCCTCCTTGAAAATTCAGACTGTTTATATGCTGAAGAAAGGTCAAATTCGTGATTGTTTGCTGCTCCTTCACACTGCTGCTCCTGCCTCAGTTCCGAAAAGTCTGAGTCCATCTACACTGAAATTCCACCGAGTGCTAATGCTGCTACAAATTCAGACTATGTTAAGACTTGTGAAAGCTCGGTTCTGCTAGCAGTGAACACCAAGTAGACTGCTGTATACTCTTCAAAAAGATAAGAAAAGGTCTCCAAAAAGATGCCTGAGTACAAGGTCTGCTCCCATGAGTTTCTTTCCTCAGCTGAGCGAAACAAAACCTCATTCAATTGCTCCTCCTCAGTCTGCGGGTTCACTTCTTCACTGTTGTTTGCAACAGTCCTGAAAAAGTCAAATCTCCACCGAAAATTTGCCTCAGATTAATCATCCGAAAATTATAAAACTAAGACTTGGAAAAACAAGGTTTCCTCTGCTGCTGTTTGTCACCACCGAATTTCCTCAGCCAACAGTCCACGAGTTTTTCCTCAGTCAACAAGCTTCTTCTTCATCTTTGTTGGATGTCATTTGAGTGTGATCAAGTTAGAGTTTATATACTCTTTCAATGTTTGTCCACATCCATGAAATAGGGCAGACTTCTAGGTAAGTTTTTTATTTTATTTTTGTTTTTATTTTGTCACACAAACATCCTTCAAAGTCAACCTTACCATTTAAAGATGGTTTTTAGGGTTTGTAAGATTGCATGTAATATTTTAATTTTGTTTTAACCCAAGACTTTTTAATAGTCAACCAAAAGTCATCTTCAATGGTTGTCACAAGCCCCTCAAGGTCACCACAAGCTCCACATCATTGTTAAAGATGATATGCCAATAAGAGTGCATCAAATCAGTGTTATGTCCCCAACACCCAAAATGAAGGGTGCAAACCATCTTCAAGGGTTTCAGTACCCCATCAACACACAAGTGACCCATATGCAAGAGGACCATCATCTCGATGCAAGTATGAGGGCTTCTTCAACCGTTGTGGGCTTCAACACACCATGACCTTGTTTCATATGAAATTGTTCAATCAAATGACCACAGTATGGGTCATTTGGGTCAATCACAACCATCATGGGTTCCATTATGAGAGCATCATCAAGATCATCACTTAGGGCTTCATCATAGCACATGAGAACCATGTATGTCATTTAAGAGCAGGGATCCACCATGTAATCCAAAGGATATCATGTGTGTGGGCTTCATGACCAACTTGTGGGTCCAAGTACTTCTTCAAGGGCTTCTTCACCAAGCAAGAGACTTCATGGACTTCTTCAACCACTTAAACCATACAAGAGGACCTCCAAGGGTCAAGATCCATCATGCTACCTCCTGTGGGGTTACTAAGCCTTCTCCTAGGGTACTGTGACCCTATCAAAGCATGAATGACCATAGAATGGGTCATTAATGCTTCTTAAACCCATCAAGGGCTTCTCGATAGTCCATATGGGCTTCAACACAATCTCTAGGGTCTTCAACATCATTAGTAGGGTCTTCAACATTGTTAACAAGGAGATGGCTCCAAGATCCAACCTCGAGGGTACAAGGACCCTGTCAACTGGATACAAGGTGCTTTATGGCACAACGTATCTCTGTAAGGGCTCCAAAGCACTGGATGTGAGAGTACCGGGATCATCCATACTTGTGCACTGCAAGAGGGACTTGGTGGCATCAATGACTGCCTGTGGGGCCACTGTAAGTCCCATGTTGGCATCAATGACAATTCAATCAACAATCTTCCCCTTTGTCATTGATGACAACAACTCATGCCCCCCTTGCGAGCATGCTCCCCATTTGTCTTCATCTCTCCCCCTTTAGCATCAATGGCAAAGGGTGACCACATATCTGCATCTGAAGGTACTGATCATTGCTCCCCCTGTCAACATGCACAATCCTAGGACCTGTATGTATGCTTGGAGTAGCCATCCTTTCTCCTTTGAGTTCATCCTCGAGTCTTATGAACTCAAGGTGTGCTAAGGTCTTTGAGGGACCTTAAGCTTGGCTTGCCATATGGTAGCCATTCTCTTTGTACTAATCAACCTCTCCTATCTGTAACTGCTTGATCTTCTTCATCCATACTTGCTTCTTGTCATTTGTCCTTTCATCATTTGTTCCTTCATTTTTATTGGCTTTCCTGGATGAATTGTATGAGAAACTTCTCATGGATTGTTTCCGTGTACTCCAACAGTCTTGAGCTTTATTCCCAAAGCCACTGCAACTATAACATCTCATCGTACGACAATATGCAACAATGTGACCAACATGGTTGCATGTCTAATACTTGACTGAGCTGTTGGAACTTCCAACACTTCTTTGATCAACTTCATTCCTCCATACTGGAGAGTGTCCTTGACTGTAGGGCTTTGTCTTCTGATCTTCAAATCTTCTTGCATTGGTTTTCTTCCAAGATTCACTGGTTCTTCTTGCTGATATGTATGAAGGAGTCCTCCTTGGTTGACTTCTTTGACTTGCACATTCTTGGGCTTTGTGACCAAACCCACTATAGGTGTAGCATCTTAATGTGTGACAGGTGGCAGCAAGATGTCCCACTTGGTTACATGACAAGCATCTAACTTTGTCATTGGGGCTTCCAACACTCTTTATTTCGTAGAGTCTACAATCCATAGCCTTATGACCAAAGTTGGAACAAGAAAAACAGTAACCATTACAGCCATTTTCATACCTGGGACTTTGGTTCCATCTTGAAGTTGTTTCTTTTTTGAGTTTGCTTTGAGCATTAGTCCTAACTCCTTGATGCATACTTGGAATTCCAGAGTTTTTGTTGCCATTTGCAGGTGCATGGGGAGCAGCTTTGGACGTTGATGGACCTGCTTCTGGAGTCTTGGGGCAAGTGCCATCTTTAGATTTTTCTCCCTCCTTGTAACCAAGACCAGTCTTGTCAAATGGAGATCTTTGGCAATCCAAGATCTTATCTAGGACAACTGAACTGTCCTTGAACTTGACTAATGCATCATTCTTTTCACCTTTCTTTCTGAGACCAACTACCTCCATTTCTAGTTTTTGGATTGTCTGCTCCTTTTCTTCCTACTGATTCTTCAAGATTTCTTCTATCCTCTTGGCTTCCTCTAGCTGAGTCTTCAAATCATGATGAGCCTTTCTAGTTTCTTCAAGCTCTTATGAGTCTTCACCAGGCTCTTGTCGTTTTTCCTTTTGACGGATCAATTTAGTCTTTAGTTGTTCAACTTCAACATCCTTGTCTTCCTACTGATCCCGCAACTCTTTAGTGTTTGAGCTTCACAAGCAATACTCTCATTGTCATGGTCTTCTATTGATATTCATTCAAAGAATCCAAGATTTTCTTTTTGAATGACCACAGAATGGGTCGTTAATGCTTCTTCAACCCATCAAGGGCTTCTCCATCGTTAATAAGGGCTTCAACACAATCTCTAGGGTTTTCAACATCATCAACAGTGTGTTCAGCATTGTCAAGATGGTGGTGGCTCCAAGATCCAACCTTGTGGGTACAGGGACCTTGTCAACTAGATACAAGGTGCTTTAAGGCACAACCCATCTCTATAAGGGCTCCAAAGCACTGGATATGAGAGTACTGGGATCATCCATACCTGTGAATTGCAAGAGGGACTTGGTGGCATCAATAATTGCCTTTGGGGCCACTCCAAGTCCCATGTTGGCATCAATGAAAATTCAATCAACAACTTTTCTCTACCAACAAATACTTCACAAATACTTCCCACTTCTTGGTGAAACCCGTCAGGGTTATCCTCACTAGTTTTGAATCAAGGACAATATCTCCTACGACTTCTAACTCATCTTTGACTTGTGCCACTTGAGTTTAAGTAGGAAGCCACACCCTCATCTTTGTTCATCCTGACATTGTGTAGCTTGACCTTCAGTGCCATCTTGCGGTTCTCGTTCTTGGCTTCAAATAACTGGTTCAGGGTATCCCACATGTCTTTAGCAGTTTTCTTCTCTGCCAAATGTGGAATGAGATGATCTTTTACTCCATCTAGGATCACTGTCTGGGCTCTGGCTTCAAGGGCTTCAAACTCATCCATAGCATCCTGGTTTGTAGGTTTGGTCATCTTGGTGTTAGCAAAACTCCATATTTTCCATTCTTTTAGCACAACAGTAATCCTTACTTTCCATGGAAGATGGTTGGATATTCAATCCAATCTATCTTCATACTGTATACTCATCATTGGAATTTACTTATAACAAATCTTTTAACTTGAAAGACAACACAACTCCTAACTGTGAATCACAATCTTGAACCCTACTTCAATTCAACTATGATACTAGGAAGAAAATAAATGACATTAATATGAAAGTTTCATATCAATGTCATATATTCAAGTGTTTGACAAAATGTGAATGAAAGTTTCATATTAATGTCATTTATTTTCTTCAGTAAGTAGAAGGTGTCTTTGCCTTCATAAGAGTGTTGTTGAAGCCTGGTTAAAGGATTGAAGTTTCTCTTCATATTGCTTAAGGATTTGAGGTCTGTACACTTACTACTATATGTTGAATTTTTACTTAGGAAGTGTTTGTCCATTTATGCCTTGGGGTGGACAAGGACACTTTTTTTTTTCGTAACTAGGGGAATCAACAACTGGGGACGGGCTGGTACTCGCGTGACACGGGGTCCAGGGATCCAATCCGCTACCACTATACCCCTAGGTGCATCCACAGGGCTTGAACCATGGCGCACGGGTAAATTTGGGGGGGATTTGAACACGAGACCTTCCAATTACAGCGAATTTCAACAATTCCACTTTACCACTTGCTCTGCCCCCCCACGGGCTGGACAAGGACACTTTAATAAGTGGTCCCTAGCCTATTTAAAGAGGTGGAAATGACTTTATTATAAAGTGACCTTTTTTAATGAGAGTTTGAGCTATAATATTTTAAAAGTGACTTTATGATATTTAAATGAGGGTGTGCATTAAATTCTCATTTTATTATTTAATAGTGATTTTTAATGAGGAAATAAGATGGGTCCTAGATCTCATTCAGTTGGCTTTTAATCTAATCCATTGATTTGGAGGTGGAAGTTACTCAATAAAAAAGGGCTTGGGAAAGGCAAATCTAATTCATTGTTCACATTCCAAAGAGAGATTTTTTTGGAGAGAGGAGGAGCAAGAGAGAAGAGAAGAACCAGAGAGTAAACCCTTGCACAAAATTCCAAAACCAGGAAGAGAAAAGAGGGCACAAATTTTGATACATTTGTACTAGTAGAATGGCACGAATCCCAATGCAGCTGTACAACAATTCATGCAGGCAGACCGTACAACATTTAATGCAGGTCGTATAGTCTGTACAACACATAAATCGAGGTGAGAGGGCACGATTTTCGGGACAGATATTGAAATCTGTACAGAGTGATTTTCGAGGTAGGTACGATATTTATTGTTGTTCGTACAACAAACAGTACAACACCGATTTCGAGGTAGCATATGCACAGAAATCGAGGCATCCGTATAGTCACACGTGTGGCAGAAATTGAGGGTTCCGTACAGCAGGTTGTTAGAGTGTTGTTCTGGCACATTTTTTGAGATGGAAAAGAGACAAGTACTGCTGTATTTTGTTGAATGAATTTGTCTTTGAAGAAATAATAAAATCTCTCTGGAGAACAGGTTTTCCCTTCGGTGTTTTTCCTGGACCAATTTGGTAAAAAATACGAGTGTTTATTTTCACGTGTGTTGCCTGATTTAAAATTTATGAGTAAGAGATTAGGGCTGTTATAAATTTTCAGAGTTAAAAAGTTGAAAATAAATCTCATGTGTTTCATGCTTTTAGTAAAATTTTAATTTTTAAATTTACATGCATGATGGGGTTTGGGCATTAAACCATATCCAGCACTAAAACTGAAACTGGGTTGGGGTTACCAAAAAATTTCATGGTATCAAAGCATTGCTAAAGGCTGAAAATTACATACAGAAATAAATTTCAAACTTGGAGGAGTAAGTGAAAACAAGGTTGTTGAGAAAGAACATGTTCTTGAACTTGTTTGCAGTGATGGTTACCGTCTTAGGATTGAGGACAAGTTGGATGGGGTTGTAAATTTCAGCCCATGGAGGGCTATAATAGTGTTGATATTACAGGATAGTGAACTATGGGATACAGTGAACAACACTACAACCAATCCAATGACCGTTCTTGCAGATGTAGCAACTAAAGCCACATTTGACAAGAATGATATAAAGGCCAAAAGAATCCTTCTTGATGCAATAAAAGATCATGTGATTCCACGTATATCAGGTAAAGATCATGCCCATCAGATGTGGACTGCTTTGACTAACCTTTACCAAAGTTCCAATGAAAATCTGAAATTGGTATTAAGGGAGAAGTTAAAGAGCATTCAGATGACACAAATAACATGGGGTCCAACATACATAGAGGTCAAAGGGGCAAGTCCTCTAGATCACACATCTCAATCCAAGTCAGGGTAAAGATCTAAAGTATGGATGGGTCGAATGGGTAAAGATAGTGATAAGTGGTGCCAAGGCTAGCAATAGGACAAAAGGTGACCAAGTCTAAACCAAGATGGGGAAGGAACCAGTGTGCATACACAAGAGTCTTGCAATCAAGGCAACATGACCAATCTAACGGTAAGCATATGATAATAACCAATTGAAACATAGGACCACCAAGCTAGTCACCTCATGCCAAGTCAGGCTACTAATATGAATAAAAGAGACAAAACATAACATACATGTGCAACAAAATATACCTGCTCTGCTGAGTGAATCTGAAGGATGACCTCTGACAAGTATGGACAAGGGAAACACACCAACACTAGTCTCTGCTGCTCTCTAAGTGAACCATGACTTAACTAACTCATCTCCATAGGGTCATGTGGGAATAACTGTACATGGGATCTTGGAGGATGCTCTGAGTAGCTTTGAGAATATAGCGAACCACCGATGATCAATACTGCACAACACTTCTCATGCTCATGTAAGGATAGGCTCTAATGCTCTGGCACAAGGTTTGCATCATGGAAGCTCCAACTAACATGGATGTGACAACACTTTGTTAGTTTATATTTAAGATTTGAAATTAATTACCTAGGCACTGGTTTTAATAAAATTTAACATGGTATCAGAGCACTTGCTCTGAAGGGAAATCATATCGAATTATTTCAAGTGCAGATCTATCAGATCCAATGGTCCAAGTAGCGAATCCACTATTAGTCTTTTACATCAGATCCAGACATGGCAACCAACAGTCTTCGGTTCGAAGATAGGTTGGCTGGGGCATCAAATTTCTTGTCATGGAAGGAGCATGAGATTTGGGATATTGTGGACATGACTATGGCGGTACTGACATATGAAGTGCATGAGAAGAGGGAGATAAAATCCCAATGACTAATCCTAGATGCAGTAAAAGATCACCTCATCTCACATGTATCAACAAAGACCGAGGAAAAAACATGTTTGATGCCTTGGTCAGTCTCTTTTAAAGCAACAACCTGAACAGAAAGATGATTCTATGGAATAGGCTCAGAGATGTCCGAATGACCAAATTGGACAATGTTACCAGCTACCTGATGAGGATCACACAAATATGTGATAAACTTGCAGCCATTGGGGAAAAGATACTTGATGTTGAACTTGTGCATGTGGCACTGAATGGTTTTCCCAATAACCCTTGGGAACAATTTCTGAAGGGGATCTATGTTTGGGAGAACCTTCAAGGCTGGCAGAGACTTTGGGATGACTAAATTCAGGAGTAAACTCGATTGGAGTCCAAAACTAACTAGCAGGGAGGTAGTGATGAAAAATTAGCCCTTGTCAGCAAAACAAAGAAAGGTAACGGTGAAGGAGAATCACACAAGCAGGGAAAGAAGAAATACTTGAGCAAGCTCAAGTGCTTTGTGTCAAAGCTCGGGCACTATGCATCTCAGTGTCTGGAAAAGAAGAAGAGGGGTAAAGGAGTAGGGACGCAAGTAGCAGCATTAGCAAAAACCCAACTAAGTGAACTTGCAGCCACGTTTGAGGATGATCTCTTTCGTTTCATGCCTCTCCACCAACACTATAAGTTGAATTTTTAATCTTATTTCCAGACCTTGACAATTATTTCACAATGATTGCAAGCATTCATCTCATCCCATAGTTTCATTGAATAATTGCATACTGGAAATTTCAACTTAAATTGCAACAAAAAGAAAGGATTATAGAAAGATTGGCATGCACAAGAGACAAGAATTTTACAGTGTTACACGGGTACGCGTCCCCAAGGGTAGGAAACGTGTTTCCATGCCCTTGCATGTCTTGGAAACTTGGAAACTCCATTGGAAACGTCCCCCCATGTCCCTGTTTGAAGGAAACTCTAAAGGGAAACGTTTCCCTCCTAAAAATAGTGTCCCCACATTTCTTTTGACAATTTTTTACCCAAAAAAAATGATAAAGGGCCAGGTCATCCACTATTTTCCTTCTTGGTAGCCTCGATTTCATTTCACTGTCCAATATGGTTGTATTTCATTTTATTTCACTTGATGTATGTTGTAAACTTGTATTAATCTTTAGATTATAATATGGTCCGACTTTCAATTTTTATGTATTCTAATATAAATTTGTTAGTATTCTTGGTGGGATCCCTTATGTTGAAAACCTTGACGTACCTTTCGATGTTTCCTAAAATTTGGAGGGGTACTTCTGCATATGTCATTTTTGCGTTTCCTCGCTCCTGTGTCCCTGCATCCCGGAAACTTGGGGGAACATTGGAATTTTATCTTGGGAAACCTAATAGGGAGAAAACCCAGTTAACTTTTCTTAGAAGAAATCAATCCAATTCAAGTACAATACCATTCATGAAGAGAAACCCTAGCACCGAAGAGTGTGTTCTTCTTCCAAAGAAAACCTAGCGAATCTCTAGGGAGATATAGCGAACCTCTAAGAAGAGATGAGAACCCCAAAAACTTGCTCCTTATGACCTTCACTAGTCTTCCTTGAAAGGTGCGCCCTTTTTGTAGCAGAGATGATTTTCGATGATGAGTGAAAATGAAATGTTGGAGAACTTTATTTATATTCTTTAGTTCACTTGACTTTTTCCCCAATAGGGCAGACTTGTCTTCTTGTTGGGGCCGACTTGATATTTTGATCTTCATCTTTTGTTTTATCTTTAGGGTTGACTTGCTTTTTGTCTTCAATATTTCCTTGGGACTTCTTCAATGCTATCTAGGACTTCTTCAACGACTGACTTGACTTCTTGGTTATTTCTTTATCATAGAAAAACTGTCCTTGTTGATGTTCATCTCTTCACATGCACGTCTATTCACGCATGGAGCTCTAATGTTGATTTGACCCCACTCTAAGAAGTCCCATACATTTCTTAGAGCCTATGTCAAATTCAACATTAGATTAGACTTTGTATATTTCATAAGGGGATAAAATCCTCTATCAAATAAACAAGTCGACTCACTCTAATATAGAATAGATCACTCTTTTATGGAGCACTCCTCAAAGTATGCAATGTGACCTCTAGCCTTATTCACTCTTAGCCACTTCTCATGTCTAATTAAGGCTAAGCACGTAGAGCCTTATTCACTCTTAGTCACTTCCCATGACTAATCAAGGCTACACCAGGGCCATCCTCCACTAGCCATTTGTCATTTCTCATGGCCCCTTTGGGAGAATGTTTGCAAAATGTTGCCCGCTGCTGCAACTTGGAGAAACATAAACAATTATTGAGAGGCGTGCTTGGTATTTAGACATTGGTGCATCCCGTCACAAGACGGAGGCACAAGAGCTATTTAGCAAGTATTAGATGATGACATGGGGATCCATGTGGAGCTTGGAAATGATGCCAAGAATGCAGTGAAGGGACAAGGAGCATTTATGTTCCAGCTTGAGTTAGGGGGATCATTTGATGCTTAGGAGGTGCTCTATGTACCAGGCCTGAAGAAGAACCTGTTGTCCATTTCAGTCATGGAGGACAAAGGTTATGCAGTTACCTTCCGTAGAGGACAAGTGTTCATTTGTCCACAGGGAGCCAGTCCAGACACAACTATTAGGATTGGCATGAGGGAAGGCAACCTATACAAGCTTCAGGGCAAGCCTATTCAGGTACTGGTGCATGATAGTGAGAACCCGTGCGATCTTTGGCACAAGAAGATGGGACATCTACGTCATAGGGCATTGCCCATAATGAGGGAGATAGCCATTTGTCTCCCACACTTCAATGTTGACTAGCATGGGGTGTGTAGAGGATGTGCTCTTGGCAAGAATGTCAAGACTTCTTTTCCTAGCAGCGACAGCCGATCCAAGGAGATCTTGGATTTGATATATTCAGATATTTGTGGGCCCATGTTAGTTACATTAGTGAAGGGAGCATCTTCTTATGACTCCTTCCTTGATGATTTCTCCAGGAAGACCTTGATCTACTTCATGAAGACCAAGGCTAAGGTCTTTAGTTGGTTCAAGGAGTTCAAAGGTTAGGTAGAGAACCAGACACGCAAGAATATCAAAGTATCGAGATTACAAAATAGAGGAGAGTACACCTCCAATGAGTTCAAAGATTTCTGCAAGGAGGAAAGAATCAAGAGGGAGAAGATAGTTGCCTACAACCCACAATAGACTAGGTTTGCAGAGAGGAAGAATAGGTCCATCATAAGTTTTGTGAAGGCCATGATTCACGATCAAAGTTTTTCATTGTTTCTTTAGGCAGAAACATGCAATACACCCGTGTATTTGCAGAACAAGAGTCCTCACAAGATCTTGGAGGACAAGACCCCAGAGGAGGCATTCACAGGGGTGAGATTGAGATAGGGCATCTTAGGATTTTTGGTTGTTCAGTCCACATCCACATGCTTGTGGCGAAGAGGATAAAGTTGGAGCCTTTTGGTGAGAAGGGCATCTTCGTGGGATATAGTGAGAATTCCAAAGCTTACAGAGTTTTCATGCCAAGATAGCAGAAGACAGTGGTGAGCCAGGATGTTGCAGAAGACATAGAGCAGTTGCCCTCGAAGGGTGAGCAGAGCTCATAGGCTCTATTACGCTGCACCTATACCAACGCACCTTTAGTTGTTTTCCCAAGAGAGGGGGTTGCATTTTTCTTCAGGTTCAGGACATGGATGTTGCCAACACTTTTTGAGGGATGGTCATGGCCAGACCCTTTGGTCTTTCCTTTAGGAGTACTATGGATTAATGACATTGCTGATTGGCCTTTGTTGGGGTTCTTTAACCTTGGGGTTGGTGTTTGGGGCTCGTAGGGGCAGGTCACTGGGTCACATGACCCTCTCCTTGTTTATTGCTCTTGCGACAATGTTTCAGTGCTGAGGCTTTTGCCTTCCTTCCTAGTCACCTTAACCATCCATCTTGGCCCACTTTCACCTTAGTGCCCCCTTCTGTGGGCTTTCTTCTAGAGATGACGTCATCTCCTCACCAGGCTGCACTGCTAGTTTGGGGAGGGCGTTGAGGGATTATCAACACTCTTGGGGTTAGATGGGGCATGACACCCTCCCCCTTGCTCACTCTAGGCTTCAGTTTGGAGTGATTTGCTCATTTTGAGCTATTTTAGTCATTTTTGGGTAAACTTCGGGGAAAATACCATAGTTACCCACATATTTGATTATTTTATATTATTTTTGTTATAATTTTAAGTTGACATTTTATAATTTCAAATTGACACTTTAAAAGCATGTCGACCTGGTTATTTTTGTAAAAGTGAGTGTGAGAGGCTATAAATAAGCTCTCCTCACTTCATTTCTAAAGTTTAAACACAACTTATGGGACAAAACTTCATTATGTTAGTTTTTTTACCCAAGATAGTCTCTTGGACTCTTGGAGTGATGCGCACCTCTTGGAGAGTTTTTCTCTTGCTCTTGTGGATGAAGTTGGATGCTCTCTTTGGTTTGCTCATATTGTGTGGATGCTAGAATGGTTAGAAGAACTCATGCTCTAGTAAGTCTACTCCATTTTTTAGTTTTGCATAGTGAATGGTAGGTAAATTTTGTTTCTTGAATCATTGGATGGTAGCCCTATGGCTGCATTATCTTTGAATAGGGCCTTTTATCTACTTTCTCTCCCCTTAGCATAGTAAAAATGCTTCTAAGAGGAGGTTTTTACAAAGTTTAGCCTTGGATCTCTAACTATGCCCTAGTTTAGGCTCTTGAAATGAACCCTAGATGTTGTTTCAAGAAGCCTTAATCTAGTTGGCAAGGAGAAATACTTCCAAGAGGAAGGCTGATTACCTTCCTCTAGGCTAGAGTTTAAGGGTCTCATCCATAAAAACCTTAAGTTGTCATTTTTATCAAATTACTTTTCCATTTTCATGTGTAATTATTGCATTTTGCATGGTAGATTAGGTTAAATTTGTTTCTGCAATTTATCTTTAAAACCCTAAAAAATAAAAAAAAATCAAAATTTTAATATTTTTGTTTTCCCTAAAATTTCGGCCCTCTCTTCTACAATTTTGGCCTGCCTTGTTTGTCCCTACAAACCCTAGGGAGAAATTATAGGAAGCCCTAAAATAAAAAAATCCTAAAAACCTTAAAATATATTTTAAAAACCAATGAAGCGCCACTCGCCTGGTACTCGCGAGTGGGCCCGAGTCAAACGCCAAGACGGGTAACCGCCGGAAACTCGGCTGACAACTCGCCGGAAACGGGTAACCGCTGGAATCGTCGCTACTCGCCGGAATCGTGAGTACTCACCGGAACTCGTCATGCGACTTGAGCCACAAAACAAACCCGCGAAAAACACCCGCAATTTTTGTGGTGTGATAGTCGGTTTTACTGGAGGGAAAAGGCACCTTAGCCTGCTATAAACAGACCACACGGGTCGTTTCTTTCACCCATCAATTTCTTTTCATCCAGCATCCATTTCCGTTTTCATTTTATCAATTCTGAGTGTGGAGTGGAGTTCACGGCCTATGCTGCTGCTGGAGGTGGAGTTCACGGCCTTCGCTGCTGCTGGAGGTGGAGTTCACGGCCTTCACAGGTATCGCCGTTTTCATATTTTGTTTATTGTTTACGAACTTAGCGAAACCATAATATCGTAGAGATACAAAATAGTAGTGTAATTTTGGACATCCATATCCAAACATTTTTCGATATTTGCAAAAGTTTTAAAAAGTTGTGAGGTTCTATTTAGAGTTAAAAGTTTGTGGATAAACTATTTAGTAAACTGTTTTAATAGTAATAAATTACTTTGTAAATTCTTTTGATTTAGTAAAAAATATTATTTGATAGAATATATTAAATAAGTATTAAAAAACTTCACATTTTACATTTATAAATTTATTGTAATATTTCACGAAGGATAGATTAAATCACAAATAATTTCCTATTATAATAATAATAATTATTACTTGGTAAGTTTTTTTATAAGTAAAAATGGTGTTTAAATGGTACAATATTATAATACAAAAAACATGGATATATTTTGCCATTAGTCAAAGTTCCCAAACTAAGGTTTTACCAACTTTACCTTTTCATTAATGCATATATAAGATTTTATAGGCATATTATATTACAAACTCTAATAACAAATATAAATTACCCTAAATTATAATAAATTAATGAAATAAAATTAAGCATAATCATGAACGAGGGACTTATTCTCGTGGTCTGTTGTTAATACATAGAGTCACGACTGTGCTTTCATGGAAAGGGCAGCTGCATTTCAGTATTGACCTCATAAAACCGCTTCATTTCTTTCATTTCAACGGGATGAGAGCTCATGATATCTCTTCAAACTATTAAAGTTTTTCCTTTCAAAATGACTTCACAAAATAAAACAAAAAAAAAAGATGATATCAACCTTATGAACTTTGATTATTAGCTTCTTGAAACCCTTTTTTGGATTAGGATCTCCCATTATGACAAACTTGACTCCGATTCTTTCTTC
>LPNX010702703.1:0-130813 GCA_001517045.1 Pseudotsuga menziesii
TTACTATAAACATAAGTTTTAATGATATACTGTTCTGTTTATTTAAAATCTCATTTGTATGTTAACAGTGACTTTAAATAAGCATTATCTCAAATTCAAATCATTATCTTGATCATTAATTATTAATCAGTTTTGGGAAATTGAAATTAACTGTGTGTTTACAGGTTAGATTTCATTTCTATTATAGCAGAGTGGTTTTTTGTTGTGATTTAAATATGTTTGTTTTGATCACTCTCCAGTTTTTCTGTTATTGATTAATAATTAATATAGTCTTAAATTTGCTCTCAGCTGAGATAGGGTTAAATATGATAGATAGATTAATTAGTTTTAAATTTTATTTTTAAAGTTTAATTAGCACTGTTAAATCATTCTGCATACTTTACATAAGTTTTCATATTTATAAAACTTCCCAAAAATCAAAGTCTTTCCTTAAGAAAGCAACCTTAGGATATTTTAGGTATTTAGGTAGGATAAATATTAGAATAGGTTAGATTTTGCTGGTTTTAAGTTCTCCTTAAGAGATAAACTAGCTGGTAGCAGGACCATAACCTGCGAGGTTTTGTTAAGTCAAACATACCGGACGCTGCTTTAAGCTGATTGTGTGGACAAAACCTCCTTATTGGCTCTGATTCATAAAATCATGCCAACAGGCCTTCCCTGTCTCTTTGTAGACTCTTTGGACCCCATGGACTATTTTTGTACCTTTGATGTTTCCAATATCATCCCTAAAAACACTCATTATTTGTTGTACATGACTTTTAATCCCTTTCTCACGTATATACGCAGATATTACCCTTAAACTCGTGTACATTGGGATATGTGCAAAAGGCCAAATATTTTTGGAATTTTCCTTGATGTGGATCCAAGTCACTTGTCTCTTAGCCTTCCATATGCCTCAAGATCGCTTGTATTTTACCTTCCATTACCCCATTGAATCACTATATAAGGAACCCTTTGGATACATTCAAGAAGAGGAATTGAAGAGCAAGAAAACTATAGTCCATTGTTGTCGTAGATTGCTTATACTTGAGTTTGCATCCCTTTGTCACTTGGAGGACTTTGTGTTCTTCCCAATCTTTCCTTTGCTTGTGAGATTGCTATCAAGAGATGGAGGATTGAGGTGATGGAGGCCCAAGTAGAGGACATAGTTTCTTCAATTCGCAGACGTGCCAATAGAGGTTGTCACTTATGTAATCTCTGATTTATTTAATAGAAATATCTTTTCTTGTCCAATGATGTGTATTTAAATAAATATTGAATCCATGGATGTATTTATTTTCTTATGTATCATTGATTATATATGCTAGAGTAGGCCTAACACTGTATTATATAGCATGCTTGCCTTGTTTACTGTTGTTGAGAGTAAATTTCTAATGCAAGCAAGATTGGAAAAAGCTTAAGGGGGATCTACTACAACCATCTGGAATAAGGTATGTTTCGAGATCCTTTAGTGTTAGATGTTTTATTTCTCTTTCATATTGGGAAGGGATTGATTTTCTTGGTTTCTCTGTCTATTGTGGTACGCCCCAAGCCATAGGAAGTTTTCTCAGTAACACTGACAGACTCTTTCATCTGTTGATAAATGGATCAAGACATCTTCCATTTCACCAATTACCTTTACTGCAGTCCTATCCAATTGGATAAATTGTCTTTTAGTGGGCTTGATTTGACCATTTATTTGTTTGCAAACTGCGAGTGGAATGACATTTAATGATGCTCCAGATTCCACCAAACAGTTATTCACATTGTAATTGAAAATTTCAAAAGTTAGGAGGAAAGTTGGAGTTCTATACTTAGACTTCCCTCCCGAACTCGCTTCACCAATCTCTTCATCAGTTTGGTTACCATTCAAGAGCTCCTTAATAGGTGTTTCAAGTGCTTTCAACAACTTTTCCTTTTGTTGGGGTAGATTGCACATTTCAAACAAAGAGATATTTGCTTTGGCCTTTTTAAGATCTTCCACAATGTCATATCCCATTTCATGTTCAGTAGAATTATTTTTGACATTCTCAGCTTTATTTTCGATAGACTTTAGAGGTATATTGATTTTCTTGGGACTTTGACTTTGTTACAGCTGATTTTACCACACATGGTTGATCACATTTTTACAGAATTCCCTATTCCTCTGCAGACTCTTTGGACCCCTTGGACTATTTTTGTTCCTTTGATGTTTCCAAGATCATCCCTAAAAAAACCTATTATTTTCTGTATGCGACTTTTAATCCCTTTCTCACGTATATACGTGGATATTACACTTAAACTCGCGTACATCGGGATGTGTGCAAAAGGCCAAATATTTTTTGAGTTTTCCTTGATGTGGATGTGAGTCACTTGTCTCTAGGCCTTCCATATGCCTCAATATCACTCGGATTTGACCTTCCATTACCCCATTGAAGCACTATATACGGAACCCTTTGGATACATTGAAGAGGAGGAATTGAAGAGCAAGAAAACTATAGTCCATTGTTACCATAGCTTGCTTGTACTTGAGTCTGCATCCCTTTGTCCCTTGGATCACTTTGTTTTCTTCCCAAGCTTTCCTTTGCTTGTGAGCTTGCTATCGAGAGATGGAGGATTGAGGTGGTGGAGGCCCAGGTGGAGGACTCAGTTTCTTCGGTTCGCAAACGTGCAAACAAAGGTTGTCACTTGTGTAATCTCTAATTTTATTAATAGAAATATCTTTTCCTGTCCAATGATGTGCATTTAAATGAATATTGAATCCATGGATGCATTTAATTGCTTATGCATTATTGATTATATATGCTAGATTAGATTCGACACCATATTATATAGCATCATTGTCTTGTTTGTTGTTGTTGAGAGCAAATTGCTAACACAAGCGAGATTGGAAAAAGCTAAACGGGGATATACTTCAACCTTCTAGAATAAGGTATGACCTATGATCCCTTAGTGTTAGATATTTGGTTTCTCTTACATATGGGAAAGGATTGATTTCTGCGATTTACCTGTCTGTTGCGATACACCCCAAGCCATAGGAAGTTTTCTCTATAATAGAATTGGCGACTCCGCTAGGGACGTTCCTTGTTTTTCTTTGGGGTTTGGGGGAACAATGTGCTTGATATTATTGACTTGCTCTCTATTTCTCCATGTTTTTGTGTCACCTTTTATAGTATGTTCATCCATTGACACTCCCCTTTATTGGTTTGACCCTTGGCCTTCTTTTTACCACTGTCTTCTCTGTACACGCAGGTTTTTGGCCAAAACGCGTGTACATACATGGATTTTTGTCCAAAAGTCACGTATACATGTAGGTTTTTGGACAAAATCCACATATACATGCATCTTTTTGGCCAAAAGTAACATACATATGCAGTTGTTCTTTAAACAGTTGCGTACATCCTCCCTTTTTGTTGAGTTTGATGTTGTGGGAAGTTGTTGGGTGGGTTGTGAGTGTGGTTGGGTCTTCTTAGGTTCTAATGTTGTCTGTTGGATACTTCTTTTGTGACTGAGGACCTTTTTTTAATTGATTTTTCTTTGAAAGTAGTTTTAGTCATTTATACTTTTTGTTTTTCCATTAGTGCATTACTCTTTTTGTTTTGGTGTCTTGCTGGGCTTGTGTTTTATACTTGCTGTAGAGACTGAGAATTTTAGATGACTTTTATTTGCATATTTCATTCTTTTATATTGAAAATACAAAATAGTTGCATTCTTACTTGCATCTCGCATATGGATTTGAGGAGGTACTTGCATTGGATTGCTTGGATGAGAGTGGTATTTAGGATTTCATATAGGAATGGTTTCATTGGCATTTGGAAAGGAATATATATATATATATATATGGATCTCATGTATTGGCATACGTTGTTTTTCATTTGAAAAAGATTGCGCTTAACTTTGTTTGTTATGGCGTGCACTTTTATTTCACTGCTAAGTCTTCATATCACTAGTGGGATGGCCATTTCCTTTTGAGTAATCACAACCAATTAAAATCAATGCATAATAAAATGAATTACACTCTTTTATTTTCTATGGTGCACTGATAAGACTAGGTTTTAGGGTCTTGGAATAGTTCATTGTGAGTCAATTCTCCAAGATCACTAAACAAAAGAAGTAGGTGTCTATCCAGGTGAGATAGTGAAATCCTTGGTATAATTAGTTTTTCTCAGGGTGCTCCTCTTACACAGGAGTTAAGCATGAGGCAGTGCACACGATTGTGATTTGGATGACCCTTGGTCACTTTCTATGAGCACCGAAGATATTTCCAAGATCGTATTCGTATCTGGGGGTTCTTTTGAGTTTCGGGCTTTGCTACCCTACCCATACGGTCGATCCTACATGTGATTGTCCACCTAAGTATTGTTTATATCAGGGTGACCTTAGTTGCCTTACCTAGGTATCACAAGGGGTACTTGCAAAGTTTATTTTGTAGGTGTCCCAACCAGGTAGATGTTGAACATCACAGTCACTTTATGTGTTGAAGGTGAGGGCCACTATAATTGGTTACATACCTCCGCTTATATTTTATGGGATTTTCATGCCTCTCCTAGGTGAGACATACCTACTTCATTCAGGAGCTCACATATCCTCCCCTTAGCTTGCTTGTATTTTGGATGGATATTTTCTTAGGAGTGTGCTCTTTGTGCACTAGTTGGCCTTTTGGATCCCAGTTAATTGAGTATATTTATGCTCTCTTGAGTTCAGGTCCTTTTATTTTCGGCATGCCTAGTATCCTATCACCCATCCTTGGTCCTAGTATGGACCTTGGTGTCAGACGTGGGGGCATCACAACCCCTTACCGCACTCATAGATTTGGGAGTGGTCACATTCCGCCCTCTAATCCATTTGTGAAATATTTTTACTCCCTTTTCTTCATCTTTACACTGGTGGTCACCCTCATGGGAGTCGTAGTGGATGCGTGAATGTTGGGTCTGCACCTTACTTTCCTTTTTATGTCCCATCATTCACTGCATTGTTTCCTTTTGGTGCAATTGTCACGATCATTCCTCCTTATATCCTCTAGTTTGGATTCTTTATCGACTATTTTCGGTTGTTTTGGACTTATATGGTTGTCATGTAGGGTCCAGTTTTTGTACACTTTGTTAACCCAAAAAATCCCTCACTCAGCTCTACATGGCCTACACCACCCAAGGACACCCATGCACGACCCTCATTTAACCCCATTTGATCCCCACAACCTCAAAAAGGCTTAACAATAGGAAAAAGGGCTTAAAAACCCCTAAAAAGAGCCTAAATAGCTCTCACAGGGGCTAAATCCTCCAAAAAGGGGGTAAAACACCTCAAAGGAGCCTAAAACCCTAAAAGGAGATAAATATTGAACAAAAGGGGCTAAAATCCCAAAAAAGGGTCTAAAGCCCTGACCATGGGCTTAGAACCCTAAAAACGCTATAAATAGAGGGGTGGGGGTCACTCTCAAGATATTCCTTCCTTGCATTCTATTATGCTACCCGAGTGAGTGCCTTGAGACTATTTTTCCTCTCAAGCCATTCACTCTCCCTCTCATCCATCCTCCCATTGAGCCATAGCTCTCCCTCTCATCCATCTCCACCCATTCAAGGTATCATGTATGTTTTGTCTTGTTTGCTTAGTTTTTTCTAACCTATATTTGCTTGTAGGTTTCCTTACCTAACATGTTCTTGCAGGGTATTGGATCTAAACCCATAACCTTGTGTCCATAGGGGTTTCCATTTGTTTCTTTCATGTTATTTATTTCCTTTCTGTTTCGTTTTTCTTGCATAACCACCAGGAACCATTTCCTTTCTTTATTTCCTTTCTATTTCATTTTTCCTTCCCTGTAGTAAGGGAGAAATCCCTGCTATAGAACCGGTGACCATACCAGGTCGATCCCACAGGATCCCTGGGTTTATTTTTCAAAGTTTTGGTTTTTAGTTCTGTTTTTTGCCCTATTTTAATTTTCTGTTAAAATCTAGTTTATATTCCTACTTATTTACATTTCCAGTTACTGCCGAGCCTCCTTAAGGAAAATATGAGTCCATTTGGCTACAATACAAGTTCCTGTCGGCCGGATCTGACTCGAGATAAAAAAAAAAATCAATTTCCAGAGCAGGTCGCTCTTATTAGACCCAGAGAGGGGACCTAGTCGCTCATTTTGGCCTCACATATGCGACCAGGTCACCTATTTATCCCCGAAAGGTGCAACCCCCTTCCATAAGTCAGCCCTCTTTTGTTTGCAAATTCTGAGCGACCCCCTCGCCTGTTTCTAGAAAAAATTGGCAACCCCCTCCCCACATTTGACCCAAAAAGTGTGATCTGTCACTCAAAGTTTGTTTTTCTTAATATTTAAGGACTATCAGTGCGGCTCAGCCGCCTCTGTCCATCCAAACTATTTTTATTTCTGTTTCTGTTCATTTCATTTATAGAACAAAGCTTGATTAAATCAAAGTGTAAATCAATGCTTAATGGGTTAATGAACATAGCTTGATTAAAGTTTACTTAAAATCAACATCTTGCCTAACCCTTCCTCCTCTATCCAATCATCACCCTTTGGGGTATTCTGGGATAAGATGAATGGTGAAGCTCATATAGTAATAGGCACTTCACCTATTATTTTTCAAAGCCACTAAAAATGGGTGACTTGGAAGGCAGAGGGGGTAGATAAGGAGGGATTCTCACGGCGCTCAGTGTCCTCCCTATTGACCAACCTTGCATCCGGAGGGTGACCTGTGGATCTACAGATGGGCTTAGTCCCATTGTGTTGAGATCCCAGCACCCTCTTCTGGTTGAAGAGAAATATAGGTGCAAGGTAGTCACTTAGTCAGGCTATCATAGTTCAAGATCACAAATGGTACATGTCTAAAAAAAATTTGATTACTATTTACTGCTTTTCATTCATAGAGTTATGAACTCTATGGAATATTCATAAACCATTTAAGCAGCCACCAAATATAATATAAAAACAAAATAAATACACACCATACCATATAAAGCAACCCAACTCAGTTCATGATGCTGAGTGAGCTAGTAAAATTTACAATTTATAGTAAGTTAAACATTTACAGCCTTTGAGGACATAAGTCCCTGACTGCCTTAACCATGGGAAGTACTTGGGCTCAGCCCAGAAATTCATTGTGAGGTGTACCACAGGAACCCCAAAGTAGCTGGCTGCTGAGAGGAATTGCCAAGCGAAACGGGAAATGACCCCCACCGATTGAGTAGCACTCTCGTGAGGAAAAAGCCAAGCATTGTCTTCTGGCATTCTTGGTGGCCAAGTGACCACCTGCAGCCAATAGGAAGCCATTGAAACCGGGGTCCAAAAATCATTACCACCATTTTGACATACAAATTTGACACAATTGATCCCTCACGCTCTTCCTCACACCTAAGAGGCGAACCACCATAGTTCGAGTCATTAATCCAACATTGTTGAGACCATTCTTGACGAACTTCCACACCATCGGAAGGCCACATAGCCCCTGATTCAGATTTAGACCCATACCAGTCCGAACCACATCTGCGCACTGCACCATCAAGCCCCATGGCTGGTGCAAACTCGGATCCATTTTTTGGCATAGCAGTTGCTAGTGTACCCATGTCCACACCACAAACTATCACCAATAACCATGTAGGTGGCCCCAGCACAGTTATGCAAACCGTCATAAGCCAGCTACCACTACTACATTTCGATGCAAAATCCGACAGTTACTTCCGACGGCGCGTGGATTTTTTCTTTTAAACCTACCAAAAATCACAAAGTTAAATTTTTTTTTTAAATTATGGTCATAAGCGTCGCTTAAGCGACGTCTAGGCTCATAAGCGTCGCTTAAGCGACGGCTAGCCTAGCAAGTGTCGCTTAAGCAACGGCATTGACATTAATCCTTTAATTAATAGATGGTATATTTAACAACTAGAAAGTATGATTCTCTTCTCAACCAATTTCTTTTAGAACTAAATTGAAATTGTATTGCAAAATATATCTCCTTGTATACCCTACATCTCTGTCATACATAGAATACGCCTTCAATACATTGTGCAGAGACCTTTGCCCAGGCCCGTCTACAGTTTGGAATAATTCCTGTGAAGGCAAAGTGCGATGGATGTCTTTGAGGATAAGCTTTTCTGATTCAGATGTTTCAATAGACAGGAGAAGTTTCTTAAATTCCAGGGTTCGCTAGGAGAAGTTCCTGGCCTCCTGAAATGAATCACCAAACGACACCTCGAAGCCAATATGGAATGTGAATAGCATCTCTGATACTCCTCTTGAGGATTTGTGGGCTCTTTTTTTTCATGCAGCCCTTCCAGTCAATAAATCTTACTGTTATCTGCCATTTTCTCAGTCTCTTCTGCTTGCTTTCATGGTCGTTATGACCTGATCGTTTACGCTTTGATTTGGCTAGCATCAGTTCTACTGTGCAATGTTGTCCAAGAGGATTAATATCAAGAGAGCATTCATCTTCAAACTATGTTTTGCTTACTGCAGACATTTGTGATAGGTTTATATCATGGCAATAGTAGTAACAGTAGCCCCTGCAATCAGAAATCTGCATTTTTTAGTAGTTCTGGCTTGTTGTTTTTAGTTCTAGATAGGCACATAGGGTTCTCAGGGTTTTGATTTCCTCAGTTTCAATTCCAGTAAACAGGAACGTTTGGAGTTTCTATATGATTCTGGACTAGCCGTGGGTAGAAGCAATTCTGACAACTTCCCGCTGGGTAAGCCGGTGGAGCCGCAGAAGAATGAGACAGAGAATGAACTGAGCAAGATAATTTTTGTTTCCTGATTCTTATTTTATGTGCCTGTATTTGTGTTTTGTAAATGGATGGTTAGGGTATTTTCTTGAGCTCTCTTTGCTATGGTAGGAGTTTTCTTGGATGTTGGTCGATTTGACTTTGATTGCATCTTTCAATTTTTTGAAATGTGCTTCTGTATTCCTATTAAAGAAACAGTTATGTACAAAGCATATTTGAAAAAAGGCAACCCTTCCCTAAGTGCTGGTTCACCAATTTGGATGATCTGGAATCAAGGATAGAACAACTTCATAAAAATACGAGATAAATGGATATGAAAAGAAAGTAAAAAAGTAATATAAGATATTGAATTAAACACAACCAATTGTGAAGACTTACTTGAATACCAGCTGCCTCAAGGTCTTCCACCTCTTCCTTGATTGCCAAAGCAATTTGCATGCATGTTTTAGACCTAAAATACAGTTTCTTAGTGGTTTCAGTTATACAAAGAAAGCAGAAAAATAATGGGAAAAATATGTAGACGATTTCAGACCAACTAGCCACTGTTATTAAAAATTATTGTCATTACCTGGGCTGATCATTTCTTACAAAGGACCAATTCAAAATTGTGATAGGTCCAGTAAGCATTCCTTTCATGGGACGAGCATTCAAGCTCTGGGAATGCTTTGACCAAAAGACAGTGATAGGGTTGGGGCCATTGACTGTGAATGCAAATCCCTGAAGCTGCTCTCCAAAGTATTCCACCATGTCATTTCTCTGCAACATGTGATAGACAACTCATTAGACTTCTTTCACGACATGGAAAGATCTTGGATAGATATCAACTGTGGAGTACTTACCTCAGGCTCTCCATGTACAAGGACATCAAGATCAAGCTCTTCTCCAATAAGCTCTGCAGTGAACCTCAATTTAAAAAATGTAAGCGTCAATCTGTATGATAATGTTAGTTTATCTTGGTTTAGTTCATGCTGCAGAACCCATTTGGTGCAATTGAGCAATTTATATTAGTTGTGAAATCTGTGGCATCCTCTCCCTCAAGGAATTGAACTGAGGGTTTTCTGTTGCCATAGTAAAATATGTTTTCCTCTGAGAAAATGATTTTGAATACTGAAAAAAGTGTGGTGGGAAATGTGATTTTTTTGTCTTGTTTCATTTTATTGTCTTTGAACAGATTCTCATCTTATCAATTAATAACATTACTATCATTTTAGACTTGAGTCTACATGATGGATGTTCAATAAACTCTTTACATAAGTTTTGAAGGTCGATTCTCTGCTGGGTAATGCTGTGCATTAGTATTGCACTTGGGTTTTGTGATGGATAAGTTTATGCCTTAATATTCCATTTTCAACTTCAATGTCATAATCTTGATAATTGATCATTATTTAAAATGTTATCAGGTTGCATGTAGGGACTATCCTCATTCAAGGCATTGTTGTGTAATTTATCCTTACAACAGCACACCTCACGAGAAACATTGTGCCTTGGTACGTTCACTGAGGAAGAATCTATTCTAAGTTCAAAGAGTTTGGATGAATAGTTATTATTTGTTAAAGTTTGGTTTTAATTGTACGTGTGAACCATGTTATGTTGTGATGTATTTTGTATTTTAATCTTTTTGCTATTTACATAGAGATTGCTTGTGATAATAATGTATTCAAAGAACACATCCAGGACATTTCTTCTCATGTAATTCAATTATGTAGTGTCATTGCTATGTATGTGAAAAGCCTACTCCATGTTTGATGTGGGGCCAAGGAAACTTGACTAGTGATCACTGCCATGCCTCAGACAAAGAAGATAACTGGAGGAAGTTAAGGAAGTCCTACAACCTGAAGAAAACCAAGATGATATTACCACCCACTCTTGATGCCGTACCTCTATTATCTAGTGGGAGATCTACAGTTCGGGTTACTATAAGTAATCAAGAGGGTGCAGATACAGTTACAAATATTCCCTCAAACATTTGCCAGAATGCAGCAAGTCAATTAAGGTCTTCCTCGTTGACAGACCCTGCCTCTTCACGAGGGATTTTCTCTTCTGCTGCTCTATCCTGTCATTTGACTGACCAGCGTAGAGCCATTCTTGCAAGCCCCATGAGTTCCATAGATTCAGCTGGCATGAGTAATAGAACTGGTAGAAAATAAGTCATATCTACTTTGTCAATTAGTGGTCATGGTGGTGTGCATCACTTCAGGCCCTACTCATCTACAGAACATCTGAATACTGACTTTTAGATTGCAATAACTGGCCATAGTGCTAGCATGCTTGCAAGTTCCAGGAGATCTCGCTTTTCTACAAGAAATCAAAACCCTGCCCCTAAGACAGAACCTGCATCTATGTATAGTTTGTGCAGTTGCATGCCTGGCCAGTAGACAAGGATCCATCAAAGTGCAAGCATACAGACTAACTCCATGAGTTCCACAGTTCAATATGGTAGATATAATCCAGTGGGTAGAAGGAAAATTGCATCTGCTTCACTGAATATTAACCGTGGTGCTGCATTTCAATCAGGGTGTTACTCATCTACAAACATTCTAAATGGTACCTTTGAGACAGGCCCTCCATCTACTTTTGATTTACACGGTTCTTTGCCTAGCCATAATGCAAATATTGGCCAGAGTGGAAGCATGTATGGCATCTCCATGAGTTCCCCAAGTCAGAATGGCAGAGGAATCTAATGTGTTTAGAACCAGTTACATCTGTTTTGTCAGATACTGGCCATGTTTCTGGGCATCAATTCATGCCTTGCTCATCCGAAAACAATCTAAATCCTTCCTTTCAGCTAGGAATGGTGCCTGCTTTTGGTTTGCAAGCTCATTTCCCTGCACAGATTGGAAAGATTGGACAAAGTGGAACCAGGCTTGCAAGCTCCATGAATTCCATAGGTCAGGCTAGTAGCAGTCAACAAGTAGGCTCCATTGCATCTGTTCCAATGGACATTAGCCAAGTTTATGCACAACAAATCAATCCTTCTCCTTTTACAAACAATCTGAACCCTGCCTTTAGTACAAATCCTCTCTCTGCCCTTGATTTGTCTTCTCATTTACTTCTCCCCAATGCAATGATTGACCAGGGTCAAAGCATTTTTGCAAACTCCATGATGTCCACTTGTCAGGTGGGTAGTAGTGATCATATTAGTATAGGAACTGTTGCATGTATTCCGTTGAATATCAGCTATAGTTGTGTAGATCATTTCAGGCCATATTCATTTAAAAATTATCTGAACCCTCCACCTCAGACACAACCTACAAATCAATTCAGGTCATCTTCATTTACAAACAATCTGAACTCAAACCTTCCATCTCAAATACAACCCCCCTTTACTTTTGATTTGTCTCCTCATTTGCATGGGCAGACTGAAATTAGAATTGCAAGCTCCACCAGTTCAACGGATCAGGTTGGCACAAGTTGTGATGCCAGTACTGATGCAGCTGCAGCAGTTACATTGTATAATGGATGTAGCTCCATGCATCCTATAGGATCCATCCAAGAATATTCTTGTTCATCTATGATAAACCTACATTGTGCATCTTATACAAATATTGTATCTTCTCTTAGCATGGCCACTCATCTCCCGGGTCATATTGGAAGCATGCATGTAGGTTCCACACTATGGGACACACCGCATTTGTACATAAATGGCCCCAGTATCATGGCTACAGAATTTCAAGAAAGAAAAATAAGTTCTTTAGAAAGAAACTCAATGGAGACAATAGAACATTTGAAGATGATGTTGTCAAGTAATGATGCACAAACTACCTTGGAGAATTAGTCAGCAACTCATAAAGTTAATCAGTCTGCTGACGAGGGAGATTCTATTGATGTGCTCTCAAGGAATGCAACTTCAGTTCAGAATGTTATGCATGGAGAGAAACTCAGTTGGCTACTAGAATTTATGCTAGATGATTATTCTGATGATGATTTTTGAGCATTCAGGATATTTTATTTACAGATCCATGATTTTCTTAAAAAATACGGCTTTTCAAAAGTGCAGCCTACGTTCAAGCCAGTACTTCTGAACAGGTATTTTAATGTGACTCATCCACATATGTGCCTCAAGTAGCATCACATATTCATATTTTTGGTGATGTGTTTACTGTTTCGAGTAATTCTCTTCAGTTCCCTGCTGTTAAGAAGATGCCAGTCACTTCATCAGTTCTAAGTAGAAATACAGACTAGTGCACATTTCCAGGCTTATCAGAGTTCCACTTCATTACTTATTCCATGATGCAAGTACTCCGTGCATTGATCTTGATGATTGAAGGCATATGTTTGTTGTAAGTAGGTAGAGAATCAAATTGTCAGCATTGAATGGATAATGCCATGCCTTCCCAACATATTTTCTCTACACATAAAGCAGCACATAGGAAAAATCTGCAAGACATAGTATATAGATTTTTTTCCAAAATACAAGTCCTATTCAAGTGAAAAAGGAAAAAAGTTGATGAGACTAACTGACATATTCCTGCAAAGCATTTTTCAACCTCAGAATTATTGTTTGGCATAAAATGTTTTGAACCTTCTAAGAATCATTCCATCTTTTGTGTGGTTTGATGGTTGATCAGAGTGACATAATAATCCAAGTATGATAATCTGCAAAACATTTTAAAAACTTGGAACCATCATTTTAGACTGTGGCATGTTTTAAATCTGCCATTCGAGGCACCATTTTGTACTTATAAGGCTTTGACATAAGAAACAAATAAGAAAACTTGATGTCAGGCCAGGTCATCATTGCAACTCTAATCTTAACTGTTTCATTATCTTTGCTTTGGGAGAGAGACTTTAGAATCAACCTCTGTCAATATTCTTGCAGATTCTATTCCTAGCCATAGAAAAATTGATTGTTAGCTTCAAGTTTTTCTTTAATTTTTAGAAAACAATGAAGTTGATAATAAACAACTTTATTATGGCCCTACACCCAAAACCAAATGATTGGTCAACTTATCTCCTAATATTCTTGTGCTTTAAAACTTTTGGGGCAGATTGAGCAGCTTTGAAGTTCTTGGTGATCTATATTATATAGTGACTTGTCATTATGAGAATGTCACAACTTCTATTTCCTTCCATAGTTTTCACACAAATTTGCCAACCACAAATGCTTTAGACATCTTTTCGATTTTAGTCTGTGAATATTTGATGCATGAATTGTAAATAATAGTGAATCTTAATTCCCACAATCAAGGTAATGAGAGTATTAAAAACATTGTAGTAATAAAATAAAATTAGCACTACAAAGTTCAAAGTGCAAGTAAATTTTGTTTTGACGGGCAAATGGAAAAGGCCAAATCGCAAATTTGGCACTAGGGCCTATAATGGAAAGGATCATGGAGATAAAAGCCCAGTTTGATGAAGTTTCTTTTACCCACATTTACAGGGAATTTAATCACAAAGCAGACAATCTTTTGAAATAAGCTCTTACAGTGCAGGAAGGTCATCTGATTGAGAGAGAATCCAAGGATAACATCCCACTGGAAGCTGTCCTTAAAAAATCTTATTTCTATTTTTCTATAAGGACAAGGGTCATTGTTAGTATTATTTCTGTTTTTCTATAAGCACACAGGTCATTGTTAGTTCTGTATAAGTTAGCTGATAGCCTTGTTTTTGATGAAATGCACAGAATCCAGTTTTGATAATGGCTGGAAAGATGACTATATATGTCTTGAGCACAGGGGGTATATGTTATTAGTATAGGGTGAAGACAGTTTGGAAGTTTGATATTAAGGTGAAAGGCTAGTAAATGTGTAATTTGATTTCACTTTTGAAATATCAAATACAAATCCCTGAAGCTGCTCTCCAAAGTATTCCACCATGTCATTTCTCTGCAACATGTGGTAGACAACTCATTAGACTTATTTCACGACATGGAAAGATATTGCATATATATCAACTGTGGAGTACTTACCTTAGGCTCTCCATGTACAAGGACATCAAGATCAAGCTCTTCTTGCAACTTGATCACTTTGGCAATTTCCTCTTTGATCAACGGATGTATAAGTTAATGATTTGTAGTGTTCTATCCATCCCTTTGCTCCACAAATTTGTACAAAGGCCTGTACACACATATAAGGAATTAATCAAGGGAGTATTCCAACCTATTATTAAACCACTATAGATCCCCTAAGAATCCATAACAAAAAAGTCCTAGTGCTTTAACAATTTCCTAAGTTCAGTAATCAGGTTATCACCAACTCCCATAGATTGCTGGAGGTTAGCTCATAGTCTAATCCCAACCACAATCCAACTCACTTTAATTGCAAATGTATATTGCTGGATGTATTAAATTACCAGGTGGTTCAACCAATCTATTTATTATTTTTAATGCTACCTCTGTTGCCAGTAAGTCTTAGGCCCTTACCATCAAGGTGGAGGAGAACCCATTCAGATTATGATTGATATTCCTATGGACCAATTCAGACCTATCCGCACTACGAAAAGATTATATAGATACCGCTATCAGGGGGAAGATATGAATATATTAAATCATGTTGGTTTACAGATAGAAATTAGCGTAGCATGTTAATTAAATTACGCTACAGCTTGAATCAAGACAGCCATGCACTATGCCTTAAGAATAACCAACCCCTTTCCTTCACACTATGCTCTTTGTATAATGTTTGAAGCTGAGAGAGTATATCTAGAATGATATTTGCCAGCTGTGATAGCTCCCCTGTATGGCCAAAATGAACATTATAGCGCAGAATTCTGCTAAAACTTATGAAGTATTCAATTTCAAGCAACTTGTCTCTGCCCAATTCAGGACTCCATGGCAAAGCACCAGCAAATTATTGGTATCCACAGCCCAATTGCCCATAGTTTGAGTGTGGGCATTGTTTATTGTGTGCTCTGCTTCACCTATATTTCACTCATTTGTTAATTCGTAGAAGTATTCACACCTTTAATCACCAAATCAATTACAACAACACTAAAATATGTTTGTTGGAATCGTTGGTTTTTAGCTACAGCTTAATTTATCTTTGCTCTGTTAACTGGTTTCCATATCAGCTTGAGTGTTACGTAAACCACATGCTACAACACCGATTTGCATTGTCTCCTCTGTTTAGAGTTGTAAGGAATGTCACCTACAACCATCCCTTTATTTTGTTCAAGCCTAAAACACCAATATGCACCACAACCGGCCATCACCCTCAAGCCATGAGCATGCCTTTACCTACAATGATCCTCATCCAAATAAATGAATTGATATTTAGTTAATGTCTTGTGGATGTTTTGAAAATGATGGAAAGAGCAAAGTGTTTTGCATCTTGTCTATCGCTTGAATAAATGTAAGGAATGGGCAGACAGTATTATTAATCAAGTGATGGGATATACAGAGTGTGTTTTACCTATAGCAATGCCCGAACAGAGCTTGTTTCATCTTGTATATTGCTTGATAATATGATTGGACAAATGTGTTGTTATTAAGAGTGTTGGGTTTCATTATTTTAATAAACAGAAAGTAGTATTCAGAGGATCTTGTTTAGCTGGTATGACAGAATTGTACAGTCAATTTGTTCACAGTTTGGCATTGAGCTTGGCCTTACAAGAAAGAAAACCAAACATGGTAACTAGAGTTGACTAGAATTAACAGATGTCAAATTGAAATAGAATTGATTGCTCTCACTCCCTCTATGGCAGCTTTAGAACAATGCACAGCTATGTTGGGTTTTATTTGCCACAAAAAATGGTAGTCAAAATCCTCGGTGCCTCCTTCCATGCTCTGAGTTTTAACCTCTGACAACGATGTCATCTACCCACAACTATTTCATTATGATGGGCAATTATAATGGAATCGTTGATTTTATTTTATTTTTTAAAAACACACACAGGCGTCGGTTAAGCGATGCTTATAACTGTCACTTATCCGACGCTTTTAGTTGAACTCCGTCGCTTAAATGACGGATACATATGTCGCTTATCCGACGCTTTTAGTTGATATTCGTCGCTTAAGCGACGGTTTCATAGGTGTCGCTTAACCGACGGTTATTAGGTGTCGGCTAACCGACGACAAGTTTTCGATGCTTAAAAAAAAATCAAAGTGTCGTACATGCGACAAGAAAGTGTCGAAAATCCGACATGATGGCCGTCGGATTTTTGGTCGAAATGTAGTAGTGTACCACCACCCATATTGACTAGTCAAGTTGTCCCACCTACAATACATGGGGGCAGTGGCCCTTCCACCTACATTGCCTCTCCTGTCTTGCATGGGGGAAGTGGCCCTTCCACCCACACTATCCCTTTCACCACACTTAGGGGCACTGGCCCATCCATAATGGTGCCACAAGTACCCCCAAATATGCAGGTGCATTATGCACCTGCAAATCCCACCACCATGGCTGCCCCATCTCACATCAACCTGGGGTCAAACCTTCCTTTCATGGCACATCTCAACTTTCCTGATTTGGCTCTGTTAACAAATGAACCTATCCACCATCAAAATTTTTGGCCTCCCATGCCAACCAGACTTCCCCCAGACATTCCCAAGTTGGAAGGGAAGGCAGGGGAGTGCCCCCGAAATGACATCATGGCATTTCATCTATGGTTCTCATGAAACAACATCGTAGATGATTCAATCAAGCTAAGACTATTCCAACGCACCCTCAAAGGTGCTGTAGCCAAATGGTACATTGCGCTACCACAAGCCAAGTACCCAAATTTCAACTCCCTGGCTTTCATGTTCCTGCAATATTTCCAACTCCCTGTCAGATATGATGAAGGGGTGGATATCTTGTTACCTTGCCGCTAGAATACTGCGACCCACATAATTGACCATATCCATGAGTGGCGGCGACACCGTAGTTTGTGTCAGATCCAAATTGATGACATGATCTTCCTAGATTGGTTCCTTAAAACCTTGCTCCCACCTACAGCAAAGGATGTCGCATCTGAACGTGCCCAATCCAAAGAGGAGGCCATTTTGAAAGCCCAGTAGTTTTATCTAATCTACGCACCATTTGGATAGCTTTACATTGTCATTCCAAATGCTCCCCATGTGGGCACTTCCTACAGGAATGCACCGGGGGCATCCCATGTTTCATATGGCATCATAGGTTATGTCTCTCACCAACCACAGCACCGTCCGACACCACCTGCAATACCACCACAACCAAGCAACACTTCTAGTGTTGCCTACCAAAACCAAACTCTAGACTATGAAAGAATGATGTCCCAGTCTGGAGCCACAACTTCTTACGCACAACCTATGCCACCGCAGCAGGCCCGGGCATTAGCTTGGCTGACACAACAATACGTGGGACAAATGCCCACATTTGTGGAACCGGCACCTACCCAAGTGTACAATGCACCACTGGTGCAAGCTGTTCAAGTCCCCTCCCCTGCTCTACCTACTCCATTGGGATAGGTGTTTGCACAAAAAAACCGTCCCAACCAGCCAGCCCCCAATAACCAACAAGGGAAAGCTGGGAATAACTAACCTCGGACCCAAGGAAATAATCAACCGCAAGCATGCGGTCAACAACCAAATCCTCCCAACAATGCCATGGTGAACTAGCCAACCCAAAATCCTCAATGACCAAATGCACCAAGACGCAATGCTTCGTTGGAGACAAACCAACCATGCACACTATGTGAGGTCTACTGGCACTACACATTCAAGTGTCCCTTCATGGGTCGCGCTAAACAGGCCATCAAAAACGAGGTTCAACATGCCACCAATACAACAGACCAAGTCCAACCCAACCCAGCACCACAAGGACCTCCTCCTATGGTGCTCCAAAACCCATTACCAGTCCAAGGATTGGTGGCAACCGCACCCCCTCCCTAACCCAATCGCAACGCTCCAGGGGCACCTCCCACGACAGAAATAGGTGTCCACCACCTACTAGCTATGACAACTAAAGAGGTCAATCTACAAACTAGATGAAATCAATACGGAACCAACACCGAACCCATTGACACATCAGCGGCATATATGTCTAAAACAACCATTGCACCTCTTCAGTTACCCTCTTTCCTGCCCCCCCCCATACGCCAGGTTGCCAATAACACCACGGCTAGAGCTTCTGTCAGCCATAGCATCGTGGATGATTTGGCCCAAACACCTACCGCCATGTCCATTTTGAGGTACTCAAAAATTTCCCAATGCAACAGAAAGCCTTAGTATCCACCCTTGGGTCCATAGACCCCTCTGACTCCAAGTTGATCACATTTGACACGAAGAATGGAGAACCACAAATGCCATTAACCATTTCCTTTCAAATCTTGGTGCCTATTCCAGAATTTGGTCATGCACCGATGCATATTGGATGAGGGGGCATCCACGTGCGTTATGTCTACCCTAGTCTGGAAAAAACTTGGATCCCCAATTCTGCAACCATCCTCCACAACTCTGCGGGATTATGATGGCCATCCCACTAAATCCCAAGGAATCCTCCCCCACATCCCCATCACATTAGTGGGGAAGATAGTTATGATTGACATAGAGGTTTTCAACGCTCAATTGGACTATAACCTTCTCCTCAGAAGAAGTTATATGTACGCCATGAGAGCTGTAGAATCAACTGTCTTCCATCGCATGATGTTCCCCCATGAAGGGAAAATCATGACGATTGAACAACTGAATTATCATGATATACAAGTGCTAACGACACCCACCAACATTATCCCTACGATCAACACCATTGATCCACAAGGGATGACCACACACGCCAATGTTATCCCTTTGGCTAACATCATGGTTGAAAACATACCAGCCTCCCCATTGTTGAATGTGGGCCCTGGGTTTTTTGCGGATACCACCATGATGGCTTCTTTCCCCTTAGTATCACCACCACCAACACCAAATGAGACTATAGACTTATGCATGCTCTCATCCAGCATCGCTGCACCCAAACAACAACTGCAGCCACAACCACAACCCCATCCATAGCCGCAACATCATCCATAGCTGCAGCATTACGCACAGCCACAACAACAAACTCATCCCCACATACAACCATCAGGGAGTTATCTGGGCTCCTCTCTAGTCCACACAATTCCCTTCCTCTTTCCCCTGCATGGAGTCATGAGCAAGCCAGTAATGGCCACCTTAACCTTACCCAACTTTATATCAGAATTCCCTTATGGTATCTTGATCCACCAGCTCAACCAACAATTCCCCAGGTAGTATTAACGCTCATACAACCCATTGCAATCGATTCTCATCCTCCACACAACCCACAAAAACCAACCACCACACACGCACCCACACCTCCCCACCGAAAAAGGGCCAGGGGCAAGAACATGAAAGCTACTACTAAACCTCGACAGATCCCGCCTTGCACTGTCTGTGAAGAACAGGGCCATCCAACTCAAAACTTACCTGAGATTCCTATAATACGTGCACATTTGGATTCCATGGATACATTCGAAAACCTTCCCATGGTTGAACTTCCAAGCGCACCAATAATGAGAAAAAAGTCATTGAGAACAAACCATGCTTGCACCCTTTGCAGACTGTATGGAAATCATTCTCACCACTGTCAAGACTTTCCCAAGTTTTGAATGGTTTTAGCTGACCTTCGTCAACATTCCCTTGAATCTGAGATCACCCTGATTGAAGAAGTTCACCCCCACCTCCTTCTTCAGACACCATGTCCATTTACATGATATCCAGTTCTACAGACTCTCTTGTCTCCACCATCATCGACGATCCATCAAACCTATCTCTTCCATTATTTCCCCAGCCACATCCATAACCTCAGTTGCAACCTCAACCTCAGTTACTATGGAAACAGTGGGGTTGATTCCCACTCAACATGATCCTTTTCCTTTTACTTTTCCTTTTCCCTTTCCTTTTCCTACCATCCAGGATCGTGAGTAAGTCTGTCTTGGAAACTGGTAATCTACAGGATTTCACACTGGGAGATCCTGTGTGGTACCTTGAACCAGCTACCCTACCTCTAATCCCCCAGGATGTGTTGACTCATGTCCATCCAATTGAGATGATGTTGCACCTACCTCTAGGTCCATCAAAGACTCCTCCTGTCTCCAGGCCTGCCCCTCTTCCTCCAACAAAGACTAGGGGCAAGGCCACAAAAACCACAACCAATACCATTTACATGATCTCTAGTACCAGTTTCCCTTCCTTCTTGTCAGCTGTGGAAGATCCACTTGATCTATCTCGGAACGACTTACGTGATGACGGAGATATATGTAAGATCTACTTCAGTTTTACCCCATTCCCTTTAAACCATAGTGTGGAATCAGTTATTCCCATAAAATACTAGATTCTGTTATCTCGCCTTGCCAATGACCTTTGTCTCGGCAAGGGGGCATACCTCTTCGCTGACTCAGATGGTCAACTCTTGAAGAATCCCCGCAATGGTCTCTACCTCTAGATATTTTATGCTTAACATCACCAATGAGTCGCTTCATTTTCTTTTCTTGTTTTTTAACATTTTTTACCACAAGTCAGGGGCAGCACGTTTAGCTGCTAATCCAAAGTCACCTAGATCTTGTTCAAGACACCTCTCACACCTCCGAACTCAAATTTCTATCTCCCTATGAGACCATAGTCTCATGTTTAACAAGTAATTTTTGAGACAGATTGCTGGAATTTACCTCGATTTATGAGCCACATCATGATGACACAAGTGTCTTCAAACCTGTACTTGCATCATGCTTTCCTTTTGCCACTCATGTGAGTTCTCAAGCCACCGCCCGTAAGGAACATCATTTTTATTTTAAACGCATAGTTTTCTACTCCGTCCACCACACCTTATGTAAATATCCGAACAATTGTCCGGAAGACGGATCATTTCCTTTGCATGTATTTGGGATATAACTACCTCCAGACTTGCACTCACATCACATGTAGTCAAGTCCATCCACCACAATTCACACACGACTCTTCTGACCTCTATCCGAGAGCCACTTCAGTTTGCGTGCCTCTGTCGCACCGACTCGCGTGCCTTTGCCGCGATCTATCCTGTGCATGTATTGGTATGTTTAAGAGCCACCTTCTCCGTCCATACTCCATGAATGACATTTGAACCACTGTCCACCATCTCAACATGGGGCACCACCTGTGCCACTGCAATTGGTTGACCATACTAGAGTTTATTTTAAGCTCTTTTCTGACTCCTAAAAGAATGAAAAGATTGCCGAGCGCAACTGCTTCCTCTCCCACTTGTTAAAGTATATGAAAGGGTGTCTACATCGTCTCGTTTATCTCCTTTTGTGGACTATGTAGACCATCAAATGAAATGGACCACCTTGGAATATTCAAGATAAGACCATTCCCCTCTGCATACTTTTATGCTTTCTCGGGCAGAGGGGCCAAACTTTACGAAAAAGCTTACCACAGGTTGTTGTTAAGCTCTTTTCCAGCCTTCTCATCAAGAAACTATTGCTGAGCAAACTTGGTTTCATTCATGCTCGTAAAAGGATCTGAATTATTGTCCAGTTAGTATAGGTTTAACCTTTTCCGTCCTATTGGAATACCAACGGTAAAGAAGTCTCTCATCCCCTACAAGATGGGAAAGCTCTCCTATGTATACTTTTATCCTTTTTCAGGCACAGGAGACTACCAATGAAAAATAGCCTCCACTAGAGTCTTCTTCATGCTTTCAGACTCTCTAAAATTGAAATCATCATCGAGCATTTACTTTCTTCGTCTCACCAAAAATCCACGAGATTGTACCACAACGGTGTCTCTAAACACCACCCCATAGATAATAGTTTGGAACCATTCCCACTTTGGGTTTCCTTTGTTCAGAGTACTCTACAATATGTCTTCCTTGGATCCCATCAATATCTAAAGTGTCTACGTCCCCCAATTATTTCCCATCTATAGTGACATTCCCAGCATTACAGCTATGATCCCATTCCCATGAGTCAGTTTCATTTGCTTCCTGGTCCTCCCTACCATCATACTCTGAACAAAGAAATTTTGATTCTACTACACTCCCTCTACCCCTATTCAACTCCTTCCCTTCCCCCCCCCATTCAGTGGGTCAATCCTGAGATTGTCTCACATATTTCGGTTATCTCCCTCGTGCTTCTGGTTAAGGAAACACCATTGGATTGACTAGGGGAAGGTCTCCCTCTATCAACGACAACACACATATTACAGAGGATAGACTCAGAGGTCCCTATATCTTGGTTTCATTAACCTCATTGATGAGTTCCTTGGACCACTTGAGAGGAGTCCTTAGTGCCTCTCGGGATGGTTTTTTCTTATGTGCTCGACTCCAACTACATCATCGCACCGTTGATATTTGTACAGGGTATTGGTCCGTATAGTATTTGGTTGAAGACCCCGGATGTCACCTGACTCTAGCGCATTGATGAGTCTATTTGAGGGACCTAAACAGGTTATGTCCCTTATGATTTTTGGGTTGCATTGGAGACAGTGTTCAGAAGCCCCAACAGTGCTTCTATATAGATTTATGATTGATGCAGCATACTTGTACCACAGAGGCTCTGAATCTCAATCAGTAAGTCCATACAGCTACGTACTGTTCCAGATCCAATAGGCTATCAATCATGAAGATATAGCATTCCATGACAATGCCATGGGTCCAATGTAGCAGTTCTTCATATCAGTATTGTATTTAGCCTCTCATTGAGGCAAACACTATGAATCATCAGTTGTATATGATCGGCTCTTGTATTATAGAGCATAGATCACATTATTCTTTCGACATTATTACGATCATGGGAATTCCCACCTCATCCATATACATGTCACACATTATTTGTATCTCACCCATTGATGGGAACCATATTAATACAAAAACCAAAATCCACCATGCCCCAGCCCAGGAAGCACCACCTCTCTACAGAAAAGCCTGTGATGTCCGTCAACTATACGATGAGCTCCTACCCTCACACATAAGGGGGAAATTTGTTAACCTAAAAAATGCCTCACTTAGCTCTACATGGCCTACACCACCCACGGACACCCATGAACAACCCTCATTTAAACCCATTTGACCCCCACACCCTCAAAAAGGCTTAAAAATAGGAAAAAGGGCTTAAAAACCCCTAAAAAGAGCCTAAATAGCTCTCATAGGAGATAAAGCCTCCAAAAAGGGGCTAAAACCCCTCAAAGGAGCCTAAAACCATAGAAGGATCTAAATATTGAGCGAAAGGGGATAAAATCCCCAAAAAATGGTCTAAAGCCCTAACCAGGGGCTTAGAACCCTAAAAAAGCTATAAATAGAGGGGTGGGGGTCACTCTCAAGACATTCCTTCCTTGCATACTATTATTCTACCCGAGTGAGTTCCTTGAGACCATTTTTCCTCTCAATCCATTCACTCTCCCTCTCATCCATCCTCCCATTGAGCCATAGCTCCCCCATTCTCAAGAGAGGTGCTTCTCCAAGCTAGGGCATAGTGGCCCATCTCCACACATTGAAGGTATAATGTCTATTTTGTCTTGTTTTCTTAGGTTTTTCTAACCTATCTTTGCTTGTAGATTTCATGGCCTAACTTGTTCTTGCAGGTCTCCATTGTTTGTTTACAGGTTTTCTAACAAGTTGTATGCAGGGTATTTGATCTAAACCCATAATCTTGTGTGCAGAGGGGTTTCCATTTTTTTCTTTCTTGTTCTTTATTTCCTTTCTATTTCATTTTTCTTGCATAACCACCAGGAACACTATCCTTTCATCCTATAGATGGAAGGTAGTAGTTCCTGCCCTATAGTAAGGGAGAAATCCGTGCTACACACTCTCTCTGAGGTTTTGACCTGTTCGTGCCTATCATAGGTATTGTGTTTGAACTGGCATATAGGTTAGGATATCACATCTGCTTGCATTTATGCATTTCCTTATGACCATTCCATTTTAAACTTAGGTACGAACCCATTCCATGGTATCACAGAACCTTCATGTTGTTGTTAGAAGTGGTACTATGTGAATGGTAGAGCTTTCCTATACATGGGTTTCCTAGTTAGCTCCCTTTTCTATTTGGTACCCATGCTGTAAGTCCTCTCTTAGGTCCGGGAGTCCCTTTTAGTCCCTCCATGTCCTTGAGCAAGAGCTTCATACTCTTGAACTTTATGTTTCCCATTTCCCCAGGACTCCCTTGTATATGTCAAGTTGTAATTGCATTATCATGAGTTTTTCTTGCCTTATTGAGCCTTACACCAGCTTCCCTGACTTCGATTATCAGCCATATAGCCCAATCTTGTCTCATTTCTAGCCAAGTAGAGCCTTTTTATATATCTTTTGCAACTTGATTCCCCATTTTTTATCAGGAGGGGACTTTCCCCCGAGTGTCATTATCCTGCACATGTCTCCTTGCATTGAGCATAGGTATGTTCCGCTGCTTGGAACTAGTTTGTTTTCCCCTTTACACATGTCTCCTCCTAGATTTGTAACTATAAAGCACTTTTATTCTTTTTCAAGCTTTTCAAAATATCTGAAAAAAGTAAAAAAAAAAATCAAAAAACCAAAAATCCGAACAGGAAAAGATCTTATCTTTGGCAGCAGTCGAGTCATGTAACCTTTGAACAGAGCACTGTATATCACATCCATTGGTTGGGTTAGTGGTTTGACTTTAGGAGCTGTACTCATTTTTCTGATTTTACCTCCACCAAATGGTTAAGCTTCCAGTCTCTATGGAGCCTCTATTGATACCTCCTATGTTACAGAGATGTCCCAGTTTTGTATATCAAGTCTATGCTTCCTACATTTAGTCACCATTCACCTTTATGCTCTTGTTCAAAGGAAGTTGAAACCTGATTCGGCCAATCCTCAGTTGTCTTGACTTTGCATGTCAGCCATTCTTGGTACTATTACTGGTTTGTGCACATCTTGTCCTTCCACATTATACATCATTGATGAGTAACTCATGTTGGTTGATGGGGGATGGCTTAATGCCCTCCTTCCAGCGAATTCCATCCCATCGAATTCAAATCATTTATTATAGGATAGGAGTCTAGAGTCATTTGAGTGCCTTAAGACTTACAGTCATCATTGGTAGGTTCTCTTGCCATCGACAGTTTGGGGAATACATCAATGTCCCCTTATTGATGGATTCTTCCTAGTGTTCAACCTCAACACATTTATCAGCACTTGTTAGATTGCACTCTAGTACCTTGATTCCCATTTTCATTATCGGTGGATGATCTCGCATCTATTAATGGTATACATCAATGACCGTTAATCAGACGATGGACTACTATGTTTGACCTCAACACCTCTATTCACATAGTTGGACATGTACTCATAGCGGTTTGTGTAGAAGAATTTCCAGATTGGTGGCATTTCATATATGCTACCTCCTTGATCATGCCAATGTTCATGAAATTTCAGCTCTCATGACTTGATTCCAGTGTATGTTAGATATCTTCAGCCATTATCAAGATCTTGACCCATTGTATATCTCCAGATTTCATGGAGATCTTGATCCTTTGTATATCTTCATCATGGAGATGCTGATCTATTATATATTGTACGTGGTGAGGACCACACATGTCACATTTTGTATATCATGCATATTCATGGCCATTATACTCTTATGTATCCGGGACTGCCATATGTATTTGGAGTCATATGCAAAGATTGATGATTGTACTATACTATTGGATGGCTGGTTCTTCCACCTGGTTCTTCATCACTCCAATTCTGGGATGGATTTATAATGTTTTCGGCCATCATGTTACCCCTCTGACCTCAAACATTAGGGGGCATCTGTTATAGCTGATTTTACCACACATGGTTGATCACACTTTTATGGCATTCCCTATCCCTCTGCAAACTCTTCGGACCCCTTGGACTATTTTTGTACCTTTGATGTTTCCAAGATCATCCCTAAAAACACCTATTATTTTTTGTATGTGACCTTTAATCCCTTTCTCGCATATATACGTGGATATTACACTTAAACCCACGTACATCGGGATGTGTGCAAAAGGCCAAATATTTTTGGAGTTTTCCTTGATGTGGATCCGATTCACTTGTCTCTTGGCCTTCCATATGCCTCGAGATCACTCGGATTTGACCTTCCATTACCCCATTGAATCACTATATAAGGAACCCTTTGGATACATTGAAGAGGAGGAATTGAAGAGGAAGAAAACTATAGTCCATCGTTGTCGTAGCTTGCTTGTACTTGAGTCTGCATCCCTTTGTCCCTTAGAGCACTTTGTGTTCTTCCCAAGCTTTCCTTTTCTTGTGAGGTTGCTATAGAGAGATGAAGGATTGAGGTGGTGGAGGCACAGGTGGAGGACTCGGTCTCTCCGGTTCGTAGACTTGCTGACAGAGGTTGTCACTTGTGTAATCTCTGATTTTATTAATAGAAATATCTTTTCCTATCCAATGATGTGCATTTAAATTAATATTGAATCCATGGATGCATTTAATTGCTTATGCATTAATGACTATATATGCTGGAGCATATCTAACACCATATTATATAGCATGCTTGTCTTGTTTGTTGTTGTTGAGAGAAAATTGCTAACACAAGCGGGACTGGAAAAATCTCAACGGGGATCTACTTCAATTGTCTGGAATAAGGTACGACCTATGATCCCTTAGTGTTAGATATTTGGTTTCTCTTGCATATGGGAAAGAATTAATTTATGTGGTTTATCTGTCTGTTGTGGTACACCCCAAGCCATAGGAATTTTTCTCCATAACAGACTTGTGATGACAAACTCTAGTATATTAACTTTCTGAGAATTTTTTTTTATCCTTTTCATTTTCTCCTGAATTTTCTTAATCTTGGGCATTATTGTGTTATCTTATTTCAATGAATTCTGACTCCTTGGTGTAATATTTTTCTCTAGTATATCTTCTTCTTCAGCGATATCTTCATCCTCTATATTGAACATAGAAACACAATCCCATAAGACCAAAGTGTCTTCCTCTTGGGTCTCTGTTGGCTCATTACCCTTCTCTTTCTCATCTATAGTTTCTATCAACTTGGAATCTAGTAGCCGGTTCATCACTAAAGTCATAGAATTTATCCATTGTGGGAAAAAAAATTTAGAGTAAGGCTGCTGATGGAATGTACAGAAATTGTCCATTCCCGCATCTGCGTGAAATTCATGGCCGAGGGACTATGGGAGGGAGGCTTGGGTTGACTAATATCATCTCTCTTTTTATAATATGGTTTGTACTTCTTATGAGCCTCCTTCTCCTTTTCCAAATCAATCACTCTATTTGATAATTTATGCATCATTTTTACCACACCATCTAACTCCTGTGACCGGTCATCTTTAGGTTTAGTTAATAATAGTGGCTTTCATTCCCATAATTTTTCTCTTCTAATTGTACAGGATAATGGTCTATACTCTTCATCTCTTCCTATACCTTCTCAGCTTCTTCATAAGTCTCTACTAAGGTGGGTTTAACCAATCTTTTGACAAACATGGCTCGGTCAGGCCCAAGAGATGAGGTGTAATACTCAATTAGGGCATGCTCAGTGGGTTTATCAGCTGCATCAAATTTGGTCATGTAGGCAGTAAACCTCTGAGTGAAGTTATGCACCTTTTATTTCTTTTCTTTCTTTATGTAAATTAATCCTTTCATTAATGTAGCGTAAGTTTTCTGGATCCCATATTTGTTTCTAAAAAACCTCTCAAAAGTATTCCAATTTGTAATTGAATTTGCTGGTGCAGAAAAATACCATGAGGCTACTTTACCCTTGAGAGTATGCGGGAACAATCTGCAGACTACATATGCATGTTCTACTGCTTGTAAACCTTCTAAATCTAGATAAAAACTCTGCAAATGATCATCCACAAGAATTCCTTCATTTGGTTGACACTTGGGAAATGCCTTATCAAAACTCTGAGGCATATCGTGTAATGGAGGAGTAACATTTAGAGGGGTTCTGGCCCTCCAATGAGGTTGTGGAGGAGGCTGATTTGCATTCACATTTTCCATGATTCTGAGTGGAGATGGAGGAGACTGGACAGGGGTTCGAAACAAAGAATAGTTATGGGAATTTGGCCCCAACCGATTCATAGGTTGGACACCTTCTTGTAAGGTTGTTTCTACCAGTTCTTCGAGGTCTTCCACCAACACTAAATCTTCCAATTGAGGACGATATTTCTTATGAAACTATCTTCTAGGTAAGACTGGAATATTGGGTAGCCCCCCAATCTTCTTTGCATATTCCCTTGTAATTCTTCTTAATTCATCAACCACCTCGTTATCAATGGAATAGAGATACCCTTTTCCTTTTTCTTCTGGAGTAAATTTCTGAGGCAAACTAGTTTTAGAACTGTCACCGGTGGAGTAATATTGAGAAAATGAATTTCCTCGGCCAGCCATGCACTGGTGTCCCTCCTTCTAGCGCCAAAACTATTGAGGCCTGGAAAATTGCAGGTAAGAAAAATAGGGATTATCCCCAATAAGCATTCCCAATTAGCTCGTTATTGTTTGGTATGGGGAATCCATTTTCTGCTCATTAGCTGTCTTTAACAAAACTTCCAGTGAAGTTTTCTGACTCTCCAATGTTGTTATTTGAGCCTCATAAATCCTAGATTTCCCTTCAGTAGTAGACCTTTTCATTTCCAGTCTTGCTACTTTATTCTCTAAACTTCCTTTCTCTTTATTCAATTCTTCAATCAATAATTTCAGACTATCTCTTTCTGCTTCCAAGACCTAATGTCTTTGCTGAATTTTTTTACACTCTGCCAAGGAAACCTTGGACTCTTTCTCTATACTGCTTGTTGATAATTCCAAATCATATTTGTTTGATTGTAAGGTTTGGTAGTCTACTTTGGATTCTTCAAGCTGACCAATCATGTCTTCATACTTTCTCTTTAAATTTTGGCTTTGATTTCTTTCCTTTTTCAAGGTCTCTTTCAGCTGTGTAACCTTCTTCTTGGATTGCTCTAAATATGTCATTATTCTGTCCACATTATCTTCAGTAGATAGGGTTGTGACTACACCAGCATTTGCCATTGATCACGGATCTTTGTTGGTACCATGAAACACTTCCTTGTTGGTCAGCATCACTCCCGTCTTTCCTCCAGTGTTCATATTTTTCTTCATTCTTTTAACAATCCTCTTTTTTTCTTTGTCATAGAAAATAGTGTTTAGATGAGGCACTTCATCTTCTTCTATGGGAGTAAAAGGAATCAATTCAATTCCTGATAATGGCAATGGATTTCCTCTCACTATACTACCAGATGGAACAGAGGGCTCTAATGGATCAACATAAGACTGAGTCTTCTCTTGATCAGCATAGTCTTGTCCCTCTTGTGCCTTTTGTTGCTACTCTTCAACTGCTTTTTCTGCTTGCTCCTTTTCCCTATCAGCAACTTCTAATCTTAATCTCTCACTTTTGTTTTTCTTTCTCTAGACTTCTTCTTCTTCTTTTCTCTTCTCTGCTTCTTCAACTACTTTTATTTTTTCCTCCTCTTCAGCTCTCAGCCACTCTTCTACTTCTTAGGCTAATCTATGTGCCTCTTCTTTTATTTTCTTTGCAACTTCCTCTTCTTGCTTCTTAAGTTGCTCAGCAGCTTTCCCCTTTCCTCCAATAATAGTTATCTTTTGTTTGAACCTCCTCCTTAAAGCTATCATGTTTTGAGCATTCCGAAAGACTTCTTCATATTTATCCCAAAAATTTTCATATCAAAATGCACTCCAGCTATTGTGCAATAATCAACAAATTTCTTTTCAGAGTGATTCCTATGGAAGCTTATTTCACCAAAATGAAAATATTCTAGTTCCTTAACAAATTCTGTTGTTGTTTTCACCCTGGAAAACTTGTAACTCCCTATAAAAAGGGGAATGTAGGATACATTGCCTTCTTTTGTTCAAATAGGAAATTACCCACCCCAACAATGTACAACTATCTCACAACCTCTTTATGAATCACATAGTCTATAGCATACTTAGGTAGAAGGGAAGGAGCCCTTGATCCACCATACATTCTTAAGTACAGGACTTCTTCAGTCAAGTAATAGTGCATGTTGTCTTGCACGAACTTCATAGCTTCCTCTGACATACAGTTACACTCAACCAGGAAAATCAATCTGTACAATGGCATAATAAAATACTCACAAATATTCTTGTAGTAGCTATAATACTTGTGAGCCAAAAATAACTGGCAGGAAGCATATAGAGGGGATCGGTCTTTATCCCATTGGAATTTCAATGCTGGGAATGGATGAGTACATAAAATACAACTTATTAAGATTGAAATCATGTAAAACTTTGTTTTCTTCTGGGAAAATCTTCCTAATGCTGCAATTATGCAGGATGACAAGCTGTTGGACACTATGTTTTCCCAATTGAAGATTGTACCTTAGGTGGCTACAAAATAGATCACTGGTGCCCAACCTATTTTAAATTTATTCCCATTATCCCTCCCAAAAATCCTGTGTAACATTAAGGAAATTAACCTATAAGGAGTCCGTAGGCTCACTGTCTCATACTCCCCTGAAGGCCTCGTACAGAAGTTCTTGTTTGGGTACACAGGGTACTCCCAATAGACTGAACACCTTGAGCAACTGCTTCACACAAATAGATCACAGATCAACACACCGATGTTTATCACATGGTTAAAACCCTCAAGAGGGAAACAGTCCATAGCCCTAGCCAAATAGCTACTTGGAACAATTTATTATGCAAAATAAAGAAAGTTACATATGAGCTTCTCATAATCGATCAACTAGCCAAAGAACCTCCATGCTCTTTAAATAGAGATCATGGATAAGTCAGGTGTTAAGACACATATCAATGGTAGGTATGATCTAAGAGAAGTTGAAACGTCGAATCACTCTATGTCTAGAACATATCATGACCGTTGGATTAGAATTTTTACAAATGCATACTAATGCATACTAAAAAAAATACACTTTTACCTAACAGATATATTACACAAGTTAATCTTAACTAACTCCTAAGTGTCTAAATATCCTAAAATCCCCCTTTAAGAACAACTTGGGATAGGATTGAAGAATTTACAAAAGTGACACTATTAGGAGAAGGAAGGAGGCATTAGAACCTATCCCCCCTTAAGGACACATTCCTGAACTCCTAACATAGACCGAAGTTTAGAAAACTTTGCTTTTGTAAGAAACTTGGTGAAGATATCTGCAACTTGATCATCTGTAGGGAAATATAGGACTTCAATAATATGATCATGAACAAGATTTATGATGAAGTGCATGTGTAGCTCAATGTGTTTGATGCGCTGATGTAGAATTGGATCTTTGGCAAGCTTGATGGCACTTTGATTGTCACACCAAAGTGGATTAGGCCACTGCTGCTCGAATCCAAACTCTGAAAGGATCCGTCAAAGCCATAAAGCTTCCTTATTGGCATTAACTGCAGCTCAATACTATGCTTTTGCTGAAGAAAGAGAAAGAGCTTGTTGTTTCTTACAAGCCCAAGTGACAGGTCTAGATCCTAGACTAAAAACATAAACTGCAGTAGAATTTTGATCATCAGGATTGCTGGCCCAATCTGAATCAGTGAAACCAACCAACAAAGGTTTCCCCCTTGTACTATAATGAATCCCAAACTGAATTATACCTCGAATATATCAAAGTATTCTTTTTTCTTCTTTCCAGTGACTTTCATGAGGAGTTTGCATATAACGAGAAACACGACCAATGACATAGGAAAGGTTAGGACAGGAATGAGTCAAGTATAAAATACTACCAACAAGCTAACTATACAAGGTGGCATCTACTTCAGGGGAAGTACAAGTGGCAGAAAGTTTAACTCCAGACTGGAAGGGAGAAGGGGTTGGTTTACAATCTTCCATGTGGAAGCGACGAAGAAGGTCACATGCATACTTAGAATAGGAAAGAAAGATTCCTTCTTTGGTTTGCAAGACTTGGAGACCAAGAAAATAATGTAAATGTCCTAAGTCTGACATTTCAAAAAATTTCTTAAGACTGGATTTCACATGGGTTATAAGTTTAGGGTCACTACCAGTAAGGATAAGATCATCAACATAAATAAAAAGTATGATGAGATGGTTTCCTACTCTCTTGGTATAGACATTGGGGTCAGAATGGCATCTAGAAAAACCAGTGTCAAGGAGAAAGCTATCCATTTTGGCATACCAAGTTCTAGGAGCTTGCTTAAGGCCATATAAGGATTTCTTAACGAGACAGAAAAGGCTAGAGTTATCCTGAACATATCGAGGAGGTTGTTCTATGTAAATTTCCTCCTGTAAGTCACCATGTAAAAAGGCAGACTTGACATCCATTTGATGGACTTCCTAGTTATGTAAGGTTGCAAGGGAAAGAACAAGGCAGATGGAATTCATTTTTGCGATAGGAGAAAAGGTTTCATTGTAGTCAATCCCTTCAACTTGGGAAAAACCTTTGGTAACTAACCTTTCCTTAAGTATTTCAACACTTCCATCTGATGCATACTTAGTTCTGTAGACCCATTTACATTTTATAAGTTTTCTTCCTTTTGGAAGAGGAACAAGATCCCAAGTATCATTCACCATTAAGGAACGATATTATTCATCCATAGTTGCACCCCAATATGGATTTCCTAAAGCTTCTGCAAAATTTTCTGGATCATGATTCTTGGAAACTTGAGCCAAAAGAGAATAGGCTCACTGAAACTAAGAACGTGTTCGACGTTGATCTCTAGGATCACTGGCAAGATCACCAGCTGCTTCACATGTTGAATGGACCCATCGAGGAAGCATTGGTGCTGGTGCAATTGGAGGGACATGAGCAGGTGGAGGTGGATTTTCATCCTCACTGTCATCATCAGAAACTGGAGTTGGAAACCTTTCAAGGAAGTTCGAAGAAGAAGAAGAAGAAGGCACAATCGCTGAATCAGGATCGCTGGCCAAGGATGGCACACCCACCAAGTTAGGCTCGTAGGCCAAGAGATTTTCATTAAATTTAACATCTATTCTAATGATTATATCATGTGAATGGGGACAAAGAAGTCTATAACCTTTTACATCCTCAGAATATCCAATAAATATGCACTTTTCACTTTTAGGCTGCAATGCTTTCCATTTTTCATCCAGAATGTGAGCCCATGCTTCACAACCAAACACACAAAAGTGACTTACATCTAGTTTAATTTTATTCCATGTTTATTCTAGTGTTATACCTTGTAAAAATTTAGTGGGTGTGCGATTAACTATGTAATTTTCACAATTTATGGCCTCAGCCCAATATTGAAGACTTAGTCCCTTAGATTGGATCATACAATTAGCCATTTCTTTTCAAGTGCGGTTCTTCCATTTAGCTACACCATTTTGTTGTGGTGTATATGGAACAATGTGTTGTTATTGGATTCCTTGTTCAGTGCATAAAGTAGTGAACTTGTTGTTAACATATTCTCCTCCATTGTCAGATCTTAACTTAATAATTTGATGACCATATTGTTTTTCAACAAGGGCCTTGTAGGCCAAGAACATGTTAAATACTTCACTCTTAAGTTTTAGGAAGTAAACCCAAGTGCGTCTAGAGTAGTCATTGTTAACCCAAAAGACCCCTCACTAAGCTATCCATGACCACGGGGGCTTCACTTGTTTACCAATATCCTATTACGTTAGTTCATATTGTGGGTTTTAAAATTATAAAAGATCAAACCAATATATTGCAGGTATTGGGGGGATGAGGGGTTTAAGGTGGGGGTGGTTAGGGTGGTTTATAAGGATTGAGGTATAAAAAGGGGAGGGGAGGAATTTTTAAGTATTGGGAGGGGGTTTCCACAAAAAGAGTTTGGGTCAATATCTCTCGAAATTAAGGGTATTCTTTAATATCCCACGATCACTCGTGCTATGTGAGAGGTTCACTAAGTGGAATACCCATGTCCATGACCTACCCCACCCAAGGACACCACTTCACGACTCCTCATTAGACCCCCACACCCTCAAAAATGCTTAAGGATGAAGAAAAGGGTTTAAAAACCCCAAAAAGGAGCCTAAAATACTCTCCTAGGAGCTAAAGCCCCCAAAAAGGGGCTAAAACCCTAAAAGGAGCTAAAATTAGGGTGAAAGGAGCTAGAAGCCCAAAAAAGGGGCTAAAGCCCAGACCAAGGGCTTAAAACCCTAAAACCTCAAAAAAAGCTATAAAAGGAGCATGGGGGGTCACTCTCAGAACACTTCTCCCTTGCATACTGCTATGTTTCCCATGGATGCCTTGAGACCCTTTGTCTCTCAAGCCACCCACACTCCCTCTCCTCCATCTCCATTGAGCCATAGCTCCCCCATCCAAGAGAGAGGTCCTTCTTCAAGCCAAGGCATGGTGGCCCAATTCCATCAAAGAGAAGGTATACCAATGTTGTTTCTTGCATTTGCTTTAGTGTTTTGTAGTTTTTTCTAACTCATTTTTGTTTGCAGGTTTGTTTATAACATGTTTTTTACAGGTTTCTAGTTTCTAACAGTTGTTTGTAGGTTATTGGAAGCGAAACCCTAACCCATTGTTTGTAGAAGGGTTCTCCATCATTTCTCTTCTTTATGTTCTTTAATTTATATCTGTCTAGTTTTATTTCCGCTTGCTTTTCAGGACTTTTACATGCAAGAACCTACCCTTCTATCCTATAGATAGAAGGGAGCCATTCCTGCCCCTGTAGCAATGAGAAATCCCCGCTACAGAATTGGCGACCATACCAGGTCGATCCCACAGGATCCCTGGTCTAGATTTTTAAAATTTCAAGTTTTTTCAATTTTTACCCTAGTTTTTAAAATTTCATGTCAAATCCAGTTTAGATTTAGTTTATTTCTAGTTCTTAGTGTTTCTGAAGCCTCTACTAGGCAAATTCAAGTCATTTTGGCCACAATACAAGTTACTGTTAGCTGGATCTGACTTAGGATAAAAAAAACCCCAAATTCGGGGTAGGTCGCACTTATCAGGCCTGAACAGGGGATGAGGTCACCATTTTTGGCCTAACAGGCACACCCAGGTTGCACTTAAACCCCCAAAAGGTGTGACTTCACTCAGAAACACAAACTGCTTCTGTCTGTGAAATCTATGCGACCCCCTCACCTGTTTCTAAAAAAAATTTGTGACTCCCTCACCAAATTTGATCAGAAATGTGTGGTCTGTCAATTAGAGGTTCAATTTCAGTTTAATAGGGACTGTCAGTGTGGCTCAGCCACCTCTGTCCAGCAAAAAAGTTTAATTTTAGTTTCTGTTTTAATTTCCTGTAATTGCATCAACAAACAAAGTGTAAATTCAAAGTAAATTTTAATGGCTTAATTAATGAATATAGCTTAACTAAAATTGACTTAAAATCAAGTCTTGCTTACCCTTCCTCCTCTACCCAGTCATCACCCTCCGGGGTATTCTGGGATACGACGAAGGGTAAGCTCATATATTCCTAGGCCCTTCATTGAATATTGTTCTAAAACCATTAAAACTAGATGACCTGGAAGGTAGAGGAGGTAGAGAAGGAGGGCTTCTCACGGTGCTAAGCGTCCTCCCTGTTGACCAACCTTGCATCCAGGAGGTGACCTGTGGATCTACGGATGGGCTTAGTCCCATTGTGTTGAGATCCCAATACCTTCTCTTGGTTGAAGAGGAATATCAGTGTGAGGTACTCATCTAGTTAGGCCATAAACATTCAGGGTTAAAAACTGTATTTGTTTACAAATTTTTGATTACTCAATGCTTACATCCACAATGACATGAACTATACAACAATATGATGAATTCATAAACCATTTGCAGCTACCAAATACCAGAAAGACAGAAAAACAAATACACCATACAAAGTAATCAACCCAACTCAGTTCATGACACTAAGAGAGCCTTAAAATTTATCAATTTACACTAAGTTCAAACAATCTGTAGTCTTTTAGGACATAAGTCCCTAACTGCTTCAACTGTGGGAAGTACTTGGGCTCTACCCAGAAACACATTGTGAGGAGTACCATAGGAACCCCAAAGTAGCTGGCCGCTGAGAGGAATTGCCAAGCGAAACGGGCAATGACCCCCACCGATTGAGTAGAAACACCTATAAGGAAAACGCCAAGTGCTGCCTTCTGGTAGTCTTGGTGGCTGAGTGACCACCTAAAGCCAATATGAAGCCACTGAAACTAGGGTCCAAACATCATTCCCATTAGTTTGATAAACAACTAACACAATTGATCCCTCACGCTCTTCCTCACGCCTAAGAGGCGAACCACCAAAATTTGGAACACTCAACTGGCACCGTTGAAATTGTTCTCAGCAATCTCCCATACCATCAAAAGGCCACACAACCTATGATTCAGATTCAGACCCATAATATTCTGAACCAAACCTCCATACTGCACCATCAAGCCCCATGGCTGGTGCCAACCCGGATACATTTTTCGGCATAGCCATAGCTAGTGGACCCATGTCCACATCACAACCTATCACCCACAACCTGGTAGGTGTCCCAAGCAGAGTCATGCAAACTATCATCATCCAGCTGCCACCACCTATAGTGACTAGCCAAGCTAGATCACTTGCAACACACGGGGGCAGTGTCCCCTCCACACACACTACCCCTCTTGCCACACAGGGGGGGCAGTGGACCTTCCACTTACGTTGCCCCTACTGTCATACATGGGGGAAATTTCTCTGCCACCCATACTGTCTCCCCAAAAACACTTGGGGGAATTGGCCCGTCCACAATGGTGCCACCGCAAGTGCCCCCAGCCATGTAGATGCATTACGCACCTGTAAACCCCACCACCGTCGCTACCCCATCTCATATCAACCTGGGGTCAAATATGCCTTTCATGGATCATCTTAACTTCCCTGATTTGGATCGATTAACAAACGACCCCATTTGCCATAAAGATTTTTGGCCTCCAATGCCAATTAAGATGCCTCTGACATCCCCAAGTTTGAAGGCAAGGCAAGGGAATGTCCCCAAAACCACATTATGAAATTCCATCTATGGTGCTCATCCAATAGAATCGTAGATGATTGCATCAGGATGAGGCTATTCCAACGCACCCTTATAGGCATTGCGGCCAAATGGTACATTGAGATACCACAAGCCAAGTACCCTGATTTCAACTCCCTAGCCTTCATGTTCCTACAGTATTTCCAACTCCCTGTCAGATATGACGAGGGGGTGGAGATCCTATTATCCTACTATTAAAACACTGCCACTCATATAACTGACCATATCCATGAGTGGCGGTGAAGCCGTAGCCTATGTAAAATACAACTTGTCGACAATATCTTCTTGGATTGGTTCCTTAAGACCTTGCTCCCACCCATAGCAAAGGACGTTGCATCTGAACATCCCTAATCTGAAGAAGAGGCCATACTGAAAGCTCAACAATTTGACCTCATCTATGCTTAGTCTAGATACCTATACACTGTCATCCCAAACGGTCCCCGCGCAGGAACCTCCTACTGCGATGTACCAGGGGCATCCCATGCTGTCGATGGCATCATAGGATCGGTCTCCCAATAGCCACAACACCAACCGACACCACCTGTAGTTCCATCACAACCAAGCAATACTGCTAGTGTTGCTTACCAAAACCAAACTCTAGAATACGCAAGAATGATGTCCTAGCCCCGAGCAATAACTTCCTACACACAACCTGCGCCACCGCAGTAGGCTTAGGCCATGGCTTGGCCTACACAGCAGTATGTGGGGAAAATGCCCACATTTGTGGCACCACCTCCCACTCAAATCTACTATGCATCGCTAGTGCAAGCAGTTCAAGCCCCCACCCCCACTCCACCCACTCCGTTGGGACAAGTGTTCACAGAAAAAAACCATCTCAACCAGCCTGCCCCCAACAATCAACAAGGGAAAGCTAGAAATAATCGACCTCGGAACCAAGGAAAAAACCAACCGTAGGGAGGCGGTCAACAACCGAACCCTCCCAACAATGTCACACCAAATTGGCCAGCTCAAAACCCCCCATGACCAAACGCACCAAGACACAATTCCCTGTTGTGCACAAACCAACCGTGCAGATTATGTGATGTTTATGGGAACTACACATTCGCGCGTCCCCTCATGGGTCAAGCTAAGTAGGCCATTTAGAACAAGGTTCAACAAGCCGCTAATGTTGCAAATCAATCCCAACCCAACCTAGCACCACAAGGACCTCCTCCTATGGTGCTTCAAAACCTGCTACTAGTCCAGGGTTGGTGACAACCGTAACCCCTCCCCAACCCAATCTCAGCACTCCGAGGGCACCTCCCATAGCTGAAATAGGTGTTCACCACCTACTAGCCATGATGACTGAAGAGGTCAACATGCAAACCAGAAGGAATCAGTATGGTACCACCACTAAACCTGCTGACACATAAGTAGTATCAACATCCAAAATAGTCAACCTACCTCTTCAGTTACCCCCATTCCCGCACCCCCTTGTATGTAGGATTGCCAATAAGTCCACGGATAGAGCTATAGTCATCTATAGTATTGTGGATGATTTGGCCCAAATGCCAACTGCCATGTCCACTCTTGAGGTACTTAAAATGTGCCCAATGCAGCAAAAAGCCTTACTAGCCACCCTTGGGGTATTAGGCCTCTCTGACTCTAAGTTGATCACATTCGACACAGAGAAAGGAGAACCGCGCATGCCATTGACCATCACCTTTCAAATCCTGGTGTCCATCCAGAATTTGGTTGTGCACTGGTGCATAGTGGATGAGGGGGCATCCACGTGCGTTATGTCTACCTTGGTTTGGCAGAAACTTGGATCACAAATTCTACAGCCGTCCTCCACAACTCTGCGGGCTTATGATGGACATCCCACTAAATCCCAAGGAATCCTCCCCCATGTCCCCATCACATTAGCCGAGAAGACAGTGTTGATCGACATAGAGGTCGTCAATGCTCAATGGACTATAACCTTCTCCTCAGAAGAAGTTATATGTACACCATGAGAGCGATTGCATCAACTGTCTTCCATCTCATGATGTTCCCCCATGAAGGGAAGATTGTGACGGTTGATCAGCTCACTTATCATGATCCACAAGGGTTAACGGCACCTGCCAACGTTATCCCTACCATCACCACCATTGAGCCACAAGGGATGACTACACACGCTAATGTCATCCCTGCAATCAAAACTATGGTTGACAACACACCAGCCTACCCATTGTTGAATGTGGGCCCTGGGTTGTTTGTCGATCCCACCATGACAGCTCCTTTCCCCTCAGTGTCACCGCCACCGACACAAAATGAGATTGCATACTTGTGCATGGTCTCATCCATCATCGCTGCACCCAAACAACAACCAAAGGCGCAGCCCCAACCACAACCAGAACATCATCTGCAACTCTAACACTAATAGTAGCTGCAACATCACCCACAACAGCAGCATTTTGTGCAGCCATAGCCACAACCGCATCCCCACATGCAACCATCAGGGAGTTATCTGGGCTCATCTCCAGTCCATATGATTCCCTTCCTCTTCCCCTCACCTGGTTTCATGATCAAGCCGGTAATGGCCACCTTAAGCCTACCCAACTTTACATTGGGAATCCTGGTATGGTATCTTGATCCACTAGCTCAACCAACAATGGGACATGTTGTTTTAACCTCGGTGCAACCCATTGCGGTCGAGTCTCACCCTCCACCCAGTCCGCAAAATCCAACCACCGCACCCGCACCACCCCACTTGAAAAAGGCCAGAGGCAAGAATTCCAAATCCACCGCAGAACCACGACAAGTCCCACCTTGCGCCCTCTATGAGCAACAGGGCCATACAACTTAGATTTGCCCTGAAATCCCAATGATCCATGCACATTTAGATGCCATGGATACAAATGCGTCCCCATGGTTGAACTCCCAACCACGCTGATAGTCAGAAACAAGGCATTGAGAACAAACCATGCTTGTGCCCTCTGCGGTTTGTATGGACATTACTTTCACCATTGTCAAGACTTGCCTGAATTTCAAATGGCTCTAGCTGACCTCCATCAACATTCCCTTTAGTCTGAAATCACCTTGATCGAAGAAGTCCACCCCCCATCGCATTCTTCAGACACCATGTCCATCTACATGATGTCCAGTTCAACTGACCCTCTTATCTCCACCATCGCTGATGGTCCATCAGACCTATCTCTTCCATTATTTCCCCAGCCAGAGCCGCAACCTCATTCGCAACCTCAACCTCAGTTACCAGGGAAACAATGGGGTTCATTCCCACTCAACACGATCCTTTTCCTACCATTCGAGATCGTGAGTAAGTCTACCTTGGCAACCCACGATCTACAAGATTTCACACTGGGAGATCCTGTGTGGTACCTTGAACCACCTACCATACCTCTAAGACCCCAATATGTGTTGAATCATGTCCATCCAATTGAGATGATGTTTCACCTACCTCCAGGTCCATCAAAGACTCCTCCTGTCTCCAGGCCTGCCCCTCTTCGTCCAACATAGACTCGGGGTAAGGCCACACAAACCACAACCAATACCATTTACATCGTCTCCGGTTTTACCCCATTCCCTTTAAACCATAGTGTGGAATCGGTTCTTCCCATAAAAGACCAGATTCTATCATCTTGCCTTGCCATTGAACTTTGTCTTGGTAAGGGGGCATACCTCTTCACTAACTCAGATGGTCGACTCTTGAAGAAGCCATGCAACGGGCTCTACCTCAAGAGATTTTATGCTTAAACATCACCAATGAGACTCTCCATTTTCTTTTCTTGTTTTTCAACATTTTTTCCAAAAGTCAGGGGCAAAACCATTAGATGCTAATCCAAAGTCACCTGGAACCTGTTCAAGACACCTCTCACACCTCTGGGATCAAAGTTATATCTACTTATGAGACCATCATGTCATGTCTAATAAATTAATTTCGGGACCATTTCCCACAAGGCACCTCGATTTACGAGCCATGACATGACAATGCAAGTGTCTACAGACCTGTACTTGTATCACACTCCCCTACCGCTACTCATATGAGTTCTCGGGCCACCGCCCATTAAGGAATGCCATTTTTAGTTTTATTTTGTATTTTAACACATAGTTGTCGTCTCCATTCACCGCACCTTACTTGAATCTCTAGACCATTGTCCACAAAACGATTTATTTTTCTTGCATGTATTTGGCATATAAGTGCCCCAGACTTGCACTCACATCGCATGTAGTCAAGTTCGTCCATCGCAACACACACACATGCTCTCCTGACCTCTGTCCGAGAGCCACCACGATTTGCGTACCTCTGCTGCACCGACTCGCAAGCCTTTGCCACAATCTATCCCGTGTATGTATTGGTATGTTTGAGAGCCTTCTACTATGTCCATACTAAACGGATGATATTTGGACCACTGTCCACCATCCCAACATGGGGCACCACTTGTTCTACCGCAATCGGTTGACCATACTAGAGTTTCATTTAAGCTCTTTTCTGACTCCTTAAAACAATGAAAAGATATCTGAGCGCAACTACTTCCTTTCCCACTCGCTAAATTATAGGAAATGGCATCTACACTGTCTCATTTAACTCCTTTTGTTGACCATGTAGACCATCAATTGAAAAGGACTTCCTTGGCACACTCAAGCAAAGACCATTCCCCTCTGCATACTTTTATGCTTTCTTGGGCAAAGGGGCCACACTTTACGAAAAGTCTCACCACGGGTTAATTTTAAGCTCGTTTCCAGCCTTCTCATCAAGAAAATATTGCCGAGCAAACTTGGTTTCGTTCATGCTCATAAAATTATCTGAATGACTGTCTAGTTAGTATAGGTTTAACCTTTTCTGGCCTGACTGGACTACCAATGGTAAAGAAGTCTCTCATCCCCTGCAGGATGAGTGAGCTCTCCTATGTATACTTTTATCCTTTTTTTGGCACAGGAGACTCTCTAAAATTGAAAGCACCATCGAGCATTTACCTTCTCGGGCTCGCCAAAAATCCACGAGATCGTACCATAATAGTGTCCCTAGGCACCACCCCATAGAAAACAGTTTGGCAGCATTCCCCCGTTGGGTCGCCTTTGTTCAGAGTACTCTATAATGTGTCTTCCTTGGATCCCATCAATATCAAAAGCATCTACCTCCTCCAAGTATTTCCCATTTGCAGTGACATTCCTGGTATTACAGCTATGACCCCATTCTCATGAGTCAAGTTTCATTTGCTTCCTGTTCCGCCCTGCCATCATACTCTGAACAAAGGAAGTTTGAGTCTACCACACTCCCCTTTCCCTTGTTCAATTCTTTCCCTCCCCCCCCCCATTCAGTGGGTCAGTTCGTAGATTGTCTCACACCTTTAGGTTATCTCCCTCGCACTCCTGGTCAAGGAAACATCATTGCCTTGACTAGGGGCAGGTCTCCCTTTGTCAACGACAACACATATATTCTAGAGGATAGACCCAAAGGTCCTTGTATCCTAGTTTCATTAACCTTATTGATGAGTTCCTTGGACCACTTGAGAGGAGTCCTTAGTGCCTCTCGATATGGTTGTTTCTCACGTGCTTGACTCCAACTACATCATCGCACCGTTGAGATCATACAGGGTTTGGTCCACACAGTACTTGGTCGAAGACCCCGAATGTCACCTAACTCTAGCATTGATGAGTCTCCTTGAGGGACCTAAACAAGTTAATTCCCTTGTGATTTATGGGTTGCGTTGGAAATAGTGTTCAGAAGCCCCAGCAGTGCTTTGATATACCTTTATGATTGATGCAGCATACTTGTACCACATAGAATCTGACTCTCAATCAGTGAGTCCACATAGCTATGTACTGTTCCATATCCAGCAGACCGTTAGTCATGAAGATATAGCATTCCATGAGAATGCCATGGGTCAAATGTACCAGATCAGTATTGTATTTAGCCTCACATTGAGGCAACCATTATTTTATCATCATTGTATATGATCGGCTCTTGTATTTTTAGAGCATAGATCAAATTATTCTTTTGACATTATCACGAGCATGGGGATGCCTACCTCATCCATATACATGTCACACATTATTTGTATCTCACCCATTGATGGGAACCATATTAATGCACAAAACAAAAGCCACCATGCCCCAACCCCAGAAGCACCACAACAAATTTTATGATGTCTCTTGGCCATACGATGAGCTCCTGCCCTCACACATCAAGGGAAAATCTGTTAACCCAAAAAATCCCTCACTAAGCTATCCATGACCTACACCACCCAAGGACACCACTTCACGACCCTCCATTAGACCCCCACACCCTCAAAAATGCTTAAGGATGAAGAAAAGGGCTTAAAAACCCCAAAAAGGAGCCTAAAATACTCTCCTAGGAGCTAAACCCCCCAAAAGGGGCTAAAACCCGAAAAAGAGCTAAAATTAGGGCGAAAGGGGCTACAAGCCCAAAAAAGGGGCTAAAGCCCAGACCAAGAGCTTAAAACCCTAAAACCCCAAAAAAAGCTATAAAAGGAGGGTGGGGGTCACTCTCAAAACACTTCTCCCTTGCATACTGTTATGCTGCCCGTGGATGCCTTGAGACCCTTTGTCTCTCAAGCCACCCACACTCCCTCTCCTCCATCTCCATTGAGCCATAGCTCCCCCATCCAAGAGAGAGGTGCTTCTTCAAGCTAGGGCATGGTGGCCCAATTCCATCAAAGAGAAGGTATACCAATGTTGTTTCTTGCATTTGCTTTAGTGTTTTGTAGTTTTTTCTAACTCATTTTTGTTTGCAGGTTTGTTTATAACATGTTTTTTGTAGGTTTCTAGTTTCTAACAGTTGTTTGCAGGTTATTGGAAGTGGAACCCTAACCCATTGTTTGCAGAGGGGTTCTCCATCATTTCTCTTCTTTCTGTTCTTTACTTTATTTTTGTCTAGTTTTATTTCTGCTTTCTTTTCAGCATTTTCACACGCATGAACCTTCCCTTCTATCCTATAGATAGAAGGGAGCCATTCCTGCCCCTGTAACAAGGAGAAATCCCTGCTAGAGTCATCAATGAAAGTTAAGAAATATTTGAAACCATAAAATGATGCAGATGGAAGAGGGCCACACAAGTCACTATGCACAAGCTCCAAGGGAACCGAGGCGTGCCAAGAGGCACATTTGTCAAAACTATCCTGATGATGTTTTTCGAGTACATAACTGGAACAAACACCATCCTTGCAAGATATCATCGGAAGACCAATCACCATATTGTCTTTACATAGTTGTTGCAATGAGCAATAATTTAAGTGACCAAATCGCTCATGCCAAAGTTTGCTCAGGTTATCACTATGAGCAACAAAAACTGAAGGAAAAGGTGATGACCCAAAGTTGTTAAATTTGTACAACCTGGTAATATCATCAACAGTTCTAGTAGTAAGGACATTTTGAGGATTTTTAAAATCCTTGATTACAACTTGGTGAGGTGTAAACGTCACAGTTTTACCTTCACCTGCATGAGTAATTTGATAGACTGATAAAAAATTGCAGGAAATTTTTGGAACACATAGTACATCACTGGAATGACCATTTTCTACTTGAACTATTCCAGATCCTACAACACTTAGAGATCTATCATCACCAACAAATATTTGCTTGGTGTTACATTCATGCATAGTCGAAAAGTTGGCTTGATCCTTAGCCATATGATAATATGATCCAGAATTAATGAGCCACTCATTTGAAGTAGAAGAAGAAGATGTAGTATAAGAGTAACCAGAAGCACAAAGTGCATATCCATGAGAGATAGATTCTGAAGACGAATCTAGGATGATGTGGTGCTTCTTCATTGCTACTTCCAAGGCTGCCATCTTCTTGAAACACTTAGATTCATCATGATTATATTTCCCACAAAAATTGCAATGACGCTCAGTCTTCTTTCCTTTTGGCTTGGATCCTTTGTCACTTTTTAAAGAAGGAGCTGATTGAGAGGGTTTGGGACCCTTGTTGTTTGGCTTATTGTTGAGAAAATTCTATTTCTTGGGAGGCTTGGACTTTTCTTTCTATTGGGACAATAAGGCTTTCCCAGATGTATCTGCATTGTTAATTATTCCAAGATGAATGAGCTTATCATGCTCTCTAATTAAGGAATCACAAAAGTATTCAAGACTAGACTCTTGATAACTAGCTGCAGTCAAGGATTCTTTCATGGAGTAGAATGTAGATACAAAAATAGAATATGTAGGTCCAAGTTTGGAAAGAATATGATAAATACATTGTTTGTCTTCTTTCTTAATCTTGCATTCTTCACATAAGAGTCTAAGAGTTTTATACTTAGATAAATAGTCTTGAATGCATGAAAAATCATTTGGATTCAAGGAAATCAACTCATTCTCAAGTTCATGACCCCGAATTTCATTATGTTTACCAAACACAGATTCCAACTTTTCCCAAGCTTTATCAGGTTCATCAATTCCAGATATGTGGAATTGCAAATCAGTAGAGATTGACATACCAATCAATCAATGAGCTTCATCACATCTATTTTTCCATTTAATTTTCTTATCATCATCAGTGGGTTCTGTTTCTTTCCCTGAGGTTAGCCTGAAAAGTCCACTACTTCGCAGAACATCCTCCATACGAGATTTCCATGAGAAATAGTTAGAACTTGTAAGTATAATATCACAAGGGGTGGCCATACTATAAAATAATGGCTAAAAGAACACAAACTAACTGTCTGGATGCAAGGATCTCGAAAAAATATGCGGTTTTAAAAAAAATGGCACTGAAAACTGATTCTGGATGATGAAGTTATGCTTGATCAAAGAAAATGTTGAAGATGTCCCCAATAGTGACGTGGCAGATATTAACTTGACCACCTAAAAAAAAGAACCCCCTTCTTCCCAAGATCAACCTTTGACAATCACTTTATAATAAAGTTTCTTTTAAGTGAATCACTTTTGTAGAATAAGTGATGTTCACTTTTACAATAATGTTACTTTAAATAGTGCAGCAATAAATTAAAAAGACTTAAGTGACTCACTTTTTATTTTATTTTATTTAAGTGAGATGCACTTTTACAATAAAGTAACTTGAAAATAGAAATTTTATGTACTAAAAAGTAGCTTAATAAGACTTGAACTCAATACCTATTAAGGAATAAAGTAACTTTGGACCAAGTGAGCTAAGTTTAAAAGGTACATAAAAGAATGGAAGGAGGAATGGGTTTTTATTTTTATTTTTTTACTCTTCGCTCTCGTTCTCTGTGCTTGCCTTTTTTCCCTACAAATCACAAAAAAAATGAAAAACAAAAATAAAAACAAAAACTTTTTCCACACAATGGGGTTAGATCTTGGTTAGCTTACCTAGAAATTCTACGTTTTCAGGTTTTCTCAATGTTTCTGATTTGCTCTGATCGCACAAGGTGCACGGAAAAGAGCATACGTAGCCAAAAAGACAAGAAAAAAACTTTCCCTTTCTGTTTTTGATTCGCTACGATCGCAGAAGGTGCACAGAAAAGAGCATACGTAGCCAGGGAATGAAACATTCTGAGACTAAAACAATAAAAATCTAATAATAAAATTGATAAAATATGAGACATTTAAAAAAAAATTAAACAAATCCGTCACTGTAACCGTATACCTTTAGATTTGCCGAAATGGGTGTTTCTGGATCAAACGAAAATGATTTTCGATGAAACAAAAAACTATTTCCAAATGGAAATGACACTCTAGACGCAATGGAACAACTCCCATAGGCCACAAATGCATAGAAAATCTAGAACCAGAAACCCTTTCAAAGTTTCGGCAACACCAGTTCCAGATCTTGATCAAAACTGAAAGCAGCTCTTCATAAATGCTCTAATACCATGTTCGGGTACACAGGGTACTCCCAAAAGACCGAACACCTTGAGAAACCACTTCACACAAATATATCATAGATCAACACACTGATGTTTGTTACATGGTTAAAACCCTCAAGAGGGAAACACTCCACGGCCTCAACCAAATAGTTACTTGGAGAAATTTATTATGCAAAAGAAAAAAAGCTACATATGAGATTCTCATAATTGATCAACTAGCTAAGGACCCTCCATGCTCTTTAAATAGAGATCATGGACCAATTAGGTGTTAAGCACAGATCAATGGTAGGTATGATCTAAGAGAAGTTGAACCGTCGGATCACTCTATGTCTAGAACATATCGTGACCGTCGGATTAGAATATTAACAAATGCATACTAATGCATACTAAAGAAACAAACTTTTACCTAATGGATATATTACACAAGTTGATCTTAACTAACTCCTAAGTGTCTAAATATCCTAATAGTTCTTACCTGTGATCATCATTCTTTTTACTGTTCCCACCACATCTAAGTTAAGGTATTTCAATCAAATCTCAGTCAAATAAATTTGTGGTGTCAGCGACTTATAAGCCATGGATAGATAGGCTGGGCTATAGGAAGCATAACCCTGCCCCTCAGTGTTAGCTAGCATCATCCTTGTTATGTCTGCCCTTATCAGAATCATCCTATCAACTCTGAATAGGGGAAAAGTTTAGGTCTGGTAACCACCTTCATAATGGCTGATCTCTCGATGTTGGCATAGATAGGCAAATCCTTGAACCCAACCTCTAGAACACTCTGGTTTGAGATCATTCTATATATCTCTCCCCATTTATACTCAGGATCAATTCGGGTGATAGCTTTGGTGTCTTCATAAATAACCTCAACTCAGGTTATTACTTCTACTTTTGGTTCCTCCTTTGTTGCTTAGGCCTTATTTTTCTACTTTCGTGGAATATTGTTGTGCTGATGATGAGCCTGTATTGATTATGCAAAATAGATTTATCCCACTTACCCATAGCAAACTATATATTGAAAGAAACAAAAAAAATAACCAAAACATTCCCATCTCATCAAGATCCATGCTGAATAGCTTTTCTTTTATCAAAACAAATGGGCCTTTTGTATGTGACACTTTAAAAAACTATGAAACTTTCAAAAGTGTACTGGACCCAAATCTGCAAAAAAACTTCTACTCAGGCAAACCCTATATATTCACTACGCCCTTATGTCTACGGGTAGTAACTTTGATAGTGAAAAAATATTAAAACCTCGGATTGCTAACCCCAAAACCAGTCCTCTCTTATGACTGCAAAATCCTCCAACATCCCACGGAAACCTACCACTGCTCAAACAATGGGTGCGCATTCTGTGGTTTAAAATGGTGCAGGGAAAAAGGGAGTGGTGTAGACGGCAAAATGCTCGTCTGCACCCTGCCCTTGTTCTTCCAACAATTGTCAAGGAGTAAATCATGGCTACATAGAAATCAATTAATAACCAGGGCAAGAAAAAACAAGAAAATGGGCAGGCTAGTGAATGACATCCACGAGACAAACAAGGTGAACTCTAAAAAAACAATGACCGCCGCACTTTGCAATAAAACCCCCATGGGATAATCAATAACCTAACCCTATCAAAATATATAGGTAAAAAAAAAAAACCGATGTTGAGCAATAATATTTGAGGCAAATCCTACCTGGAGAAACCTTGCGGATGACTTGGATGGACAATGACCTTCACTGGCAAACAATTCATTCAGACAACGACAGCTACGCAGATTCAATGGACGAGAAACACAAATGAAAAATAACTGAAAATATGACCCCTATGTCTTTATAAGCTCGACCACAAGAGGGATAGGTTAATGGGCGGGAAAGAAAAAAGCGCTAAGCCAAAATCGAAAAAGAACTTGTGAGCAGATGCAAAGCGTCGGATGACTTCGGCAGAACATAACCGGGATATCGTATGGAAAACGCCAAAGCGCTTAAAACAAAATCATAGTGTCTATCAACTAATGAGCATTGGTATCGAAGATGAATATGGGAAGGAGTCGGATTAACATCACACTATGCCTCCACAACATCGGCCAATGAAACAACTAGGATCCTGGCTCATTCCGAAAGACATAGTCGATACAGTGAAAACAAATTACCAAGGTTAATCGAATATTAGAAAATGACAAACAAATGGGGACCCAAATCATCAGAACTATTCCAGACTAAGCTTTTGGTGGATCTGCAAACCAACTCCCATGCGATAGATGAAACAATATCCAATGCATCAAAGAAAAACCTTGGAATGCTCCCGATGGGAACATCGGTTGGCTAGTCAACTGTGCACCTGATACATCGACCAAAATAGGCAACTGTGCATCTAATGTAAGCAAACAAACCTTCAATTTTTTCAAATTTTCAATTCATGGGAAAAAAATTTGGTGAATTCATTAGACCTTAAGCCTTCTAAAGACTAAAAAGATAAGGGGGGGACCTAAAAATAATTTTTTGGGGGGAAAAGAGTTGCAGCTGCAACACATTGCTTTTCCAGTGAACTTTCACCCACCATTTCCATGTGTTTTCTTAGAATATGTGCTTGTGTATGTCCCCATTACATTCTATTATCATTGTCAATCCACTCACTAAGTAGGGATTGGATTTCATGAATTGCAACCCAACCCCGGTTGGGGGGGGATCATCATATTATTGTGTTTGTGGATTACTTCTTCAAATGGGTAGAGGATATTCCTACAATCAAATATGATGGTGATACAACTTCTCACTTCATGTTCAATCATATTATTACTTGGTTCAGGATCTCGAAGGAGATTGTCATTGATCATGGATGTCACTTCCAAAATATGATGATGGTCGAATTAGCTATGATGTTGGGATTTAAGTAGGAACAATATTGTTCTTATTACCCCCAAGAAAATGGTTCGCTTGAGGAAGTGAATAAATATCTTAAGATCATTATGTAGAAAACCGTAGATAAAAAAAAACAATTGGAATACCATGTTGTATCCTCCTTTGTGGGATTATTGGACCACGGTTAAGATTTCCACCAGTTTTTCACAGTACCAATTGGTTCATGGAGTCGACTCAGTTTTACTAGTTAAATGTGAGATCCCTTCCTTGAAATTATCCATAGAGCTACCATGTTGTACCCTACTTTGATGGATTACCAGTTGAATGTGATATCCCTTCCTTGACTTAGAAGAATGATTATTCCACATCAAGCACCTTAATGAGCAACATTGATATGTCATTGTGGAAATAAAAGTGAATAAGTGTCATGTTAAGGCCTAGTATGATAAGTCTATACATCCATGTTGGTATAATGAGGGTGACTTGGTCCTTTTATATGATCAATCTAGTCAACCATTGAGGGTAGGTAAATTTCATCTTATGTGGCATGGTCCTTACATTGTGAGGTGTGTCCTAGCGAAGTGAGCCTATGAGTTAGTATATTATGAAGCGAATGTACTGGAGGATCCTAGAAATGGGCTCTATATTAACAAGTACTATGCCTTAGTTTCCATCTTACAATGGTACCTTGTATATTATTGTACAGTTCTGCATCATTTTTAGGTTTTTATTATAGTGTTGTCAGTTTGTTGACATCCTTCCTATTGCTTGGTAGATGTCGATGAATTATTTGATGTACACGGTATTTGTGTATGGTACCAACCACCATACAAAGAACTTATCTTCTGTTGTTTGGGTCATTTATTCACCTGAGGTTTTGCTTGTGTCTTCGAAAGGATTATGCCTCCATCCATCCTTGAATAATGTGGCTGAATATAGTTTGGTAATCGAACTATTACAGGATGCCATTTCAAATTGTATTCGGCCTTTAGAGGCTAGCTTGGATTCACGGTTTATTGTGACAAAATTTAATGACCTGTATTGTGTCACAGATCCTATGTTGTTGAGAATATTCTTAAGAGTAAGATTGTTGGAACGACATTTTAATTACATTACATACATTCATATACCTAGGAATTATATTCACATTTCTTATTCATATGAAAACTACATTTTAGATTGGCATTTGTCACATAATTAAAAGAAAATCATGCACATAAACATTGACATTTTTATTTAGAGATGTGTACATATATCAAAACCAATCATTATAATTTTTTTATTTCCAAATAAAATTTCTAGAAAATAGGGTATCATAGTACAAAAATGGACTTCAAGATTTGAAAATATATAGGGTCGATACAAAAATAATATCCCAACATATATGCTTGTGGGCCTGGATGATTATCATGGTATAACATTATAGAATTCACTAAACACCTAAATATCCTAACGTCCCATGGATGAGGCACCTCGACCACATGTATCTACATCATCTCAGAAAGTTCCTCGACCTATACCATAGGGATCTGGTTGGTCAAGTGAGTCAAGTTTCCCTGTACATTTTGTATTTTCTGCTCTGCATAACCATTGATAATCTCATCTCCTCAGCCTCTACGCTGGTGTCATGGAAATACCTCTAACCTTTGTGGACCTACGTCTATGCAAAATGAACGTAACATTAGTACATGATGCCACCAAAACATGTTTTTGATTTCCTTATATCAAAAATACAAAAATGAAATATTTCAAAACATAAAATAAATCTCACTCATATCACTGAATGTGGACCCTAGTAGCAGCAACATATCTCTATCTCCATGGAAGTTTATCTATGCATAGGGATAGTCATTTATGGTGATTATTTGTTGTCTCCGATGTGGAAAAAATCATCAGTGAATGAAGAAGGTGCTCTGCCCCTTGCTAACCTCTACATCACATCAATCCAATGAGTTTGTGTTGGATCTCATAGATCATAAGGTGGGACCTCAACCTTGGGAATAAGGCTGGATATCCCAAAGAAGAAAGTGCATAGTATGCCGGTTAACTTGAAATTATTTTTCCGACCAAGAATGCATTCCTTCAGCTAATGTTTCATTCTACCGAACAAGGAATTTATACATTCATATATGATGGTCCTCATACATTCTACCGCATACAACACGAAAGGTCATGATTCCTAGTGTAGTCATGTCAAACCTGATATCCTAGATAGAACTAGAATGATCACTTTGAGACCAAGGATATAGATTGCATTAATGGGGACTTGAATTACCACTTTTTTAGTATTGGGGAGGAAATATATAGTTATATACTTGTCAATACTCATGCATCCACATACTCTGTGAACCCTAAGATTCACTACCTTGCCTCAATGGTATAGTCCTATGATGAAGTAAATATATTATACCTCAATTCTTAGTGGAATACCATATAGTATGAATTCCTCTGTGTCCATACCCCAATAGTTTATAATAATTTCAAGTAGTCTTGGTTGATCCCTCATACTCCCAAGATTCCAAAACTTGTATATTCCACACATTTGCAACGCTTGTTAGGAAACCAAATCACCATGCACAGCCCTATCAATGTATTCATGCTCTCTCTACCTCCACTCAATCATCATACTAAAAAAGAAAAAGGATTTTGTAAGGTTCCATAATTAAAAAAGAACCTTCGCAGCACTACATGTGGATCACAGTGTCAACAAACGCTTGGCCATGCAGGAAGGTTTTTCCTTTCCTTCGTGTATCGATCCCTATATTCAAAACTATGACTTGTCACCCATGTGAGCCGAGAACTATAGCTTTGTGTGTCTAAAAATTAAAATTCCACCATTAAAACTTGAAATAAAAGAAAATAATTGAAAGAGTTTGGAGAAAGGAATTACCTAGACCCAATGGTTGTTGATTTCGTGGCCAGTAGCTCTTGAAATTTGCTTTCGAAATTTGAGGGTCCAAAGAGATCCAAAATCACCATGAGAGGTAAAAAAAAATTGTATGGTAAATAACTACTTTTTAACTATTTATTAAAAAAATTTGCCCACTTTACTATAGTTTAGACCCTCCATTTATTATTTACAACTGTTTAGACTAATATTGTTGTGCAAGGTCCATTTTTTATGAAGTTTCTCTAAGACTTAGTGGATATGATTGTTTATGATCTTGTTCACACCTATGGTAGGAATAAATATTAACTAGCATATAGGATAGGATCATATTCTACTTGCATTTTTGCATTGTCCCATGACTATGTCACATCAACCATATGTACAGACCCAATTCTTATTAACACAGAACCTCCCCCTGCTTCTAGAAGTATATTTATGTAAGCGATATATTTTTCCTAACCATGGGTACCCTAATTAGATCACGTATTATTGTTTGGTTCCTATGTTGATATTCCTCCTTAGGTTTGGGAGTCCCTTGTAGTCCCTCCATGAATTCGAATCTAAAATTCTTGTTATTTCTTATATTTTATGATAGCTATCTCCCTTAGGGACTCCCATTTTATATCAAGTTGTAAATACATTGCATGCATATGCGTGCTTCATTGAGCTTAATGTTAGTTCCCTGCTTCAATAGTATAAGCCAAATTTCCCAATCTTGTCTCAATTTTATCCAACCGTAGCCTCTTATTTTTTCTTTGCAGCTTGATCACCCCTCATCCTAGAGGAAACATTCCCCCAAGTGTCCTTATCCTTTACACATTTCCTTGCATTGAGCATAGGTATGTTGCACTGCTTGGAACTAGTTTGCTTGAATGTGACACATGTTTCCTCTTTGTTGTAATATAAGCACTTCTTATTTGTTTTCAAGATTTATAATATGAAAAATACCAAAAAAAAAACATAAAAATCCATATGGGAAATTATATTGTCTTATATTGGTACTTGTTGTGTCTCCTTCAAGCAGAGCACAATTTATGAGTCCATCCATCATAGGTCAGGTTTTTAGTATGTCCTTAGGAGATATACTATTTAAGCTTCAAGTCCCTATGGAGCCTTTGTTGATGCCTCATGTGTCACAAAATTGTCCAATTTTTCACAGTTAATTCCATGATTCTTAGGTGTCTCCATATTCCTTACTCTCTCTTGTTCGAAGGAAGTCTATCCTGAGTCAGTCATTCCTCATATATCTTGACTCTGCATGTTGACCATTCCCGTTACACTATATAGATGTGGTTCTACATGGAACCATGGGCATACTTTCATCATTATTAGGTGACCTTGAAATCAATAGATGACATCTCATCATTGGTCATTGAATGAGTGGTTTCCCTTATGTTCGACGGTAAGAAAGATATTCAAACATTGGGGTTCATGCCATGTCTTGGATTCCATTACACATTATTGGCGGTTTCCTCATCTTTTCCAGGAGTTTTCATCATTAAATAATATTCATAGGGTCTCTTTCACATGCTACTTGCATCCAATATGTGCGAGAGAAGCACATGGTTATTGGTTCATGTACATCTTGTTCATCTGAGTTATTCCAAATCATCCAAACTTTCCAAGTACCTCTTGTTGGTTTATGGGGGATTCCTTAATTCCCTCCTTCTATCGGATTCCATTCAAAACCACTTATACTTTGAAACGAGAACTCGACACACTTCTCGTTTTTCTCTCTCCTAATTTTAGTAGCTACTATTACCTCGGTTTCAAAAAGGGTTGATACCAGTATCACACATTTTCATTTCGAGGCATTTTTGGGGCCTTTGAATCATCTTTGTCGTAAAATATTTTTAATTTTTATTTTCAAGTGTGTTTTTCATAAATTTAACAAAATAACATACATTTAGAAGCAAGTTATAATGAAAAACATATACATCTTGCAAATTTTTCTTTAAAATAAGACATCTTAATGGACAAAATAAGACAATTTTATTTACAAAATTGTAAAAAATGCAAGACAATAAAGACATTTAAAACCATTTTCAATGGATTTTTATAGATATTTCGTATAAAAATGATACTACATATTATTTTCCAAAAAGTGACAATTCACATAAATTCAAGCAAAACTATACCATATATTTTTAAATAATATATTAAAAATATTATATATAGAAATTTTGATTTCTAAAATAAAGTTTGAAATTCAAAACATTACTAATATATCTTATCAAAAAGTCGTCAAATTTAACATTTTCTTCAAGATTCCAAGTCTTGGCTATATGGTTGAGGATTCTAAGAAGAGGATACTCTACATGGTAGTGATAATATTAAATGTATTATTAGATATAAATTTAAGGACAAGTTGTGGTGTGATAAAGAATTTGAGGACAAGAGGAAATTAATATAGTATAAGGAGGCATCATCCTTAATCTAGGGGATCAAAAGTTTTGTTTTAACTTGCCTAAAGAAAAAACAAACATTGTTAAAATAAGAATAAACTCTAATGAATTCCATAGTAAAACATAGTGTTGGACAATTCCTCAAAAGTTGTGGGATGAAAGAATTTTTCAACTTTGTGACACTAAAAGGGTTAAAGATAAAAAAAACACTCTCTTTGAATGCCCTCCATATAACCACCTTAGATTACAATATATCTCCTATAATAGTGACTTTCTTAACCTTTCAACTACACACAACTATAATGATTTAGAAATGCTTCTCTTAAAGGTTTTTTATAGAAAAATAAAATGTTAAAGGAAAGAGAGTGATTACTTACCCCTTTTATGATTCAATAGATCAAAGTTAGTCTAAATGAAGATTAATAACAATTAATCTCCACTCACAAATTCATATATTTTTCAAAAACGAATTTCTTTATTAAAAAAATAGCCACACACTAATTTATTTTTCAAAAAACATTTAATTTATTGAAGAAATAAACATATCATAAAATAAAAATTAAAGATTAAAAAAATGATACAAATTTTCTTGTTAAGAGTAAGATTAACATAAAGGTTACATTTCTTTAAAATACACTGCTTTTACAACACATTTGGAATTATATAAACTTTACATTCATTTAAAATACAGTATTATTACAAAACATCTCGTAACCTATTAAAATTTATATACTTAATTTTAAAATTTTAATATTTTAATCGTATACTTATTCATGGTCACATTCTAAATTCATATGATCATTTTGTTGGTTAGTTTTCAGTTTTATTTCTTTAAAAAAAATTAAGAAAAAATAATGTAATTTTAGACTAAAATTCTGAAAACTAAAAAACAATTAAAATGATCTTATATTGATATTTAATGCATATATTAGCACAACCACAACTAAAATGGCCAATACATGCCCATAAGCACAACCAACCACTTAATTTTGTAAAGATAGCTTGCTGTTAAACAAATGCTAAAATATATAATTTTATATCCATTAATTCATACTAGATTTGTTAGAGTTAATATTACCACAAAACAAATAATATTTAATAAACAAAAAAAACAAAAATTGATATAAAAAAACAAAAAACAAATTGTGAGGAGTTTCTTTAACTTTTAACTAAAGGTATTCAAATTTTAATCAAAATGCATTTAAACATAACAACATACTACTACCATGAAATGAATTCTTATTATATACATGTTAATCTTGTTAAGTAAACAAAATCTAAATCTAAAAAAATATTTAAATACCTCTCAAAGCTGGATTACATAATCCAACAAAAAATAACAATTTTCTTTTACCAAAGTTAATGCCAGAAATCTCCAAATATATTTTCACGTATTTTCACATATTCACTAAATTATAAGTTCCAAAAATTCTTAACATTGTCGTGTTTAAATAGAAACCCAAAACAACTTATATATAATCTCTGTCATTTAGATTGTTAACATTCCAGCGCTGCTTAATAACAGAGTTGACCAAATAAATTACATCATATTAAAGGAACATGAACATCACGTTGAGGTGAGAGATCTCCACATAATATATATTCCATTCTTATTTAAAAAAATTAAATAATAAATGCAAACAAATGTATAAACTATGGAGTGATTTAACCAACACTTTGGCATTTGTTGAGATGGATAGAGAATCGCAAATTCAAAAATGATGAAGTGATCTTATCACATGAAAGGGCTAGCCTCAAAAATCACAATCTGGAAATGGCTAGCGATATTCTTTATATGTACATTCTTGGACGTTCAGTTCTATATGTAAAAGGAATCGGAATCGTTCTAGTTTACCATCGGTCAAATTGCCCTTCCTTTATCTATGGATTCATAGTAATGTACAAGATTTGTTTTATTATATAATTCAGCGTAAACTATAATTTACATCAACTTTACACTAAAAAAAATAAAATGCACCAGTAAACCATATTAAAGTGAACTGGCATTCACTGAGATGAGCAAGTAGATGAAGGGGTCTTCCTACATCGAAATAAGAGCCTCAAAAATCACAATCTGGAAATGAAGGGACGATATGATTTACAAGGACATTTTTGAGGTGCATTCCCATACAGACTATGAAGAAAATAAATAAGCATTTTTCAAAACAACATTAAGTGAAATCATAAGTTGCAAAGTCAAAGGGCTGCTCATGTCTATTTTCTTATCCCTCCCCCAACATCCGAACAAGATCGAGAGGCACCCATTACCTCAGTTGCTTTCCTGTCTGTGGTTATGGCATGATATGGTGTATCTGTTAATTGGATTGTTCCTTTATATGTCAAGTCGCTCGCTGGTTAATTTAGCTTAGCCTAGTCTTTTCACTCGGCAAGAGAAAATGGTATGTATTTTCACTCACTCCAAAGTTGAGTTACATGCTTTGAGGAGAGTTACTGGATGGATTGTAGCAGAAACTTGCTGGGAGAATGAAGCACGGCGGGCAGAAGAAATGACACAATGGCTGGCCGCAGAAGAAACGAGCTTATGATATGAAGAGGGGTTTACAACTGATGAAACCATACTTTCAAAGTCAAAATGGCCGCCCTTCATGAGCGGCGCGATTCTCAGAATCGCGTCGCTAGTTATGAGCAGGGTGCCACTCACAACTAGCCGGCGCCATTCTGAGAATCGCGCCACTCATAACTAGCAGCACGATTCTGAGAATCGCGCCCCTCATGAAGGGCATTTGCGAGTCGTGGTTGAGTCATGGGTGAAAAAACATGAAAATAGGATCCTGAAAAATAAGACACCATGAAAAAATCTAGGCTTAAAGGGCTGGTACTATTTGAAAGTTCCGGTATTAATTTAGAAATGTTTACGAAATAGACCATAAGGGCCCAATATATAAATAGCGGTCTTGTTTAATATAATTAATAATATCTTTGTATACACTAAGCAATACATAGAGTCTTCTCTTATTAATATGTAAGGAACAACTCTAGGATATCAAGATAAAATAAAATAAAGGAAAAAAAACTCTTCTCGGATCGGGTTTTCTGGCCAAATAAACCTTGATGAGACTCGTTACTTGGAATACTACTCCATAGTGCTTTAACCATCCATACAAAGAGATTCTTTTATTGTTTTGGATGGAATCCATTAAAATAAAATAAAAAATTAAATATTGTTTTTGATAGAATTTCATTTTGTTTTTCTATGCATAGTGATGGATAATGTTTAGATTTCAATTGTAATTTTGGAACTATTATAATTTCAATACTTTTAGAAGTTAAATTCTACAAGTCATTTTAATATTTTATTGAGAATGTCTTTATTATTTTAATATAATTTGATCAATAAATATATATATATGGTTAATATTTTATTGATAATGTCTTTAAATTTTGTAATAGAATTTGATGGATACTTTTTTATTTTGTAATGCGTAGGATTATAATCTTATTAAAATTATTTTTATTATATGTTTAAATTATTAAATTTCTTATAATATAATTAATATTTTTATATTATGAATTGTATATAAATCATACTTAAAATAAAATTTTATTATCATTTTAAATTGATATAGAAATGTTAAAGATAAAGAGATATAATATTTAGTATATGCAAAAGTGCATAAAATACTTAATAAAAATCAATATGTCTAAAATATATAAGGTAAACATATATAAGATATCAAGTATCTAATGTTTCTTTTAAGCATGGGGTGATTTCAAATACAATATTTTATTTTTTAATTGATAGGTGATAACATCTATTGATGTTATACTTTTCACTTTAATGAAGTGGGTTTATACTAAGTTTTTATTGCAATTAGTTTTTAGTGCCACATGTCACCATGAAGGGAAGGGATGCAAACCTTCCATAGCCAAGAATTAGTGGGTGTAGAGAGCATATGCTCCTATAATTGTGAGTTGTCAATGGGATCAACTCAACCCATTCTTCAAAAAACCTTTAAATCAAGGAGATTGAATCAATTTTCTCAACTTTTGATTCGATATTCGATCTAGCTCTATGGAATATTTTTTTATCTTACTACAATTGGAATATTGATTAAAGAGAAAATGGTAATGGGGTCTAAACCCTGAGGGGATAGTCAACATCATCTATCTGTCGAAGTTGACCAACCACAAGTTAAGTGGTTAGTTCTTTAAGACCTAGAAAAATCCACACACAATCACATTATGGAATACAAAATTATTTAGGAGGAACCAAAGGAATGTATGGAGTGTATTAAATTTTAACAACATTTGATATTGTAATAATATTTAAGTTTATGCAACCTATACGAGTTGAAGAAAGCCATAAACATGCATAGATAGTAAAATTGTAGCTTTGATATTGTTAATTAGAAGTGATTTTGTTGCAAATGGATTGGGCTTAATCATGAGATTAATGTAATATTGTTTGGGGGTTTGGGGGGTTGGGGGGATGTTTTAAATTTTAAAAGAAAATTAATGTAAATATAGATTATGATGGGGTGTCAAAATTCATGGATGAAATTGAATAATTTTACATGAAACATTTTAGATGTTTTTTATTATTATGACGTTTGTAATTAAAACTCTAAAAGAGTTTTTGAATATTTATATGAATCATTTGTTCTTGTATGGTCTAATATATGATTTCATTATGAATCACATCATAATTTCTTTGATTTTATATGGTTAGAGTGGTGAAATTATTTATCAAATATTTGTTTTTGTCTAATATGCAAGTTTCAAAAAAGTTGTAATTTATTTCTTGAAGAAAAAAATATTTTTCTAATTTAGGGGTTGATTTTAAACTTTTTGAAAACAACAGTATGAGATGTTTAGGCTAGGGCTTTATTTTTTACCCAAAGAAAAAATGTGTATACTGGTATCAACACTTTTCTATTTGGAGGGTGTTTTTGATGTTTTTATGCAAAAATCATCGCTTTTATAGCTAGAGTTCTCATTCTTAGTATAAAGTTATCATTTCATAGTATAAGTGGTTCATTTTAGATGTTTTTTATTAGTATGATGTTTGTAATTGAAACTCTAAATGATTTTTTTATCATTTATATGAATAGTGTGCTCTTGTAGGGTATAATATATGGTTTCATTATGAATCACACCATAATTTGTTTGATTTTAAATGGTTAGAATGGTGAAATTGTTTATGAAATATTTTTTTTGTTTAACATGTAAGTTTAAAAAAAGTTGTAATTTGTCTCTTGAAGAAAAAAATCGTTTTCCAATTTGGGGGTTGGTTTCAAGGTTTTTGTAAACAATAGTATGGCATGTTTAGGCCATGACACTATTTTTTACCTTGAAAAAAAAAACATGTATACTGGTATCAATACTTTTCTATTTGGGGGGTGTTTTTGGTGCTTTTTATGCAAAAATCATCGTTTTTATCGCTAGAGTTCTCGTTCTTAGTATAAAGTTCTCGTTTCATAGTATAAGTGGTTTCAATTGATTTTAGATAATTTATTATGGAATTGGGATCTAGAGTCACTTGAGTTCCTTTAGACTTGCATTCATTAGTGTAAGGTTCTCTTACCATCAACAAATTAATAATACATCAATGTCTCCTCCTTGATGGATTCTTCAAGTGTTCAACCTCAACACACTTATTCACACTGGTTTATTTCACTCAGTACCTTGACACCCGTTTTCATCATCGGTGGGTTGTCTTGCATCTCTTAAAGGTATACATTAATGACCAATAATCAGACAATGTTTCATCATGTTTGACCTCAACACCTTTAGTCGCATGATCAAACATGTACCATTGACAATTTTTGTAGAAGACCTCATATTATGGTGGCATTCCATATATGTTACTACCTTAATCACGATAATACCTATGGGATTTCAGATCTCATATAAGAGAAGTGTACCTTATAATGTACCAGATGTCTTCATTCAGTATGGAGACTAGACTTCATTGTGTATTGTACATGGATGTGAACACTTATGACATATGTCCATTATGTCTATTTATGGCCATTGTAGATATATATATCCAATACTGTTATATTGTTAGTGGATAAATCTACTCAAGAGAACTCAAGTGAAATCTCCCTAGTCCAAGTGGATCTAGAACAAATCAAGTATATAATACAACCTACTTCCCAAGTCAAGGTATAGGATGAAGAGATGAGTACCTTTCCTCAGATCTATAATTCTTCTCCTCCTTGTTGTTCCATGTTGTAGGCCTTCATGTCTCTAGATGCAAAACATTATCAAAGAGACAAAACAAAAAAAGAGTAAAAACATACATAGATATAAGTTTATCTAAGCTAACAGTTCAGGAAGAAATATTTAAATATCATCAACATAATAAAATTTATGGAAAGATTTTTTTATTACTGTAATCAATGGGATACATAGAATTGCATAAAGAAAGAATGTCACAACCTAGCCTTAACGTTGCAAACTTCCATCCAACAATCCAAGCCAAGCCTACAAAGCAAGATGGTAATCCTCTAAAATCATGGATCACCTAGAAATTCCACCATCATAAGAGTACCATATTCCTTCCTCCGTTAATAATGGAGAGAGGGTTCAATTTATAAGGCTAAATGGATAAAGTAGGTTGAGTATTAGGAGGAGGATTCTAAGGGATCTTCCCCATAGGTTAGGGAACCAAATTCCACCTCACCTAGAAGGTAGGGATGATCCTACACCTCATCCAACTTCGAGAAGGGCCTCAAAACTTCTATTTTTTCCCTCTAAACATCACTTGCACACCTTGTTGTAGGAGATAGAGTGCCAGAGAGGGGATGGCCTACCTTGGATAAGGGGAAAGAATACCACTAGAACACCTTGCATGAAGGGAAAGAGTGTCCTTTTACCTTGCCTTAGGAGAAAGTGCACCAACCCTCGTAAAAAAAAAGAGTTAAGAACAACTTCAAACTCAATCAAATTTAGCTATGGAAACTTTAGGGATTAAGCATAAGGGCATAAGGTTGACACATGGATCAAGATGAAAATATTTTGGTGTAACATATATATACTACATATCTGTAGTCATGCAATATTTATCATTGTAGTATGCTAACGAGTGGTTAGTTCTTCCACCTCGATCTTCACTACTCCACTTATGAGTCTGTTATAATGTATTTTGGTCGTCGTGTACCCCTATGATGTCACACATTAAGGGGAATATTCTATAGCATGATTTTCCAAACTTTATGCATCATTCCTTGATGGACTTCCCTTGTCTCGATGCAGAATCACTATACCCCCCTACTCAACATAGGCCTGATGCTTCAATTTAACCCTAACAAATACATTTTTGAGGACACACACAGGTCAATAATTATGTGTCTCGCCTATACACATCTTGCACCATTACAACCCTCTTTGTTGGGGCTCCTACCCTAAGGGTCCTTAGTTTTGGTAACTCCGTGGTTTTTTTCGAAGTGTAAGCGGAGTTACAACCTAAAATATTCTTAGGGGTGTCGCGGGTGGGTCGCAACCCCTGTTTTGTAATTAACCCGTGGGTTAAATCCGGGTTAGGGTTTTGGGCACCCATGGTGTAAATCCATGGTTTTGTAACAACGCGCTATATAAATAGGCACTTATGTAAAGAAGTAGGGTTAGGTCTTGAATGATTATCTTATGAAGCTAATGTAATGCAAAGATAAGAGATTGTATAATGGTTTTTGTAAGAAGGTTAACTCCCAGCTGTGTGTGCTGAGGCCTGCTGCTGTGTGCGCGGCTTTGAGGACTGAAAGGATCTGCAGCTGTGTGCGCAGATCAAAACTGTCGTTTTAGTTGTAAAGAGTTAAATAAAACACAGTTCTGTGGACGTAACCCCTACACTGGGGGTGAACCACGTTACATCTAGTGTTGTGGTTCATTTGTGTTGATTTGTTATTATATTTTAAGCACTGCTAAGTAAATAACTGTTAAAGTAAGATTGTTGTTAATAACTAGCTTCGCTGTGAATTCCCAGATAAGGGCTATGCAAGTAACTGTTTATTTATTTAATCACGAAGCTACTTAATTGATAATACAAGCATTGTGTTACATGATTATTAATAGTTAAATACTAAGGGTACAGTAATATTCTCTCTTCTGCTTGCAGAAACTTGATTCTGCGACACCCCATAGCTGTTTCGGGTGAGACTGTAGCCTGTTCGCAGGTTTCTGCCGAAAGGGCCAACACTGTGGGTCTTTGTTGGTGTGAAGTTAAAGGTAAAACCCAGGTCTTCCTAGATAGCCCAACAAATTGGTTTCGTTGCCGGTTGAACTCAGTATCTATTGAAGAGAGATCTACGTCATACCTCGAGGGCTATGTTTTGGTGACCCTCTGTAAAAGAAATTGGTGATTGGATCGAAGCGACCTATTTGAAGTTTGCAGAACAGGAAAATAAAGATCCCCGTCGTAGCACGAAACAATTTTTGCAAAGGTATGTCTTTTCTGATGTTCATGAAATTTTATTTGGTACTATACACATAGAGTTGCACCAGTGGTTATCCAGGTTAACAGAAAGGAGGACGAACTTCCAAGAAAACCAGTTTCCTCCCTGGACTCCCACAAGAATCGCTATCTTGAAAAGAGTGAACAATGCGATCTCGCGAGCCGTGGATTTCTGGACTGCGCGAACTCTCGAAGCATTTGTGATGGAGTTCGCCATCGACACAAGTACCTCCTTTAGCGAAACTGAACGACAATTTTTCAAAGGACCAAGGGGTAAGTACTTGAACCTATTTAGTTTGAATATTAAAATACTATTGGCTAAAAAAGGAATATTGCTTATAGAATCAGATTATTAGATCTAGTATTGCTAACCTATGATTGGAAGTGACTGGGACTTCGACGAGCAAAGTGGCTTGCTGCGAAGTGGCAAAATATATAAGAGAGATCTCGCCTCCTCTATTGAGTATACCCCTTTAAGTTTTGAAGCCTCTAAGTCCATCGAGGCCCCCCCTATTAGAAACCCCCCGATAACCCCGCAGCAGAGACCTATTATCCTCGACAACCTGTCGTGGTCTAAAAGTAACCCTAGCCCGAGTATCCCTGTCGCAGGTCAGTCTTCCCCAGCTAGTTCAAACCCTCCCCCCCCACCCCCCCTAGATCCCAGATGGCCCATGTTCATGATGACATCAAACTACCAGTTTTTAAAGGAACTGGGTCAGAAGATCCAGAACAGTTCTGGTTTCTGTGCGAAGCTATGTGGACCGTGAAGAACATTACGGACATAGATGTTCGACGAGCGTAGCTGATCACTTCTTTCAGAGACCGATCCCTAAATTGGTTTATGAAGTTTGCTAGCACGCACAATCCTATCTTGGCTGACATCAAAGCAGCACTGATCCGAGAATTTAAGAAACCTAAATCAGAGTCACAGTGCATCACTGAGTTAAAAGAGATTCAGCAGCGGCGAGGCGAATCTGTGTGGGACTTTGATCAGAGATTCAAAGTTCTTCTTGACAAAGTTAGCTTCATGATCAGACGAGCACAACATAAGGAGTGGTTTATTGCAGCATTATTACCTCACATCAGAGCTCCACTCATGCAACAGAAGGTTGCTGACCTGTCGAAGATAATTCTGGCATAGCTCAAATTCAAGCACACCTCGCAGAGATGGCTTTAGAGCTCCGTGACATGAAAAAAGGGAAATCCACCCATGAAGAGGTATGGTGTATACGTTGTCGAACAGAAGGCCACAACAAGGACCAGTCTCCGGCGCTGAGAAACTATTTGAATACTGGCGCACCAAACCCGTTGAATCCTAGTGTTCTGTACTGTGAGATCTGTCGAACTACTGGCCAGCATCGACCAGAAGACTGCTATCTGCTACAGAGGTATGTTCAAGTCCCGAAGAATCCTTACTGTAAATTATGTAAGTCAGTAGGCCACAATGAAGATGAATGTCGCAGCTTCGACCTTATGAGGGAGTGGACCTACGACACTTATAGGATCTACCCGGATGCACAAGGCAATGCTGGATATGGTTACCGAGGTGGTCGAGGCAGTTTTAGAAGCCGTGGTCATGGTATGCCTGGAGGAGGTCGAGGTCAAGTTATTTGCTATAACTGCAATCAGGAAGGACATCTAGCTCGGGACTACCAAAACCCAACCACGACATGCTGATACTGCAGAGTAGTCGATCATGTCATCGAGCAGTGCCCATAGTTGCTAGATAAAATTCAAGAAAGGAATAGTAAACCTAGTCCGAGTGTCCAGTTGATTGTTGTCGAGCCACGACCAATCCCAGCTGTTAATGTGGTTACAAGAAGTGGAGCTACGACAGATGCGCAGTGTCCGACGAAGAAGCCAGACGAAGCTTGGGTTCACAAGGCCGTAGAGAAAACTCCAGCATTTGATGTTCGACGAGAAAAAGAAATTCTTTTGGAAGCCAGACAAGCCTGTGCTGATCCAGATTTTCCTGCAGCAAACAAGCAACATTAGCAGCTGCAATCCCAGGAAGACTCACAAGGCCAAGTAAGTACTTTGTCATCGTTTTTACAGAGTTGCATCAAATTGTTAAGAAATCAGAATGCCTTAAATGAATTACAAAAAGTTATTCAATCTTGCGAACCTCAGCAAAGCCTTGGTAAAGAAAAAGCTGTCAGTAGAATTAGAAGGACTGGAAGTGAGATGAGACTACATGCTCAGATAGGAGAATATGACATGAAGGATATTATTTTAGATCTGGGTTCAGAAGTTAATATCTTAACTAAACAGACATGGGAACAAATGGGAAATCCCACCCTTGACTGGTCCCTAATCCAATTGAGATTAGCCAATCAGTAGAGGATTCAGCCTTTAGGAAGATTCCCTAGAGTACCAGTCGATATAGATGGAGTCAGCACTGTAGCAGATTTTGAAGTTATTGAGATCATTGATGACAGTAACCCTTATCCAGCTTTGCTAGGAATTGAGTGGGAAATAGATAGTGATGCAGTTATCAATCTTAAAAAGAGACAAATGGCTTTTGAAGGGAAGGGATTGAGAGCTATAATACCATTGGATCCTTCTCAAGGAGAAAGATATACGGAGCCAGTCAGAGAGGGATATCAGGATATTCTGGACCACATCTATAATATCACAACAAAAGAAGAACATTATGTCGAGCCTAATGCCGAAGGTGTAATGGATTGGCAATGTGATAGCTCCTACATGTCTGACTCAGATGATGGTCTAGAGAATTCGCAGAATCGACTATATGAGCTACATGGACATCGGTGTGCACGAATTACTAAATCTCTTAGATGCCTTAGTGCACAGGCCAGATATTTTCCTATATATGATGGGTTGACAGACCCAGGAAAATTTATTGCGCAGTTCTCAGAACAAGTTCCAGAATCACAGAGAATGCAGACTCTGGAAGCAGCATTAAGAGCTACAGCAGCGAGATGGTGGAATGTCCATAGGAAGTATATTCATAGTTGGGAAGCTTGCTAGAAATTTCTACGCCTCCAATTCATAGACCAATCTCAAGAGGTGCGAAGCAAGTTCAATGGGAAGAATAGTCCTCAGGAACATTTGAAGCAATGTTACACCGCATGGGAACATGTACCTCACGAGGAATGGGTGCATAAGTTCGTGCACACTTTGGAACCTATAGCAAAAACCTAGTATACTGAGGTCAAGCTTCGACACGGTACTATAAGTTGGGATGATCTTATTGATAGTTTTATGCTTACATTTTCTATTAACGAAGTTTGCCCTACTTTAGATGCAGATGTCAGACTGATCCATGACAAGGCAGTTGATGATCAAGAAAGAACTGAGTACCAAACTAAGGAGCAGAACCAAGAAGTTAGTGCACCAAACCTAACAGTCCCATCGCAGATCTTACCAGGATAGACTGCGGAGCAATGTTGTGCCAAGACTGCCCATTGTGACAAAGCTAAGACAGTACAAAGCTTAAAATCCGAAAGTTGGAAAACCGCCGAATTGGCGGCATGGGCACTTTAATTACCTTAATTGTCTATACTAATGAGATCATGGAAAATCCAGTACCGGTCGAACAATATTTTTATCGGATTTGGTGCCTTAAATGCATCGTCCTAACAGATTCGATTGATAAAGTGTATAAGAAGATCCCTAAGTTGGCAAAAATCGCATTCTGCATTTCCTTGACCCTTACGAGTGAACCCATGACAGATGAGCGAGAGCTTTAGGATCTAGTAAGAGAGTTTGAACAAAGGGGTCTCCACAGTCGTTCTGACCCCCCACATACCTCTATGCCCCATGAAGAAGCTCACCCAGCCCCGCCGCAGCTGATGCAGACACGGTCCGCCAGGAAAAAGTTTAAACCTGAAGTTCGTTCTAAGCGGAACGAAGACCGACACAGGCAATCGGGGCAAACATCAAGGACTCACCAAATGGACCCGCCTAGTTCAGCACAGGTCCTGACTGAAGGAGATGAGCACATTGAACCATTGTGGCCACCATATCTCCAGCCCGTTCGGCCAGGCGTCCATCCACCCCGGCAGACAAAGCAGTTTACATTAAGCACACCCTCGCTGCCACCAGGTGTACAGCTGGTTGGAACCATGACAGGAAAAATAGACCGGCTTAAGTATGCCTACCATGACACAAATGATCATAGCAAGTTTCCACAGTTCACACCTGCTCAATACTTGCATCACGTCAAATACCCAGACAATGGCGCGACACTATTGGAAGTACAACAGTGGGCTGCCGGCTTGCACACAGCTAGCTTGCTAAAAATGCTTGATGTTCCTCATTTTGGGCGCAGCACATAGGTGACCGTCGTGGTTAAGCAACTGTTAGCATTAGTACATGATGGCCACTTGTGGATAGGAGACAAGCAAATTCCTATCAATGCCAAGCTTATTCATAAGATCACAGGCTTACCGATAGCAGGGCCTGATCCGAGCACTGAATTTCCATCAAAACACAAGGATACGAAGCTCGCGCAGAGCATGAAGGACCGTTTCAGCCTGACCAAGGGGAAACGAGGGTATCACACTTCCATGATTGAGGACAAGAACATCTGCTTCGCCACTGAGCTCTTAGCGTGCAAACTTCTGCGAAAGTGCAGGCCCAGCGAAGTGCCTGTCCCGGTTATCCAAATCGCTATAAACTGCGCTGAGGGTTACACTTACAACTGGGCCGCATATCTTGCGAGGGAATTCCTGGAAGATGGTCGTGATGTGCAGGAAAAAGGTATAAATTTTCATTATTCCTAGCTATTAATACTTATTTCACTAATTGGGTGGAAAGAACCCACTGAGGCTCAGTTCGTGGAGGCACCCCCAGGCATGCCGGGTGCAGTAAGATACGCATCCCTCTGGATGTCGCCGGACAAAACATCTCAGCAGATGATGAACACTGTGTTCTCCTTTTATGGCATGAGTATACACTATGATATCTTGCGAATACCACGACTTACCCATGAGCTATTCTCTCAATATGAAGGTGCCGCGAACTATAGTGCCGACATGCATCATGTTTTTATTCAAGCTCGTGCAGATCCAACACATCAGTGGTTTAAGTTACCATATGTAGTAACCAAAGCAGACATCCTGGGCATAGTTCAACAGTGGCCGGATGACTGGTTGAAAGATGCAGGAAAAAAACCCACCATTCCAGTTCCCCCTGTTACCCATACAGGTGCTGGTACCAGTCAGACGCAGCAGCAAAACCCACTAGAAGACAGTGAAGACCTAAGTGGCTCGCAGCAAGATGGAAACGACCAACGTGGAGATGGTGACCATGAAGAAGAGGATGAGGAGTTGGTCAACACTCTATCAGATCTTAATCGATCAACTAAGCACAAATCGTCAAAGGTAGAGGAGGTAACCAAGCCTCAGTCCCGCAAGAAGACAAAAGCGTCGAAGGACAAAAATCTAGACGAAGGAGTCACTGTGACACTGGAAGAGCTTGAGCAAGCTCTCGAAAAATCTACTAAAACACTAACTCAAAAGTGGTCACAGTTCACGGATGTGCATCTTGTTGCGCTCACAAGCGTAGCAAACAGGGTGTCAGAGCTGAAAGAGTTAGCAACAAAATCAGCGACTAATACAGCGACAAGTAGTACCCCAGCATCCACGCAGCAGGATATGAGGCAATGGCCGACCATAGATAATAGGGGCCAAGTGTCAAGCGCAGATCTAATACTGAATGATGCAGATTCCCGGCCGCAGATGAGTATGACAGTTGGGATCAATTACACCAAGCTGTCTGTGATAGAATTGCACCTCTGCCAGTTAGCCATCACGAAGGAAATCCACGCACGAGATCACTATTCTCAAATCCAGTTAGAAGACACCATGAAGCAAAGCCAGAATATCGCAGCAAGGCTGGAAGAAGTTGCGCAAAAGAAGACAGAGGCTAAACATAAAATAGGTACACTGGCATGAGCACTGGATGAGGCATGTCAGAGTCTTCCTGACTTCGACATCCAAGACGAAGAAGAACTAGAGCAAAGAATTGCCAAGCTGAGAGACTACACCCAACAGTCTCGCAGTGAAATTGAAAAGTTAAAAACAGAACACCAGAATCAGATCGCGGAGCTTGAACTTTGCATCTTGCCAGAAACTCCACCTGAGGTCTAAGAACAGCGCCACAGGGACATCTAGGCCTCAACAGCAAAAATATCAGATATTGTGGGTAGGGCAACAAAGCTGCTGGAAGACAATATTCAAACATGGGTGAACCTACAGGACCATCCAGATATAGGTAAGGTACAAGAAACCATCAATCTGCGACAGGCAGAATTAGATGCAGTCAGAACAGAAATTAAGATGCTGCCTCCTATGCAGAAAATGGCTAAGGTGAATCAGAGTAAGGAGCTCCAGCAGGAAATCGACTCCTGCAGGACGAAGGTCACACTACTGGAAAATTCACTGCAGGCACTTGTCGATGAAGCATTGGAATTGAGCAATGCTGCGGAGAGTTAGCTCAAAGTTTTCAAGGCTTATGATACTTTTGCGCAAGAAAAGGCTAATGAAGTATCATCCTCAGCGTTACAACAATTGGTGGAAAAAGAGAAAGCAGTTGACGACATTATACACAACCTCAACAGTCATTTCCATATCCTTACACAGAATATTCTCCCACCAGAAGAGTCGCAGAGTGCCCCGGGACGGGCCACAAGTGAGTCTTAGGGGCTTGTTGGGGCTCCGACCCTAAGGGTCCTTAGTTTTGGTAACTCCATGGTTTTTTTGGAAGTGTAAGTGGAGTTACAACCTAAAATAGTATTAGGGGTGTCGTGGGTGGGTCGTAACCCCTGTTTTGTAATTAACCCATGGGTTAAATCTGGGTTAGGGTTTTGGGCGCCCATGGTGTAAATCCATGGTTTTGTAACAGTGCGCTATATAAATAGGCACTTATGTAAAGAAGTAGGGTTAGGTCTTGAATGATTATCTTATGAAGCTAATGTAATGCGAAGATAAGAGATTGTATAAGGGTTTTTGTAAGAAGGTTAAGTCCCAGCTGTGTGTGCAGAGGCCTGCTATTGTGTGCGCGGCTTTGAGGACTAAAAGAATCTGCAGCTATGTGCGCAAATTAGAACTATCGTTTTAGTTGTAAAGAGTTAAATAAAATGCAGTTCTGTGGACGTAACCCCTACACTGGGGGTGAACCATGTTACATCTGGTGTTGTGGTTCATTTGTGTTGATTTGTTATTATATTTTATGCACTGCTAAGTAAATAACTGTTAAAGTAGGATTGCTGTTAATAACTAGCGTCGCTGTGAATTCCCAGATAAGGGCTATGCAAGTAACTGTTTATTTCTCTAATCGCGAAGCTACTTAATTGATAATACAAGCATTGTGTTACGTGATTATTAATAGTAAAATACTAAGGGTACAGTAAGATTGTCTCTTCTGCTTGCAGAAACCTGATTCTGTGGCACCCCATAGCTGTTTCGGGTGAGACTATAGCCTGTTCGCAGGCTGCTGCCGAAAGGGCCAACACTGTGGGTCTTTGTTGGTGTGAATTTAAAGGTAAAACCCGGGTCTGCCCAGATAGCCCAACACTCTTACATAATTTTTTTGCTAAAAATAAAAAAAAAAATTGTGTTTTTCCTCATCAAGTAACGAATAGCTTGATCATTAGCCTTCCATATTCCTAGAAATGCTCTGAATCGACCCTCCATTTCCCGTTTGATGGATATATTGAGCCATTATGAAGCATTGAAAGCGGATAAACATTGAGAGTAATGAAACTATACCAATGTTTTTCCCCATTTACACATGCTTGAGTCTGTATCCCTTTATCCATGTTGATATAAGTATTTATGTTCATCTCCCAAGCTCTCCATTGCCTTTGTGATCCTACCTTTCTATGGAGTATTGAAGTGGTGGAGGAACTTGTTTTCTCGAATCTAACAAGGTGCCTAAATAGGTTTTCACATTGTATTTCTATTTTTATATTAATAGAAATATCCATTTCTCACCCAAATTTCATGTGCAATTGTTTATATTTGTATCAATGGGTATATTTACTTTATATATGTTCAATTGAATGTTCTAGTTTGAATGATAAAATTAATATATTTATATGCTTGGATATATATTTTTTGTTGATGGAAAATTGTAGGAAACAAGCATTTGATCATGATCTCAATGGTTCTCTTCTTCAAACATTCGATTGAGGTACAGTTTCTATCCCTTAGTTGTTAGCTTATTTGTTTTATCTAGCATATTTGAGAATGGATGTGATTTCTGGTGTCCTCCTATCTGTTGCGGTCCACCCCAAGCCATACGAATTTTTTATTCCTAACACTAGGACCCATGGGGTGCTCAAGGGATAGGCATTTCTCCATGGTGTTATAAATAAATGGGGACATTACAATCCTCCTTCCCCAAAGTTTCTTGTCCTCATGTAAGTGAAAATATGGGTGATCAAACACTTGTGTCCGTTTCCACCAATTTCTCAAAGCATATTTCATAATCCTTTGAATTATACATTCTAAATGATCCTATTTCAAACTTGCATTGGTCATCCTTGACCACAAACATATGAATGAACATTATTTGAAACACTCCAATGCAAGTTGAGTTGCACAGCATGAATTGAATTTGAACAACGGATGCAAAATGGAGAAACTTCTCTTGTAGCAATTGTAATAGGGGTTATCATGCATTTGTGAACATATATTACCATGAGAAAAAGTATATAGGTTGTACATAAGGGATTCTTTAATGATATTTCCTAAAACATAACTATCAATCACCAAAAGGTTGGAAAGAAATATCAAATAAAAAATTTCACAATTTCTATGTTGTTAACAATCAAATTAACACCCTTGAGAATGATGGTCCCAAAGCATATCTTTATTTTCGCCCGCAAAATGAAGAATGGAATTTGGAAAAAAGTGAGAGCTTTGATCTCTCATCGAACCATTGCTTCTGCAAAGGAAGAATTATGTGAAGACAGATGTTTCTCTAAATAAGTCAATATAAATAATACTTAAGGGCCAAAACCTAGCTTCCACAACTCATGGAGTGGAAATAATACATGTTGTGTGTATTAATTGTCCTAAAATCCTAGAAATTCAAGTGAAATGCCTGAAAAACTAAGCGCATTGGGTTTCTTGATGAAAATATTCAAAATTCATGAAAACATTTAATCCCGCATTCATGTTTGGCAATTGGGTGCACAAATCCCAATGCTATATAAGAAAGGAATATGAGGTGAAGTAAAGGACATAAAAATGAAATAAAAATCATGCTAAAGGATTTCACCTCCACATTTGTATTGTAAGCACTTTCTTCTTATTCTCAATAAGATGCAATTCTAGTTTCCCCCCAATTTTGAGTTTGAATATATGTGTTGAATCTAGTTTTTAATTCAATCTTTGGTAGATATATTTCAATTTTTTTAAAAATATTTCAAGTTCATAGAGGTATAAATATAGGTAAGGAACTAACAAACAAGCTAATAATAGAGGCCTAAAGGCCATGGATGCTCAAGCAAGGGGATATTCTACAAATGGCACGCTTCAAGAGGTTCTTTCCTTTCTTCCCATCATCACTGCTCTTTGAAAATGATTAGAAATATCAAGAAAATTTTAAATTGTTGCATGTATGTATGTCGCTGTTGACGGGCATATTTGACTAAGCCCGCAACGGGGGAAAATGACCCATTCCGGGATCCTTAGAACAGGCTCCAAGCTGTTTGGAATAGTCGCTCCTAACAGATTTAAAGGCTCTGTTGGCCTGGGATCCTAGAAGACTAATGGTTACAATTAATGCTACTGATAATCAGTGTTAGTCCTATGCTTATAATTACAAAGATTAATCCAAGTTATATATTACAAGAATCACAAACTGTTAAAATGAAACAATTAACCCTAAGAACATGAACCTAGACAAAGTTCGTATCCTACAACGTCATGTTATAATTATATACATATGTACAGTAATTACAAAAGGATAATCTGAATATAATTAATGAAAAGATCTAACTCAACAGGATTCTTCAGATAGTACAAAAGCAGAAAATAAATAAAATACAAATCTGATCTAATACCTATCCTGATCAGGAGCAATAATTAATTTAACCTGTAACCGACAGATGTTGATAAAGACACTGTATGTAAACATTTGCTGATATTTAAAAACATTCAAATATTGCAAATTCATACAAGCGTCGTTACACATTATGTAACAATAATATCAATTATTAAATACAAAACACGACATACCAACATAGTCAAAAACAGGAACAGCCGATACCTAATAAATAATATTTGCACAATTCATCAAGGAAATTATAACAAACATTCATGATATAGGAGAGCGAATAGAAAAACTGAAAGATACTATAAATCACATATAAAGTTTTAAAACTGTAAATGTGTGTACAACATCACCAATCCAAACACTGTAGCTACTGACAGCTAACTGCCTAGAAACACAGGTAGAACGAACCAACAGTTTTGTTCTCACTTCCCTAGAGTATCGACCCCCCATCATGTTTACTATCAGCCCTTTAAATACATTTTGAATTTCCCCAAAATAACCCTCTCAAAGAGCTAATAACAACCAAAATTGTAATCGCTAACAGATATCACATAAAAACGACAAGTGGAACATGTCGTTTTTTCCAACAAACGCACAGCTATTCCATCCATCACATAGGATCGAGGACATAAACGAGATAACAGCACCTGTAAAATAGTCCTTCAAAATCGATTTGTCTCTAGAAATAAAGGGATCGTCCAAATAACCGAAATCATCAAAATCAGGGAAAGAGATATTCATAATGCTATCTGCGATACAACACACAAGAAATATAATTAAAACATAATTAAGATAGTAACAACTAAAATCATTCACAAATCAATTTAAAATAATGAAAAACCTGCAATCGATCATCAAAATAACATATCACCAAACACTACAGATTGACTGGAGCGTTAAAAACCTGGATATTAACTCCACTAGACTGACTTGGAGAAGGAGCTTTAAATTGCATGAGAGCGATCTGAGCATTGAGCTCACGCAAATTTTCCTCACTCTTTTCATTCTCATCCTGCAAATTAAGAACACGCCTTATGAGTTTGTTTTTATGATTCCTCAGTCGTGAGAGATGCTGATTACTTTCATCAACTTTTGTCCTTAACCCCGCATTATCAGCTTTCAATAAATCTCGGCTCGCTACTATTTCGTTCATCTTGTCTTCCATTCGACGAACTTTGTCTAACAGACAACTAATGAACAGAGGGTGAACAGTTTCCCCAATTCCACGAGGAACAGCCGAGGTTGTTTTAACAGGATTTTCATTTACCTCCGAATCAGTCATACAATCAACTAGAACTTCCTGAACTTTCTTATCCACCGCTGGAGGACTAACACGATCAAGGGTGACATCAATGCCAGGCTCAACAGGATGAACTTCTACAGACAGCGAAGGATTTTCAAAGACATCTTCAACAGTCACAGGGTGACTCTGCCCAGCTAGATCAGCGACAAAACCACGATGAATCACATCACCATTAACAGGTGAAGGAATAGTGACTTCCTCATCATCAATTAACACCGTTTTGACTGGAAGCTTAATATTCACGGGGTTTTGTGCCATCTTGACTTTCTCCATACTCCTGGTTAACCTTCTAACGAACTTGGACCTGGGTAAATTTCCTCGACGGTTTCCAACTTTATCGCTACTGTTTGATGGAGTAACGGGTGACAGAGTTGAGATTTTCTTCAGACTCCTAGACTGTAAGGAGGTATGGGAAGCGTTCTCTGGATTACTCAGGGGTGCTTGAGAGGGTTCCGCACTCTTAAGACTAGGGTTTAACGTAGGTTTTCTTAGAGAAGCCGAACCTGAATATTTATGTTTGCTACAGTCATCTGGACTGTCAAACATACAATGACAAAACCCTGAAAAACCATTTGATTCTATGAACTGCTCCCATGAGCGACCAGACTTCATTAACTCATTCTCAATTAACAGACGCACTAACCCGTGGTGAAACAGACTGTGGCTTACATGTTTCGGTCCCTTCTTTATGGTGTTTGACATTTTAAACAAACTGTGGAGAAGATAGTAAGGGAGATTAATGGGAAATCCTATGAAAGCAGCCATCAAACGAAGATGGTATACATAGGCCGATGACAACCGACCTTCGCAGGTTAAATACCTATGAATTAACTCAAGCACTGGTCGCCATTCTTTGAGGAAATACTTACTTGCAACTCCTGTTCGAAAGGAAACCTCTTGCGTCGGGTTCTTCAATAGACTCCTCCATTCTGTAATCACCATTCTCTGATACTTGAACCACTTTTGTCCAGACAGAGGCAGACCTGTTGCATTTGCAATCGACCTCTCATCAACCCGGAAGCACAAGTCACCCACTTCTGCTTGGTAGTTTACCAGGGACAAAGAAAATACTCTGGTGACTTCTGGATTAGAAACAGAAAACTTTTCAAAGAATGGCAGCCACCCGACATCTTTAACCTTTTGCAAAAGCCCAGGGTTCGAATTCAACAGGGTTAATTCATAGGGTTCGACTCTCACAATAGGGGCCATGACTAATCATTTACAGATGCGTAACCATGCACAGAATAAATGCCACCACTGAGCCGAAGACAGAAAACCAGGTCGTGAGCTTTTGGAATAGAAACTCAGCAGCACTAAATAATACATAGGATAAGCCATACGTGAATACAGGAGAAACCCTTGCGGGTTCAGCATGATCGGAGCCATCACTACTCGAAGTGATAAACACAAATGACGGTTGAAACCCTGAAAGAGTGATGTTATCTCCATCTAGCCTGAATTAAATGACAAGAGAGCTCGAGGTGTACGTAATAACAGGTGCTCCACTGGTAGACAGACACGACAAGGACTAAGTACGTGGAGAACAGGGTGAGTATGAGTGTCATAATAACACTCTGAATTCGTGATAAGTGTGACTCGTGTTACAAATCAATCGTTGAAACCGTAATACATACGTTCCCAAACATATATTTGGCCTACTCATCAAAGGTGGCGAAGGATCATAAACCATATAATTTGAAACCGAAACTTTGAATACCATCATACACCAATTAATATCAATATGAATAATGATTTACAAACTTTAGGATATGGCATACAAAAGATGTATCTAAGCTTCAATGGAGTAACAAGGATTAAACCTTTGATCACCATAACTCACCTTTGCATGAAAACCATGGTAACACAATCTCATTAATGTGTCTAGCAATGACATCTACGAAACCGATTTAAGGAGACATGAGCAACTAGGATATACAACATCAAGCATAAAGACCATGAACACTCATGTGTCAACCTTCCTAGTCAAAAATTATACAGACCAGTGACTCAGAGGTAGCTATTTCATTGATCCAATGTGACTTGCAAAGATTTTTCAAAAATGTTGAATATGAATAAATCAGCAGCTAAGGAAAAATCCTCCTTTCAGTAGCTGAATTTATCCCTTTTAAAATTTAAACATTTCATCAAACAAAATAGGATTTTGTTTGATGAAATAATGATTTTAGAAGGCTATTGAGCAGGGGCACAATAGATGGCGACTTGCTGGACGAAACAGTTATCTCTGCCCATTTACCTGAAACCATGCAAGCAAAGGGATTAAATCCTTAACATGAGCCATTGCATGGATAATACCATCTTAACATCTCAACTAGATTCAAGTATCTCACAGTTCCGTACATTATCAGCAAATTACAGTTTCAATTATTTATTCGATATAAATCAGATTTCTACCAAAATTCAGTCTAAAGAGAATACAACAGTAAATGGTTCAGTCTTGAAAGATAAAACCTCAATACCATAGGCATGGCCCTGCTGCCAGCAGGCGTCCATAGCCTCGACAGGGTTACTTTAAAATCCACAGACCGTCAGTATCCCATCTGCTAGTAAAAAGTTTACAATTCCGGACAATATGAACTGTTACTATCATCTCTTTGTTTTCCTTTTTCTTTTCTTTTTATTTATTTATTAGTCATGAAGGCCATGATTCGAGCTTGATAACCCAGTAGTAATCATGTCAGTCACCAGTCTACATAACAGTAAAATGAACCGGCTCGTGATGAGACCTTTCACCCCTCAGACTTTTATGTCCAAGGGTCATTGCCCAAGCTTGGTGACCGGAGACGACAATGCTACTGGATGTAAACTCATGATCCTAAACAGACCGGCTCATCACAAGACCTTCTATCCTTCAGACATCTCTTTCTTTTTTTTGAAATGTTTCAGTCCATATCATACAGAACGTAGTTATGTTAATCCCAAATGAGATTGCCTTAGCGGATGGGGAGACGAGTCTGGTTTTCTTTATGAAAAAGGAATGGCGTAAGAGATTAAAATAGATGACTTCACCCAATCCTGCTCTAATCTCTTTAGACAAATTTTTGTAGAAACTAGTATGATTAATTAATATAATCAAGTTTTACAGGCTGCTGGTAATATCCAAAACAGTGATAATACTCTTCTCTGTGTGAGAAGTAAAACAGAATGACAGTCTCCAGGAAGATAATGCCTTTGAGCATGATTTTCAGAGTAAGTTCAGAAATTGAATTTAGTCATCTGTTTTGGGTTTTGATGAATGTATCAGGTTCAGATCACAAAAACAAAAACAACAAATAAAAAGAAAAATACACACAGACCAAGAGCAAATAAAATCATTCAAACAAGCACACCACACCAGTGATATATACAGGATGATCCCTTGAGGAGGATCAACAAAAGTATCTCTTGATTAGATGACCATTTACTGGAAGGTCATCAACCTCACCTTCCAATGTTTGTAACCTGAAAATGCTGGGACCAAGTTTTTCTGTAATAATAAATGGCCCTATCCACAGGCTTTGGAACTTTGTATGTTTTCCTTTATCTTCATGTTCTTTATCCCATCTCAAAACTAAATCACCTACATCCAGATCCCGACTAACTGATTTTCTGAGGTCAAACCAACACTTCACAGTCTGCTGGTGTTTTTCAAACTTCTTCCTAGCCATTTCCCTATCTTCCTCTAGTTTTTGCAAGGTGTTAATTTGATGTTCCATAGCTGAGCATGGTACTTCCTGCACAGATTGGGCAAGTTGTAACGAGGGCAGGAACAAGTGAGGAGGCAAAATGGCTTCCTTGACATACACTAGGAAAAATGGAGAGTTTCCTATAGTAGCTTTGGGGGTTACCTTGTCGGCCCACAAAGCGCTTGACAGAGCAGTATGCCAATCTCTGTGATGGTTAGCCACAGTACGTTTAAGAATCTTGATCAGATTTTTATTGGATGATTCTGCTAGCCCATTACCTTGGGGGTAATAATTAGCAGAATACATTAATTTAATTCCTCTTTCTAATGCATACTCAGTCAATTTAATAGAAGAGAAATAAGTAGCATTATCAAATATTAAAGACTCAGGCAGGCCGAATCTAGTGATGATAAAGGAATCAAGGAAAGCTATCACCTGATCTGAATTTACTACTCGCAACGGGATGGCTTCAACCCATCGAGTGAAGTAGTCTGTAGCTGTAAGGATGTATTTATGCTGCTGTGAGGAGGCTGGAGTGATTGGGCCAACAATATCCAGACCCCATTGCTGAAATGGGACTTCAACAGTAACTGGCTGGAGGGGTAATGCTGCCTTTTTCAGTCTGCCCCCTGTCCTTTGACACTCCTGGCACTTCCTAATGAAAGCGTATGCATCTTTAAATAATGTGGGCCAATAGTACCCAGCTTTAAGTATCTTATGGGCAGTAGTTTCACTGCTGAAGTGTCCTCCCGCTGGTCCTGCATGCAATTGCGATAACACGTCATCAGCTTCATTCCTTTCTAGACAACGAAGGAATACTCCTTCAAAATTCTTTCTGAATAAGATATTGTCAATGAGCTGATAAGGTGCAGATTTCAATCTTAAATCCCTCTTATGACGTGGGTCTAAATGTTCTGGAGCAGCCCCATGTAATAAGAAGAACTTAATATCCTCATACCAAGAATCAGGAGGAGTAGAGGTCAGAAAAAATTCCCTTTCAAATAAGGAAGGGTTGCTAAAGAAATGTAGATCTGCTTCAGCACTGTCTGCAGAGCCAACTGCTAGCTTACAGAGACCTTGTCCCCTAACAATCTTTAAGGGTTTTATTTCCAGGTCGTATTCCTGAAGTGCGGTGACCCAATGTGCTCGTTTTTCACCAAGATCCTTCTGCACCAAAATATTTCTTACTGCAGAATATGGTACAACGACCTTGGTGTGGGACTTCAGTAAGTAAGGCCTGAAATGTTTAACAGATTTGAAAACAGCAAAAGCTTGCTTGTCCACTTCCGGGTAATTCAGTTCTGCACCGTTAAGACCAGAACTCGTAAAATCGATAGGAGCCTCGTTATTTTCCTGGTTTTTCTGTGTCAGAACAGCAGCATAAGACAAATCAGAAGCGAAAGTATATAAAATAAATGGTTTGGAAAAATCTGGGCTAGTAAGAGTGGGGGATTTAGCGATAGCTTTTAAAATGTCACGAAAAGATTGCTTTTCATCAGTGTTCCATTTAAAATCAGCATCTTTTCTAATCATTTTCTGTAATGGCCTAACAATTTCCGTATAACCAGGGATGAATCTAGAAACAAAATTTATTTTTCCAAGAAAGGACTGCATGGACTTTTTCGAGTGAGGCATCGAAATCTGAGATATAGCATGAGTACGTTCTGGGTCAATATTGATGCCTTGTTTAGACACAACAAAACCCAGCAACTTACCTTCAGTAACTGAAAAGATAGATTTCTTGGGATTTAATGAAATCCCGTACTTCCTACAATGCTCGAAAACTCGCTTGAGATGAGTTATATGATCAGTCCTATTTTTAGAAAAAACAGTAATATCATCAAGATAAATTACAACAAACTTACCAATCAGACCTCTGAAAGCGATATCCATTGCTCTCTGGAATGCTGCACCAGCATTTATGAGAACAAAAGGCATCTTCCTATAGGCATAGGTTCCCCAAGGTGTCCTAAAAGTTGTTTTCAACTGGTCAGTCTTGGATACCAACACTTGGTTGTATCCTGAAAAACCATCTAATAGCGAAAACATCTCAGATCCGGAAACCTGTTGCAGGATTTTCTCCATCGTAGGAACAGGATAATTGTCTTTATCAGAAACCTTGTTCAGGTTTCGGAAGTCGAAACACAATCTGATGTCACCGTTTTTCTTCCTTACGGGTACAAGATTTGATACCCATTGGGCATGCCGAACAGGGAAAATTATCCTAGCAGCAAGGAGTTTATTTAGCTCCTTTTTGACAGCTGGTTCCAAGCTGGGGTGCATTTTTCTCAATTTTTGTTGAAAAGGCTTAGCCTCCGGTTTCATAGGACTGACATGTTGCATGATATTGGGGTCGAATGTTTTCAAGTCATCATAGGTCCATGCAAATATGTCTTTAAATTATTTAAAGAGTTTGATGAAAGCTATTTTCTCCTGAACAGTACACGTACTGCCCAGGTTTACGCATTGAGAGTTTTGCTCAGTTCCTAGATTGACAATGTCAGATTGCATGATGGAGCTACCAGTTTTACAATTTCTTGCAGCTTTGAATTTATCCTTTAAGTCATAAAAATTTTCAAGTTTGATTACTGACCTGGGAAAATCACTAACTTGATCAAGGGATTCTTGAATCGAGCAAGGCTTATGGATTACCGTAAAATTGTGTAGGTCCTCATCGTGAGTCATTTCGTCCAAAACCGCATCCTTAAAAGTATCTTTAAAAGTCAGAAAATCAATCAATTGCTGGTCATCATTGAAGACTCTCCAATTTGCAATGTTTTTGGGTATAGAAGGCTTGAACAGCAATTCAACCGAGAAAGCATTAGTAAGAATTCCTTCAGATGGGATCAATCTTGAAGCTACATTAGCCAAAAGATCAGCTTCTTGATTTAAATAGCGGGGGATGGAACTTATATTAAATGCTTCAAATGCTAACAACAAATTCCATACCTCAGTCTGATAGTTTCTCAAGTGTCCAGCTATGCAGTGTATGGTATTACGTACCTGGTGAACAATAATTTCTGAATCTCCTAAGACTACCAAGGCTTTGGCTCCCAAATCAATCGCTTTCTTCAACCCTTGAATGAGGGCTTCATACTCAACGATATTATTTGTGCAGTCAAACTCTAACCTGCAAGCAATGAAGTACCTTTTCCCGTAAGGGTCAATCAGTAAGCATCCTGCACCGGCTCCTTCTTTTGACTTGGAACCGTCAAAGTACAGATACCAAAAACCGTCATTGAGGTCTAAATGTGGTGTATCCGGGACAGAAATTTCAGCTGGAACTTGTGTAAAATGACAGATTTCAGACTGCTGATTTGAATCTGGAATTTCTGAAATTTCAGCCTCGAAATTACCAAAAAATGAGTCAGCCATATAGTTACCCAATATGGTATCAGCAAACAAGACTGGTTCATTTGAGTCATCAATTTCCGTGACGGTATGCTTCATATACCATTCTCTATCGATTCTTATTTTGTTCGGATGACCCTTATGAGGTATCCATAAGTGTGACCAGTCTGTCGCGAAATATCCATTGAGTTTCTGCGACCAATCCCTGCTGAGAAATAAACCATATGCTTCTGGTATATCAGCAACAATAATATCTATAACAAAATGTACTTGGGGATTGGAAGCTAACCTTATCAGCACCTCCTTCAGTTTACCTATTACCTTAACGTTTGAACGATCCAGCTGTACAATACTAGTATCACAAGGCTGAGGGACAGCATTAAGCCTTTTACACACCGAGTAAGGCATAACATTTTTGGATGCCCCTGATTCAATCATACAGTTATGTACTTTGCGATTAAATATTTCAAACGAAAGTAAAAAAGGTGGAGTGGAAGAATCAGATTTTTTACCTATTGATGATGCGTTGACTGAAGACTTTTGTGAATTATCTTTATTACTAATAGCACTATTCTGATTGGAGGAAGTCTTACCAGTTTTACTTGGGGGAACCCCTTGCACCATTTTCTCTCGAATCACAGGTATTTTTATGAGTTCATATAAAGAAATATTAGCCCTGCTCTTCTTTAAGTCTTCAATCAAATCATATTCTAACTCAAGGGAGGGTGCAGATTTACTAATTGCAGACTGATCTTTGTCTTTAGCAGCTGAACTATTATACGGAACAGTTGTAGCAGGTTTAGTTGAAGGCTGGTTTTTTTTACTTCTGGTGTTATGCTGATGCTGATTCATATTGACAACAACCACCTCTTCATCATCAGTTAATTCTGAGGTGTCCCAGAAATGACTGATGACATTGGGTGGTTTATTATCATTGTTATCATTGGTGTTTGGTTCATCTTGAGAACTCTGTCCTGAAGACTGAGTTTCATTTTCAGTAGTTGTTTCCAGATCTGAAACTATTGCTTTGAGAAAACTATTAATTTCCTCAATGCTGTTAGCTTCGGAGGGTGAATTTTGTTTGGCAACTGGATTATGAAAAGGTCTTCTAAATAACTGTTTTGGTGGCTCCTTGTTTGCGGTGTTATCAAAAGTGCCCTTTTTCAAATCAATGATTTCATTAGACAGTTTTTTTTATAACTCTCTGAAGACTGTCAAGATCTAAGGCATCTTGGCCCCTTTTGTCAGAGCTTGGGGTAGCTTTAGCTGGACTGTCAATTTTCTTATGAGAAGAAGATGCAGCATCGGTATCTGTCACAGGATTTTTTTTTGTGGCAGTCACATCCTTTTCAACCTTGATGGCTTCTTCAAAGTTTTCAGCGAGTGTAAGTTTGGCCTTTTGTCTTACAAAAACAGCTATCTTTCCAGGCAAGGCTGAAGTATAAAATTCAATGGTCACATCCTCAGTTGGTCTTGAAGTAATGGGGATCCTATTTCGTAAAGTCAGAAAATGCTGATTAAAGTCTTTAACCTTTTCCTTAGGTTCAATGTGAATTCTGGACAGTTCTGACACTAGGATAGCTGGAGTTTTGTCATCTCCAAATTTGTTAATAAATGCAACGTCAAATTCATTCCAGCTGGTAATGGAACCAGCTGTAAGTGAAAAAAACCAGGTTGATGCTTTTCCCTCGAATGTGTAAGGGAAAAGTCGGCATACTACATCCTCATGTTCGACATCTAAGAGTCGGACTGCCAGCATAAATTTTTTGACATGATCCTCAGCTGGTTCATTTGACTCAGGGTTGAATTTAGGTAAGAGCTTCTCCGGATGTTTGGGCAAAGGATGCTGAACGCCTAGGACAGCAACAACATCCTGAGCCATCCATGGCATATTAGCATTAGGATTCGCGTTTACTCCTGCCATGTTTCTAGGTGTAGGAGGTGGTGAGGGTGGTTTTTGAGGAATACTAGACGAATGAGGTGGTGACGGTGGTCGACCGGATCCTCCTGAAACAGGTGGTCCTAAAGAAGACGAAGGCTAATTAATATCTGTTAAAGATGGCTCTTGTTCTTCCAAGACGGGTTCAGGGTGATGATTACGAGGCCTAGTAATCTGTGGAAGGGGTAATTCAGTGGGCAGACGCCCAGTGAGATTCGAATAAACCCTTGTTAAGATTCTTTGGGATTCGTTTATGGCTTGTTCGTACTAGTCGATTTGTTCAGGAATGGGAGAGTTGAATTAAGAGATCAGATTTCGAACAGAGTCGCTCACTGGGGTTTTATTCACTCGTGATGAGTGGCGAGTGCTTGGTTGAGTACTTGATTGTAATTAAGGGGTAGTTGGCTGATTAGTTTTGTTAATAGGGTTGCTGTCATCAGCCATTTTACGCTGGCCCTCCTTCTAGCACCATTGTTGACGGGCGTATTTGACTAAGCCCGCAACGGGGGAAAACGACCCAATCCGGGATCCTTAGAACAGGCTCCAAGCTGTTTGGAATGGTCGCTCCCGACAGATTTAAAGGCTCTGTTGGCCTGGGCTCCTAGAAAACTAATGGTTACAATTAATGCTACTGATAATCAGTGTTAGTCATATGCTTATAATTACAAAGATTAATCCAATTTATATATTACAAGAATCACAAACTGTTAAAAATGAAACAATTAACCCTAAGAACATGAACCTAGACAGATTTCGTATCCTACCACGTCATGTTATAATTATATACACATGTACAGTAATTACAAAAGGATAATCTGAATATAATTAATGAAAAGATCTAACTCAACAGGATTCTTCAGATAGTACAAAAGCAGAAAATAAATAAAATACAAATATGATCTAATACCTATCCTGATCAGGAGCAATAATTAATTTAACCTGTAACCGACAGATGTTGATAAAGACACTGTATGTAAACATTTGCTGATATTTAAAAACATTCAAATATTGCAAATTCGTACAAGCGTTGTTACACATTATGTAACAATAATATCAATTATTAAATACAAAACATGACATACCAACATAGTCAAAAACAGGAACAGCCGATACCTAATAAATAATATTTGCACAATTCACCACGGAAATTATAACAAACATTTATGATATAGGAGAGCGAATAGAAAAACTGAAAGATACTATAAATCACATATAAAGTTTTAAAACTGTAAATGTGTGTACAACATCACCAGTCCAAACACTGTAGCTACTGACAGCTAACTGCCTAGAAACACAGGTAGATAGAACCAGCAGTTTTGTTCTCACTTCCCCAGAGTATCGACCCCTTATCATGTTTACTATCAGCCCTTTAAATACATTTTGAATTTCCCCAAAATAACCCTCTCAAAGAGCTAATAACAACCAACATTGTAATCGCTAACAAATATCACATAAAAACGACAAGTGGAACATGTCGTTTTTTTTCAACAAACGCACAACTATTCCATCCATCACATAGGATCGAGGACATAAACGAGATAACAACACCTGTAAAATAGTCCTTCAAAATCGATTTGTCTCTAGAAATAAAGGGATCGTCCAAATAACCGAAATCATCAAAATCAGGGAAAGAGATATTCATAATGCTATCTGCGATACAACACACAAGAAATATAATTAAAACATAATTAAGATAGTAACAACTAAAATCATTCACAAATCCATTTAAAATAATGAAATACCTGCAATCGATCATCAAAATAACATATCACCAAACACTACAGATTGACTGGAGCGTTAAAAACCTGGATATTAATTCCACTAGACTGACTTGGAGAAGGAGCTTTAAATTGCATGAGAGCGATCTGAGCATTGAGCTCACGCAACTTTTCCTCACTCTTTTCATTCTCATCCTTTAACTTAAGAACCCGCCTTATGAGTTTGTTTTTATGATTCCTCAGTCGTGAGAGATGCTGATTACTTTCATCAACTTTTGTCCTTAACCCCGCATTATCAGCTTTCAATAAATCTCGGCTCGCTACTATTTCATTCATCTTGTCTTCCATTCGACGAACCTTGTCTAACAGACAACTAATGAACAGAGGGTGAACAGTTTCCCCAATTCCACGAGGAACAGCCGAGGTTGTTTTAACAGGCTTTTCATTTACAACCGAATCAATCATACAATCAACTAGAACTTCCTGAACTTTCTTATCCACCGCTGGAGGACTAACACGATCAAGGGTGACATCAATGCCAGGCTCAATAGGCTGAAATTATACAGACAGCGAAGGATTTTCAAAGACATCTTCAACAGTCACAGGGTGACTCTGCCCAGCTAGATCAGCGACCAAACCACGATGAATCACATCACCATTAATAGGTGAAGGAACAGTGACTTCCTCATCATCAATTAACACCGTTTTGACTGGAAGCTTAATATTCACGGGGTTTTGAACCATCTTGGCTTTCACCATACTCCTGGTTAGCCTTCTAGCCAGCTTGGATTTGGATAATTCTCCTCGACAGTCCCCAATTTTATCACTATCATTTGGCGGAGTAACAGGAGACAGAGGTGAGGCCTTCTTTGCAGGCCTAGACTCTGGAAATGTATGAGGAGAGTTCATTGGATCACCCTTAGGTGCTTGAGAGGGTTCCACACTCTTAAGGCTAGGGTTTGACGTAAGCTTGCTCAGAGAAGCCGAACCTGAATCTTTATGTTTGCTACAGTCACCTGGACTGTCAAACATACAATGACAAAACCCTGAAAAACCATTTGATTCTATGAACTGCTCCCATGAGCGACCAAACTTCATTAACTCATTCTCAATTAACATACGCACTAACCCGTGGTGAAACAAAATGTGGCTTACATGTTTCGGTCCCTTATTTATGGCGTTTGACATTTTAAACAAACTGTGGAGAAGATAGTAAGGGAGATTAATGGGCAATCCTATGAAAGAAGCCATCAAATGAAGATGGTATTCATAGGTTAAATACCTATGAATTAACTCAAGCACTGGTTGCCATTCTTTGAGGAAATACTTACTTGCAACTGCTGTCTGAAAGGAAACCTCTTGCGTCGGGTTCTTCAATAGACTCCTCCATTCCGTAATCTCCATTCTCTGATACTTGAACCACTTTTGTCCAGACAGAGGTAGACCTGTTGCATTTGCAATCGAATTCTCATCAACCCGGAAGCACAAGTCACCCACTTCTGCTTGGTAGTTCACCAGGGACAAAGCAAATACTCTGGTGACTTCTGGATTAGAAACAGAAAACTTTTCAAAGAATGGCAGCCACCCAACATCTTTAACCTTTTGTAAAAGCCCAGGGTTCGAATTTAACAGGGTTAATTCATAGGGTTCGACTCTCACAACAGGGGCCATGACTAATCGTTTATAGATGCGTAACCATGCACAAAATAAATGCCACCACTGAGCCAAAGACAGAAAACCAGGTCGTGGGCTTTTGGAATAGAAACTCAGTAGCGCTAAATAATACATAGGATAAGCCATACGTGAATACAAGCGAAACCCTTGCGGGTTCAGCATGATCGGAGCCATCACTACTCAGAGTGATAAACACAAATGATGGTTGAAACCATGAAAGAGTGATGTTATCTCCATCTAGCCTGAAGTAAATGACAGGAGAGCTCGAGGTGTACGTAATAACAGGTGCTCCACTGGTAGACAGACACGACAAGGACCAAGTACGTGGAGAACAGGGTGAGTACGATTGTCATAATAACACTCTGAATTCATGATAAGTGTGACTCGTGTTACAAAACAATCGTTGAAACCGTAATACATACGTTCCCAAACATATATTTGGCCTACTCATCAAAGGTGGCGAAGGATCATAAACCATATAATTTGAAACCGAAACTTTGAATACCATCATACACCAATTAATATCAATATGAATAATGATTTACAAACTTTAGGATATGGCATACGAAATATGTATCTAAGCTTCAATGGAGTAACAAGGATTAAACCTTTGATCACCATAACTCACCTTTGCATGAAAACCATGGTAACACAATCTCATTAATGTGTCTAGCAATGACATCTACGAAACCGATTTAAGGAGACATGAGCAACTAGGATATACAACATCAAGCATAAAGACCATGAACACTCATGTGTCAACCTTCCTAGTCGAAAATTACACAGACCAGTGACTCAGAGGTAGCTATTTCATTGATCCAATGTGACTTGCAAAGATTTTTCAAAAATGTTGAATATGAATAAATCAGTAGCTAAGGAAAAATCCTCCTTTCAGTAGCTGAATTTATCCCTTTTAAAATTTAAACATTTCTTCAAACAAAATAGGATTTTAGAAGGCTGTTGAGCAGGGGCACAACAAGTGGTATAGGACGGACCTGCACCACCATGGGTGGTATGAGTCATTGATGGAGTGGGAATAGGTATTCTTGCTGCGGGAATAGGTGCCGTGAGGGGAATGGTAAATGGGAGCCCCGTGGAGGGCATACCCATAGCCTGTGTGGTAACTGGTGTAGTGGTGGATGTGCCACCAACGGTCCTGACCAAGATGGGAGTGGGAGTCACGCCAGCCATGGGGCTAGTAGGGGCAGTGTAAAGGGGGTCTCAGACTCTGGCTCAAAATCAGAGGTGAAATAAGGGGCGTTAGTATCTGGTGACAGAGTCCTATGCCACTGACGAGTGGAGTCAAGTGACAAGGCTCGAGATCTAGGATAAGTGGTATCAAGTGATGATGATCTGTGTCGAGGATGGGTGGTGTCAAGTGAACCGTGCTGTGGGGGCTCGCCTCTGAGGCGCCGAGAATGTCTCAGGGACTCAATGGTGACAAATGGTGTCAAATCTCTGTGGGTTGAGGTAACTACAAAACAGCTCAAAAACCCTAATGCAACCGAGTGTGTAGAAGGAGAGCTCAAAAAATAGGGCACTTAGGCCAACAATCAACTCAAAACACCCACTGTAACAGTTGTGTTACAATAGGCGGAGTGTCAACAAAAATGGTTAGAATACCAACAAGCAGCAAGTTGTCTAAAAATAAAAAATGGTGGACTCACTAAACCAAAAGGAGGTAAGGGAGCATGCAAACACCTAACTAGAAGTATTCTGGCTCAACTAGACATATCCTCTGCAAGGTGATGAAATCCAAGTCAGACAATATTAATAGGAAAGCCAAGTGGCTAAGGTATCCCCCTACCGGGAGGGACACCAGGTAGTCAAATCCTAGAAGAATGGCAACTAAGATACCCCATTCATGACACGTCCAGAAAGGTAAATCTGCCGCTTGGTCCTTTAACCGCAATACCCCTATACAGGGATATCCTTAGAACTACGAAAGGTAGCCCTTCAGTTACTGAATGGAGTTCGGTATTCCACTCAGACTTCTGGAACCAATCTCATGACTTCAACCCTCCTAAGGGAGAGGCCCTCTGATAAACTGGTTGTGATCGTGTCAAAAAATACTAGGGGATTTTGGTTCCCTATTGGGACAACAACTATGTCTCAAGTGTAAGTAACCGAGGGGTGTTTTTGGAAGCCTATCCCCCCGATCCTACCTAACTACAAAAATTCTTTTGTGTTCCCCAAGTGGGGTTAGAATGTTGGTTGAGTTAAGTAGTTTTTAAGTCTCACTTTGAATTAGGTGACGGATTGTGTGCTTGTGAGGTTATGAACCCAGAAGAGAAGTGCCAGGGAAACTTCCTAAATATCAATAATACTGAATGAAAAAAAAAATTTTACCATGCAAACTTATTTGAATAAATAATGCTAAATTTTATTTTTTTTTTAATTCTGTAAAGGGGGACAAAAATGCTGTTGCAGAAAAGGCTGTAGGACTACAGGTAGGACAGATGGCTGTGCAGGTGCAGAAAAAATGGCAGTAAGGGGGCTAAGTGCAAAATTTAGATCGCGGGTCTAGGGCGAAATCACGCGGTCGGACCGCGGGTTTGAAGGAAACAGGCGCACGTAGGTCGCAACTGTCTGGCCTAAAGCTGCGGTCGAAACGCAACAAACTGGAAAAAAGTCACGGTCGAGCCACAGGAAAAAAGATGGAAGACGCGGTCGGGTCACAGCTAAGAGATGGAAAGGCACGGTCGGGACGCGGGTAAAATGACCAACAGGCACGTTCAGGTCGCAGGAAAGGGCCTAAAAAACGCGGTCGGGACGCGACTGCAGAGGAAAAAATTGCGGTTTATAGCGGCCGAAAACGACACCCGAAAGGTCAAAATGGGAAATAAAATAAAATAAAAACCAGCAGAGTCGCCAAAACTGTAGCTAGGGTTTTACCCCTAGCTTGTGCGAATGAGCACCTACTAAGGAAAATGGATTCCTTAGTAGCAGTTCAATAATATGTGAAATAAAAGATGTTAAACAGTAATAAAAATTAATCTAAACATGTTCATGAAGCAAAACAGTAAAAAGTAAAGAATGAGTTTTATTGATCTGACCTCCAATGTGGAGGTTGGTGAAGCCCGTTGCGCTGATCCGAGAGGTTGCTCCGAGCTCCAGCTGCTTCTTCTCTTTCTCCAATGGTGGAAATGGGCCAAAAGGGGCTCTCAATGGTGAGCTAGGGTTTCAAGAGCAATTTTGGCAGAGGCAGGATACTTGTGATTGTGGATATGAAATGAGGGGTCTCCATCACTTATTTATAGTGGTGGAGTGCCGGTTTAGGGTTAGGGTTTTAGCTGTTTAGGGTTTTTTCCTCATTTTCCTCATTATTTTATATTTTTTCTTCCTTTTTGTAGATTTTTTCTTTTTTGGAGGAATTTTGGATATTTTTTGGAGGAAAAGAGGGTTTTATGGCCTTTTGGAGGCATTTTAAGCCTTTTGGAGGCTTTTTAGTTGGTTTTATGGTAGGAAAATGGACAAATGAGCCATGTAGTGGGGTAGATGAGGTAGTGAACCCTTTTTGGGTGTTAACAAGGTGGAAGATGAAATCCTATAGAGGATGAAAAGCTCACAGAAGGGTGCGAGAAGAAATTTTGAAAAGGTTCAAGATAGAGGATATTGGTATCCAGTGACCCTAAATGGATACATAGAATATTAGTAGCAGAGGAAGATACTTATCACTCCAATATAGAATGTTTCAATGCATAGAGTATGAAAGGAAGAGGGAGAATGATGCTCCGCTTCAGAGGGAGTGACTACAAAAGATCCCGAGGTTCGACATGGTACAACGGGATGGACCTATTACAGATGGATCTAGGACTTACTGAGAGTAAAGCAAACTCCAACATTTGCTTCAAGGTTGAAGGCGGAAGACCAGTGATGCTCCTATTACATGTCGATGAATTGTTCCCGATAGGAAAAGAGGAACTCATTAAAGTTGCAAGAAGGAGACTTGCTCCGAGTTAGAGATGAAGGACATGGATATGATGCACTACTTTCTAGGCATGGAGGTGTGGCAGAATGCAGATGGAATATCCCTTGGACATGGGAAGTATGCAGCAGAGATCTTCAATAGGTTCAGGATGATGGACTGCAAGGCCATGACCACACCTATGGGATCAACCATTAAGCTATTGAGTGATGCTTCGTCATATTATTTGATGCCACAATGTATTGTCAGATGATTGGGTCCTTGATGTACCTAACGAATACGAGACCATATATTTTCTTTGTCATGAACACATTGAGCTAATTCCTAAATGGTATAGTTGATTATGGGCTCAAGTACGAGGCGAATCAGAAGATTAACCTGGAGGGTTATGTGGATTCAGATTGGGCAGGCAGTGCCATTGATAGGAAGAGAATTTCGGGGTACTGCTTTAATATGGGATTAGGTGTGATCTCTTGGTTTAGTAGGAAGAATCCTTGCTTGGCACTGAGTACAACTGAAGTGGAATAAGAGCAATGAATCTCTAGTATGTGATCCAGATCGAGATCTTGTGAAAGAGGGAGTGATGAGTTCTAGCATAGCCGGTGAGACAGGTTTTTTGAGCATAAAATCTTGGTGAAGCTCATAGGTTGCTCAGATGTAAACGGTCCTATAGGTTGTCCTCGGATGTAATCTTTCCTAGTGAAGCTCGTAGGTTAGCCTTGGACGTAATCAGCTCTGATGTGATCCTATGCTAGAAGTGGATAGAGTGAAGTTTGAGTACTTCAAGGAGAATCTTGGTGTTCTCCAAATCGAGGTTCCTTCCAAGGAGAAGTGATGAGTCTGAGAGCCTTTTTGACATGGTGGCAAGATTGGTTTCTCTCATGGTAAGATGTAAGTGTTGTGCCCTTCTGACATGGTGGTAGGACTGGTTCCTTGCATGGTCATATGTAAGTGTTGTACCCTTCTGACATGGTGGAAGGATTGGTTCCTCCCATGGTCAAATATAAGTGCTGTGCATTTTTGACATGGTGGTAGGATTGGTTCCTCCCATGGTAAGATGTAAGTGTTGATCCTTTCCTCGGATGGTAGTAGGTGTGTCCTACCATGCCAATGGATGTAAGTGCTAGAGCCTTTCTTGGATGGTAGTGTGTGTGTCCTACCATGCCAGTGGATGTAAGTGTAGAGCCTTTCCCTGGATGGTAGTAGGTGTGTCCTACAATGCCAGTGGATGTAAGTGCTGAGGCCTTTCCTTGGATGGTAGTAGTTGTGTCCTACCATTCTAGTGGATGTAAGTGTTGGGGCCTTTCTCTGGATGGTATTAGGTGTTTCCTACCATTCCAGTGGATGTAAGTGCTAGGGCCTTTCCTTGGATGGTAGTAGGTGTGTCCTACCATGCCAATGGATGTAAGTGCTGGGACCTTTCCCTGGATGGTAGTAGGTGTGTCCTACCATGCTGGTGGATGTAAGTGATGGAGCCTTTCTTAGATGGTAGTAGGTGTGTCCTTCCATGCCGATGATATAAGTGTTGAAGAAGAGGACCTACATGGAGACTAGGCCTACAACCAGCATGAAAAAAGGCTGGCTCTATAGAACTTCCTATGACAAGTAGAATTGAGAGATAGCACCATTTGCTCGAGATAGCAGGAGTAGTGATGATGATCCAGTGATGATGATGATCCAACTTTGATGATGATCCAAATTTGATGATGATCCAGTGACGAAGACTTGTGTTGATGAATTGTGTCAAGATAATACCTTCCTAGCTAAGAGGGAGTGTTGATGTATTTGTAACTTCAAAATGCATTCACTTGTATATATTATATTGTATTTCATTGTACCCCGATGTTCCTCCTATCGAGAGAATAATTAATATAATAAAGTCATGTAAATTCATTGAGGTTAACTTTCCATTGTAATTCAAGGCAATAGTCCCCACAATTGAGTTGAGGTTAACCCTCCATTGGAAGTCGAGGCAATAGTCCCCACATTTGAGGGGTACCAGGGTTATTATATTTTCCTGGTGAGGTCAGACCTAGTAAGTAATTTTCAAGTGGAAAACTAGTATAAATAGAGAGTGAGAATCTCTATTTGGAACACACACGCTCACTCAACTACAGCGCATGAGTGGGAGAGGAGTAGCTTAGACAAGTGAGAGAGAGAACAACTATCACAGATCATATTTTTTTGGGGGTTTTACTTTTTCCATTGGTACTCATTCTATCTCTGCGGAAGTTACAGGGTTTTCTCCTTTATTGTTTCCTTGAGGAAAACTCTTTGTGTCTCTTGTCTCTTATGATTATTGCTTTGCATGTTATTCTCTCATATAAGATCCTAGATAATATTGATTAAATGATATAAAAAAAAACAAGAATTATAAGTAGTCAGTTCGTCCATGGTTTCACCTTTGTTTCTTTCCATGGAAGGAGGAGGGTCAAGTGGTAAACCATGCACCCTACGAGAACATCTACTAGGAAGATCAACTAGGTTGATGGGAGAGGATTTTTACTCTAAAATTATAAACAAATAAGATATCATAGACAAAAAAACCTATGCAATCTAAGGCCGCAAGCAAACTTAAATGACAGGATGTGCTTGTGATAGCTAGTTCCTCACTAGGATTGTCAAGTTGTCATAACTTGCGATATACCGCAGGGTCCAAGAATTAAGCGCGACAAGGAGGATTGGGACCGTAACCTTTCCTGAATGACGACTACCTAGACAACATGTGTGTAGTATCTCCTCGAGTGCTATTCTCGGTGTATTTCTCCAACAATACAGCCAAAATGATTTTCTGAGTACGTTAAGATATCCTAGAGGAGTTTTTGTGATGCTATGTATATCCTGCCAAGAAATCATATGTGGCTTCTCATTTTGTATTGGACATGTTTTGGACATGCGACTGATCTATTTATATATATATATATATATATATTTGACACACGTGGATGCGCTTTTATATGTGTGAGTCTTTTTATAATGATGTGGAATGCAATGCCTAGATGATGTATTATTACATTTGTGTGTGTATTTTTAAATATGATTATGCATGATATTATGGTTGTATGTTTCCTATATGCGATTGTGAATGTGCCACTTTAGAATTTCATTAGCCATTTGATCTGCTACACTATTGAGGTCTCTAGGAACATGTGTGAATGTGATGGACTCAAATGCTATAACCATCTGTTTAGTGCACAGGAATTTTCTAAAGAGGAAGGGATCACATACCCAATAGTAGTTGTTCAACTGAGAAACAAGCAGTTGGGAGTCTAAGAAGACATCGAGATGGTGAACACCTAATTGGAGAGCAACAGCTAAGAGGCCATTGACACCATCGTACTCAGCCTGGTTCTTGCTCGCACTGCCCACGCATATTCCGTTGATATGGATCAACTCATGTGACAGGGAGTAGATGACCCATGTAGCTGAGGCAAGGTTTGGAGACCATCTTCTTGTTCCATCAGCAAATCCCATATACCGGTTTGAGGTGTGCTCCATCTGGAGCAATGAGAGGAAACGATAGATAAGACTCATTTTTGAAAAATGTCTAAAACAAAAAGGAGGAAGACTATAATACAAGTTGTACTGTCATCACTCAAAGGGGTGACGTTAGAGGGAAAGTCATTTGGAATTTCCAGGGATCAGCGGTCATTCCTTTGTGTGACATGATGAACCCTAGAAGACGGCCCATTGGGACACAAAAAGCACACTTGAAAGTGTTCAAGCGGGTTTCGTACTTGCGACATCGTAGGAAGACTTATCGCAGGTCGTCTATGTGTTGTGTTTGCTTCTGCAACCATGCAATGAGGTTGTCAAGACAAACCAACATGATGTGAATGAGGTCGCGGAAGCAGTGTGTCATGGCACACTGGAAGGTGGCTCCAACGTTTTTCAGGCTAAAGGGCATGACGCAATACGTGAATGTGCCCCACGATGTTGTGAATTCTGTCTTATAATGGTCTTTTTCTGGATTTGGATTTGGTTATAGCTAGAAAATATGTCCATGAAGGAAAAGGCCTCATGACTGACGCATGCATCGATAATCTGATCGATGAAGGATGTTGGGAAGATGTCTTTGGGACACTCCTCATTAAGATCATGAAAGTCTATGCAAACGTGGATGGTACCCTATTTTTTATTCACAGGAATAGGATTAGAAACCCAAGTGTTGTAGGCAATGGGGTAGATGAAGTTGGTTGTGCACAGCTTCTCTATCTCAGCTTTCACCGTGGCCACCTTGGAAGGGTGAATCGGCCATTGCTTTTGGCATACTGGGGCCACATCGGGCCATGTTCCAATGTGGTGTTGAACAATGGATGGATCTAGTCCAGGAATTTTAGTGTAAGACCAGGTAAATATGTCACAGAATTCTTAGAAGAGAGATTTGTAGGCAGCGACCTCTTCTAGGGAGAAAGATGCCCCTAGCATGATTTCTTCAACAAACTCAGGATTGGTTGAGATGTTGATTTTGATGGTGGGTGAGATGTTGTCCATGTTCTCTTCTTCGAAGGATTTTGGTGGTGGGATGGGGTTCTTGAACTAGTCGACTTTCCCATGGATGAAATATTTGGTTTCCATGGAAAACTGGTTAGACTGCGACACAAGTTCTTCAGGGAGGAAGAATGAGCGATGGTGCATGTCATCCCATGGGTATTCTGAGGCGGTTAAAGCTTCGAGTATCTCCTCATCATTGTAGAAGCAACAAAGAGACAGGTCTGATGGACTGTAGTTGGAGGTGGAGATGAGCGGGTCAGTTGAACTAGATATCATGTAAATGGACATGGTGTCTGAAAAAGGAGGTGGGGGGTGAACTTCTTCAATCAAGGTGATCTCAGAATCCAGGGAATGTTGATGGAGGTTGTCTAAAGACATTCAAAATTTAGGCAAGTCTTTGCAATGGTGAGAATAATGTCCATACAAACCGTAGAGGGTGCAAGCATGGTTTGTTCTCAGTGACTTGTTTCTGACTATTGGCATGGTTGGAATTTCAACCACGGGGAGGTTTTTGGTTGTGTCCATGGCATCCAAATGCACACGGATCATTGGAATTTCAGGGCAGTTCTAAGTTGGATGGCCCTGTTGTTTGAAGTTAGCACAAGGTGAGATTTGCTGAGGTTCTGCAGTTGCTTTGGCATTCTTTCCCCTGGCCCTTTTTGGGTGGGGTGGTGAAGGTGCTGGTGCAGTGGTTGTTTTTGCATACTGGGTGGAGGATAGGACTTGACCACAATGGGCTACATAGGTGTTAAGACTACTTGAGGTATCGATGGTTGAGCTAGTGGATCAAGATACCACACCAGAATGCCCAATGTAAGGTTGGGCAGGTTGAGGGTGGTCATTACTGGCTTGCTCATGACACCAGGTGGGGGAAAGAGGAAGCGAATCATAAGGACCGATGAGGAGCCAAGATAACTCCCTGCTGGTTGTATGTGGGGGTGCGGTTGTGGTTGTAATTGTGTGTAATGTTGTGACTGCGGGTGATGTTGTGGATGTTGCTGGTGTTGCAGCTGCGGACGGTGTTGCGGTTGCGATTGGGGTTGCGGCTACGCTTGTTGTTTGGGTGCAATGGTGCTAGATGAGACCATGCACAAGTCCACAGTATCATTTTGTTTCGGTGGCAGTGACACTAAGGGGAAATGAGCCGTCATGGTGGTATCGACAAACAACCCAGGGCCCACATTCAATAATGGGGAGGCTAGTGTGTTGGCAACCATGGTGTTGATTATAGGGACAACATTAGCGTGTGTGGTTGTCCCTGGTGGCTCAATGGTGGTGATGGTAGGGATAACATTGGCGGGTGCCGTTAACCCTTGCGGATCATGATAAGTGAGTTGATCAACCGTCACAATCTCCCCTTCATGGGGAACATCATGAGACGAAATATAGTTGACATGACCACTCTCATGGTGTACATATAACTTCTTTCAAGGAGGAGGTTATAGTCCAATTGAGCATTGACAACCTCTATGTCAATCAAAACTGTCTTCCCGGCTAATGTGATGGGGACATGGGGAAGGATTCCTTGGGCTTTAGTGGGATGGTCATCATAAGCCCGTAAAGTTGTGGAGGATGGCTGCAGAATTAGGGATCCAAGTATCTTCCAGACTAGGGTAGACATAACGCATGTAGATGCCCCCTCATCTACTATGCACTGGTGCACAACCAAGTTCTGGATAGACACCGAGATTTGGAAGGCGATGGTGGATGACATGCATGGTTCTCCATTCTCCATGTTGAATGTGATCAGTTTGGAGTCGGAGAGCTCTACGGCCCCAAGGGTGGCTAGTAACACTTTTCGCTGCATTGGGCATGTTTTGAGTACCTCTAGAGTGGACATGGCCATTGGTGTTTGGGCCAAATCATCCACGATGCTATAGCTGATGACAGCTCTAGCCGTGGCATTATTGGCAACTTAGCGTATGGGGGGGCAGGGGAAGGGGGGTAACTAAAGAGGTGCATTGATCGATTTGGACGTAGAGGCCGCTGATGTGTCAGCGGGTTTGGTGGTGGTTCCATACTCATTATGTCTAGTTTGTCGATTGACCTCTTCATTCGTCATGGCTAGCAGGTGGTGGACACTTGTTTCGGCCATGGGAGGTGCCCCCAGAGCATTGGGATTGGGTTGGGGAGGGGGTGCAATTGCCACCAATCCTTGGACTGGTAATGGGTTTTGGAGCACCATAGGAGGAGGTCCTTGTGGTACCGGGTTCGGTTGGGCTTGATTTGTAGCGTTGGTGACCTATTGAACCTCGTTTTGAATGGCCTGCTTAGTGCAACCCATGAGAGGACACTTGAATCTATAGTGCCCATAGACTTCACAGAGTGTGCATGATTGGTTTCTGTGCAACGGTGCATTGCGTCTTGGTGCATTTGGTCGTGGGGGATTTTGGGTGGGTCGGTTTGATGCGGCATTGTTGGGGGGGTTTGGTTGTTGACCAACTCCGTATGGTTGGTTATTGGCTTTGTTCCAGGGCCGATTATTTATAGCTTGCCCTTATTGATTGTTGGGGGTAGGATGGTTGGGACGATTTTGTTGTACAAATACTTGTCCCAATGGAGCAGGTGGAGTAAGGGGCGGGGGATTGAACCGCTTGAACTAGTGGTGCATAATAAATTTGGGTAGGCGGGGGTGCCACAAATGTGGGAATTTTCCTTACGTATTATTTTGTCTGCCATGCCAAGGCCTGATCCTGCTACAGTGGTGCAGGTTGTGCGTAGGAAGTTGTTGCTCTGGACTGGGACATCATTCTGGCATAGTATGGAGTTTGCTTTTGGTAGGAAACACTATCAGTGTTGCTTGGTTGTGGTGGAACTGCAGGTGGTTTCAGACAGTGTTGTGGCTATTGGGAGATCGAGCCTATGATGCCATCTGTAGCATGGGATGCCCCGAATGCATCCCGGTAGGAGGTACCTGGACAGGGAGCGTCTGTAATGACAGTGTAGAGGTATTCAGATTGTGCATAGATTAGGTAAAACTGTTGTGCTTTCAGTATGGCGTCTTCTTCAGATTGAGGACGTTCAAATGCGACATACTTTCCTATGGGTGGGAGCAATTTTTTGAGAATCCAATCCAAGAATATCCTGTCATCAAGTTGGATTTTACACAAACTACGATGTCCCGTCCACTCATGGATGTGGTCGGTTATATGTGTCATAGTACTCTGGCGGGAGGATAACATTATCGCCACCCCTTCGTCATATTTTATGGGGAGTTGGAAATATTGTAGGAACATGAAAGATAAGGACTTTAAATCTGGGTACTTGGCTTGTGGTAGCTCAATGTACCATTTGGCTGCCGAACCTGTGAGGGTGTGTTGGAACAGTCTTAGCCTGATCAAGTCATCTACGATGCTATTTGAGGAGAACCATAGATGAAATGTCATGATGTGATTTTGGGGACACTCCCCTGCTTTCCCTTCAAACTTGGGAATGTCTAAGGGAAGTTTGGTTGGCATGGGGGGCCAAAAGTTTTGATGGTGAATGGGGTCATTTGTCAATCAAGCCAAATCAAGAAAGTTAAGATGAGCCATGAAAGACATATTTAACCCTAGGTTGATGTGGGATGGGGATGGTATGGTGGTGGGGTTTGTAGGTGCATAATGCACCTACATAGCTGGGGGTGCTGGTGGTGCCATTGTAGATGGGCCAATGCCCCCAAGTGTGGTGTGAGCGACAGAGTGGATGGAAGGGCCATTGCCCCCATGTGTGAAAGGAGGGGCAGTGTAGGTGGAAGGTCCACTTCCCCCAAGTGTTGCAGGTGGGACATCTTGAGTGGTTACTAGGGTGGTGGTAGCTGACTAATGACAGTTTGCATGACTGTGTTGGGGCCACTTGCAGGGTTGGTGGTAATAATTTGGGGTGTGGACATGGGTCCACTAGTGATCGCTATGTAGGAAAATGGATCTGGGTTTGTACCAACCATGGGGCTTGATGGTGTAGTGTGAAGGTCTAGTTCAGACAGATATGGGTCTGAATTTGAATCAAAGGTTGTATGGCCTTCTAATGGTGTGAGAGGTCATTGAGAATGGTCTTGATGATGTCGGTTCAATGTCCCGAATTGTGGTGGTTCGCCTCTTAGGCATGAGGAAGAGCGTGAGGGATCAATTGTGTTAGATTTGTGTATCAAACTAGTGGAAATGATATTTTGGACCCCGGTTTCAATGGCTTCCTATTGGCTGTAGGTGGTCACTCGACCACCAAGACTGCCAGAAGACAGCCGTTGGATTTTTTCCTCATGGTCGTTCTACTCAATCGGTGGGGATCATTGCCCGTTTCGCTTGGTAATTCCTCTCAGCGACCAACTACTTTGGGGTTCCCGTGGCACTCCTCACAATGAGTTTCTGGGTAGAGCCCAAATACTTCCCATGGTTAATGTAGTCAGGGACTTATGTCCTCAAAGACTATAGATTTTTAAACTTAGTGTAAATTAATCAATTTTAGTGGCTCTCTCAGCATCATGAACTGAGTGGGGTTGACTTACGTGGTATGGTGTGTATGTCTTTTTGTGTTTCTGTTATTTGGTGGCTGCAAGTGGTTTATGAATATGTCACAGAGTTCATATCATTGTAAATAACAACAGTAAATAATCAGAAATGTCGTAGACAAACACCATTTTTAGCCTGAATTGTGATGGCCTAACTAGGTTACTACCTTACACCTATATTCTTATTCAACCAAGAGAAGGTGCTGGGCTCTCAACACAATGGAACTAAGCCCATCCATAGATCCATAGGTCGCCTCCCAGATGCAAGGTTGGTCAACAGGGAGGACTCTTAGTGCCATGAGAATCTCTCCTTCTCTACCCCCTCTACCTTCTAAGTCATCCATTTTTAACGGTTTTGAACAATATTCAGTGAAGGGCCTATTATTATACGAGTTGTTCCCTTCATCTTATCCCAGAATACTGTGAAGGGTTATGACTAGGTAGAGGAGGAAGGGTAAGCAAGATTTGATTTTAAGTCAGTTTTAGTTAGACTAGATTCATTAACCAATTAAATTTTTTTGAATTTACACTTTGTTTGTACATGGAATTGCAATAGATTGAAACATAAACAAAAATGGGACTATTGTGCTAGATAGAGGCGGCTGAGCTGCACTCACAGTCCTTAGTAAACTGAAAATTAACTTCTAAGTGATAGACCATATGTTTCGGGTCAAATGTGGCAAGGCGGTTGCCTAATTTTTCCAGAAACAGGCGAGGGGGTTGCACAGATTTCACAGACATAAGCAGTCTGCCTTTTTGAAGGAAGTCACACCTTTTGGGGGGAAAAGGGCAACCTGGTCGTGCCTGTGAGGCCTAAATGAGTGACCTGGTCCCCTGTTTAGGCCTGATAAGTGCGACCTGCTCCGGATTTGGGATTTTTTGGTCCTGAGTCAGATTCAGTCGACAGTAACCTGTACTATGACCAAACAGACTTGGATTTTCCTTGCAGAGGCTTCTACAACAACAAAAACTGAAAACAAACAGGATTTAAACTATATTTGACAAGAAATTTTAAACCTAAGGCACAAAATGAAATAAACTTGAAATTTAAAAAACTAAACCAGGGATCCTGTGGGATCAACCTGGTATGGTCACCAGTTCTGTAGCAGGGATTTCTCCTTGCTACAGAGGTAGGAATGGCTCCCTTCCATATATAGGATGGAAGGGTAGGTTCCTATGTGGAAATGCTAAAAATAAATGGACAGAAAGCAAAGACAGAATACAAATACAAGAAATGGCCATGAGCCCCTATGCAAACAAGGTTAGGGCTTGGCTCTGACAACCTGCAAACAACTATTAGAGACAATAAACATTCAAAAATATGTTAGAAATAAACCTACAAGAAGAATATGAAAACCTGCAAATAAGCTATGGGTTAAACAAAAGTGAAGAAATGCAACAAAACACACAATTATACCTCTTCTTTGGTGCAATGGGCCACCATGCCCTGGCTGGAGGAAGAACCTCTCTATCTCACTCAGCAATGGAGGAGCTATGGCTCAATGGGGAAGATGAGTGGATGAGAGGGGGATCTGGGTGGCTTGAGAGTCAAAGGGTCTCAAGGCATCCATGGGCAGCATAACAATATGCAAGGGAAGAGTTGTTTGAGAGTGATCCCCACCCCTCCTTTTATAGCTTTTTTGGGGATTTTTAGGGTTTTAAGCCCTTGGTCATGGCTTTAGCCCCTTTTTTGGGCTTTTAGCCCCTTTTGCCTTAACTTTAGCTCCTTTTAGGGTTTTACGCTCCTTTGAGGGGTTTTAGCCCCTTTTCGGAGGATTTAGCCTCTAGGAGAGTTGTTTAGACTCCTTTTTAGGGTTTTTAAGCCCTTTTACTCATTTTAAGACTTTTTGAGGGTGTGGGGGTCTAATGGGGTGATACAAAGGTCGTGCGTGGGTGCCCTTGGGTGGTGTAGGCCATGCAAAGATGAGTGAGGGATTTTTTGGGTTAACAAATCTTACCAATTACAAATAGTTTTTCTTATACATATCTGGCCTGGTTAATATTTTGTGAGAGTTCCCTCTTGAAAGAAAAAAAATCCAGTTTTCTCTTTAAAAGTGGTTGTAAACACTCTGTTTTAACAGTTGATCTAAGGGCTTGATGAAGTTTGGTAGGGGTCCCAGTCCCTCGAATCTCATAAGAGCGCCCTTCAATGAGGAGAGCGGCAGGTGGGCTATTAGCATTAGGTAGGGTTCATAATCAAAGTCCACGATTGATTGAAAGTGGATCAATGGCTCCAAACTGCTTGGCACGAGTAAACATGCATGATCAAAGCTCCCATCCCAGATTGCAAAACGAGTTAAAGATCGGAAGCTTTCGACAGCTGAGATAAGGTCTAGGGCAAATCTATGGCCTAAATTAATTCCACGATCCATACTTGTATGGGTAAAGCTACAATGTCAAATCACGAAAGGGTGGTAGAGGTCATGAAGATCAACGGCTGCGATGAAGAAGGGGATAAATCTACTGCTCTGGTTCATTAAGCAATGCGAACTAGCATGGACAAATATCAAAGTTTCTCATTGCGAAAGAGGGTCGGGCCCACTCGGATCGATGGCTGTCTAAAAGGTCGGTCTTGATCAACGGTTAAGAACGTGCCACACTCTAGAACTGTCTGCGGTGTTCAGAGGAGAAAAGTTGGTGGTAAGAGGAATGGAACATGGATGGTGGATGTAAAATATTCCTTTGATCAGATGGCTAAGAAGACTCCTAGGGTATAGGTTTCCCATCTAGTATGGAGATGACAATGGAGGAGGTGTTCACACATGTATCTACCCCATTCAAGATTGGTCGATTCCTCAGATGACATTCGGTATATGCCTGAGGTGGAAGTCTTGTCTAGCGGCACTAATTTCCTCAATTCGTAGGTGTGGCATGTGGTTTACTTCAAGGGGAGCCATCCCTCTGGTAGAATTATGTTCTCTGGAGATAGGTGGCTTTTATGTGAGCTATCCTATAGAAGTAAGAAAAGTAGCTAGCGAATCTGCTACTCACACGGGGCAAAGCCACCATGATGCAGGAGGCCATTTCATTTTCGATTTCATTTGCACTAGATGGCGTACACGAAAGCTTTCCCACAGCCAATGGTGAAATGCTAGGATCAATGAAACAAAGTGACTATATCTCCATCAAGTAGAAGATCACTCTGCTCACCCCTTCACACATATTGACACCAGATACACTTGATAATAGAGTGTTGATGTATTTATAACTTCGGAATGTATTCATCTATGTATCTTATGTATTGTAACCCGATGTTTATTCCGGGATGTATCTATTATGTATTTGAGTCATGTTGTCATGCCTCGATGTTCCGATCGGGAGGATTAATAATGTAAACAAGTCATGTCAAGTCATAGTGGGTAACTCTCTGATTGTGTAAGAGTTAAAGTCCCCACAGTTTCAGGGCACTAGGGTTATTAGACACTCCTAGAGATGTCAGCTCCAGTAAATAATTGTTAAGTGAGGCCGACATGTTGGAGTGCACTTCAAGTGAACAAAAGAATATAAATAGAGAGTGAGCCTATCTATTTATCACACACATCACTCACTCACTCACTCAAGTGTGGCACATTAGTGAGGAAGGAAATACACTGGGACTAGACAAGAAGAAGACTACTGCTGTTGGGAGATATTTTACTGTTTTGGTGCTGATTCTATCTCTGAGGAAGTTGCGGGGTTTTCTCCTTTATGGTTTCCCTGAGGAAAACTCTTTGTGTCTCTTGTCTCTTGTGATGTGTTTATGTTTTATTGCTGTGCTTGTTATTCTCTCAGTGAAAAGATCCTAAGATCATAATGCTAGCTTATATGTTGAAAAACTAACATGGTATCAGAGCTAACCTGAGAAGAAGACACTGTGCAGCTGCAGGAAATAGGGTTTCCTAGTTTGTGGACTTTCCTCCATATATTTTCAGCAAAAGTAAGGTGGAACAACTCTCCTCCTTAGGGTGCATCTTTTTGTCGAAACAGAATCCAATTTTGAGGTTTTTTAGTTTTGGACCTATCACTACTGTCGAAAATTAGGGATTTTTACAGAAGAGGAATTTTTCAGCGAGCCTAGGCATGGATTGATCTCCTCCCCAAAATCGAGGTTAGGGACAAGTTTCAAGGCATTTGGGTGGACAGAACTCTGGAAAAGGAAAACCCTAATTTGCTCCTGAACCAGCTCTACAGGATTTCATCTCAAGTTTCAGATCCGACATCTTGAACCTGGTAAGATCTAAAATCTTTTGTATTTCCATTTGAGGTTCTCATTTAAGATGTCTCATCATACCAAGCTTGATGAAAAGCTTGAGGGAGCTGATAACTTCCGATCCTGGAAGTATAGGATCTCCCTGGTCCTGGAAGAAAATGAATTAGACTCCTACATTCATGAGGAGGTTCCAGTTCCAGAGGGAGATGAGGCAAAGGCCTTACATAAGAAGAAGATGGTTATGGAAAAGAGGATCATTGCTGATTCTATTAAGGATCACCTTATCCCACAGGTGTCCTCTCTCAAGACACCTTAAGCTATGTTTGATGCCCTAACCAAATTGTTTGAAGGAAAGAACATCAATCGGAAGATGACCCTGAGGAACCAACTGAAGAATGTGAAGATTTAGAATGCAAAAACTATCCAGTATTACTTCACAAGGGTTTCTCAAATCAAGGAACAATTAGAAGCTGTTGATGAAGAAGTGGAAAATGCAGAGATCGTGATGACTACCTTGAATGGCCTTCCTAGTTCATGGGATGATTTCATCCAAGGAATCTGTGCTAGGAAGAAGTTAGTCAAATTTAGCAGACTATGGGAAGAATGCTCTCAAGAAGAAGCTCGAATAGCAGCCCAAGAAGAGAATATGGGTAGTGAAGATCAAGCCCTCACAATTCACTCCAAAAAGGAAAGAAGAAAACCCAATTACTCCAAAGGTAAGAGCTCTCATTCTAAAAGGGATCTATCTAGAATTAGATGTTATACATGTGATGAAAAAGGAAATTTTGCTAAAGATTGTCCTAAGAACAAGAACCACTCTCACAAGAAGAAGGGAAACAAAAGAAGACATCATGCTCATGCTGCAGAGGATGATGAACCATCCAAGAAGAGATCCAGATATGAAAGTGAAGATTCTTCAAGCGAGGATGAATATGTTCTAATCTCCGCTCTCACAGGTAACACTACTCATGGTAGTGATGATTGGCTTATAGATAGTTGGGCTTCCAAACATATGACGGGATTCAAGGAATCCTTTGTAAGACTGTCAGAACAAGAATCACCTCACAAGGTGAAACTAAGAGATGACTACCAATATCCAATAAAAGGTAGTGGGGAATCTTCATACAAGATAGACTCTGGTAAGTCTCTAACAATGAAAGAAGTATTGTTTGTTCCAGGACTCAAGAAGAACCTTCTCTCCATCTCACCATTGGATGCAAAAGGAATGTGGGTTGCATTCATAGATGGTCAAGTCATTATGTGGCCAAAAGGAAAGACTATTGATGATGTGGTAGTGATTGGAGAACAAGAAGGAGGCTTGTACAAATTGAAGGGTCATCCAGAACAAGCCTTGATCCATGACATAGTAGAGCCAAATGAAATTTAGCATAGAATGCTTGCACATGTTCATTACAGAGCACTACCTATTGCAAGCAAAGCTATTGAAGGTCTTCTAGAATTTCAAGCAAAACATGATGGAGTCTGCAAAGGATGTGTGAAAGGGAAGAATACAAAGTAGACATTTCCCAGTAGCGAAAGCAAAACCAAAGGCATACTAGAAATCATCCACTTAGATGTATGCGGTCCTATGTCATCAAACTCATTAAGAAGGTATGCATACTATGTTTCTTTTATTGATGATTTTTCTAGAAATACATGGATTTACTTTATGAAGAACAAAGATGAAGTATTCAGTAAGTTCAAGGAATTCAAATCCTTGATCGAGAACCATACTGAAAAGAAGATCAAGACTCTTCGATCAGATAATGGCGGAGAATTCACTTTGAATGAATTCAAAGAGCTATGCAAAGAATCAAGGATTAAGAGGGAGTTGTCCACTCCTTATAATCCACAACAGAATGGAATTGCAGAACGAAAGAATAGAACCATCATGGAAGCTGCAAGAGAAATGCTTCATGATCAAGATCTACCTATGCATCTTTGGGCTGAAGCTGCTAGAACAGCGGTATATGTACAGAACCGTACTCCACATAGAGTACTCGAAAACAAGACTCCTGAAGAAGTCTTCTCCGGCAAGAAATCAGAAGTCAGCCATCTCAGAATATTCGGCTGTCCCGTGTACATACACATTCCAAAAGAGAAGAAAACAAAATTAGATCCTTCAGGAAAGAAAGGCATATTTGTGGGATACTCTGAAATCTCGAAGGTGTACAAAATATATTTCCCAGGATACAAGAAGATTGACATCAGTAGGGATGTGACATTTGATGAAGGCACAGCTTACACCAAATCCAGAAAGAGACCTACTAAAGAACCTGAAGAAGTAGAAGCAGAAGTACCTAGAAGTCATGATACAATCATGGACAAAGAAGCTCAAGAAGAAGATCGAGAGTTTGAGGAACCACAAAGACCTGTAGATCCACCCTTGGAGAAGAATCCTCATAAGAGGAAACCTGCTTGGGTACATGAACTTATCCAAGGTGCGGAAAGATATGGGGCTCCAGAAGAGAATCACAGAGAAAGGAAGAGAACCAGATCCAATTCTGGGTATGTAGCGTTACTATGTGATTTCATTAATAAAGAACCTTCCAGTTATGAAGAAGCAGTAAAATAGAAAAAATGGAAGGATGCTATGATCGAAGAATATCAATCAATCATGAAGAATGATGTTTGGGATGTTGTCTCAAGACCAGAAGGGAAGTCAGTTGTAACTTCCAAATGGATCTACAAGATCAAGCATGCTGCAGACAGTAGCATTTAAAAGTATAAGGCAAGATTTGTAGCTCGAGGATTCTCTCAGAAAGAGGGAGTAGAATATGAAGAGACCTTTGCACCTATAGCCAGATACACTTCCATCAGATCAGTACTTGCTCTGGCTACAGTGATGAAATGGAAGATACACCAGATGGATGTCAAGACTGCCTTCTTGAATGGTGTAGTATAAGAGGAAGTATATGTAGAATAGCCACTCAGTTTTGAGACACATGATAGAGAGTCTCATGTATGTAGATTGAATAAAGCCCTGTATGGTTTGAAACAGGCACCCAAGACCTAGTACGGCAGAATTGACAGCTTTCTATCCAGTTTGGGATTTACCAACCTTTACTACAAGGTTGAAGGTGGCAACCCAGTGATGCTCCTACTGTATGTATATGATCTATTTGTGACAGGTATAGATGGGTTGATTGCTGATACAAAGAGAAAGCTTGCTGCTGAGTTCGAAATGAAGGACTTGGGGATGATGCATTACTTTCTAGGTATGGAGGTGTGGCAGAGTACAGATGGAATCTTCCTTGGACAAGGGAAGTATGTAGTAGAGATCCTGAAGAGGTTTGGGATGATGGACTACAAGGCTATGGCCACACCTATGGCATTGAACCTGAAGCTATTGAGTGATGCTTCATCAGAGTCAGTTGATGCTACGATGTATCGTCAGATGATTGGGTCATTGATGTACCTCACAAACACGAGACCAAACATTTTCTTTGCTATGAACACCTTGAGCTAGTACTTGACAGATCCGAGGAGTGTTCACTTGACTGCTGCAAAGCATATTCTGAGGTACCAGAAGGGTACAATTGATTATGGGCTCAAGTACGATGCAAATCAAAAGATTAACCTAGAGGGTTATGTTGATTCAGATTGGGCAGGCAGTGCCATCAACAGGAAGAGTACTTCAGGATGTTGCTTCAGTATGGGATCAGGTGTGATCTCTTGGTTTAGCAGGAAGCAATCCTGTGTGGCACTGAGTACACCTGAAGTAGAGTATGTCGCAGCTTGTTCAGCTAGTTGTGAGGTAGTATGGCTGCGGAGGCTACTGTCTGATATATTTGATCTCCAGTTGGATGCTACTTATATACATTGTGACAACCAGAGTTGCGTGAAGTTGTCAGAGAATCCAGTGTTCCATGACAAGTCGAAGCATATCGAGATCAAGTATCACTATATCAGGGATATGGTGCAGAGAGGAGCAGTGAAGCTCCAGTATGTTGCGACGGAGGAACATATAGTTGATGTGTTGACGAAGCCATTAGCTAGAGTGAAGTTCGAGTACTTCAGGGAGAAGCTTGGTGTTTTCCAGATCGAGGTTCCCTCCAAGAGAAAGTGATGAGACCCATAGCCATTCTGACATGGTGAGAGGATTCGTTCCTTCCATGGTCAGATGTAAGGGCTGAGCCATTTTGTCATGGTGATAGGGTTGCTCCCTTCCATGTCAGATATCTATGCTGGCCATTCTATTGAGTAGGATAGATGTAAGGGAAATTGCCATTCTAGGAATGGAGGCACCTGGTCAGTTACCAGGATCACTCAATGTAGGACTGAGTAGCCATTCTGATGTGAAAGAGGGATGTGTTCCCACTTGATCAAATGTAAGGGCTGAACCATTCTGTCATGGCTAAAGGATTAAGTTCCTTCCATGTCAAATGTGAGTGTTGGCCATTCCAACGAGCAGGTCGGATGTAAGGGCAACTGCCATTCTCTAGGAGAATGGAGGCGCCTGGTCAGTTACCAGGTAGCTCAGTCGAGGAGGACTGGGGGCCATTCTGGTATGATTGTTGGGATGTGTTCTCGCATGATCGGATGTGAGTGCAAGCCCTTCCATCACTGTGAGCAGGATGTGTTCCCTCCTGGATGGATGTAAGTGTAGAGCCTTTTCATCACTGTGAGCAGGATGTGTTCCCACCTGGATGAATGTAAGTGTTGAAATCTCTCATCACTGTGAGTAGGATGTGTTCCAACCTGGATGGGAGTCTTTCATCATTGTGAGCAGGATGTGTTCTAGTCTGGATGAAAGTGGGAAATATCTCATCATTGTGAGCAGGATGTGTTCCATCCTGGATGAAAGTGGGAAATATCTCATCATTGTGAGCAGGATGTGTTCCAGCCTGGATGGGAGTCTTCCATCACTGTGGTAGGATGTGTTCCCACTTGGATGGATGTGCCTTTCTAACGAGTAGGTCAGATGTAAGTGCTGAGACTTTTCACAGATGTTAGTGATGTGATGTCCTATCATGCTAGTGAATGTGCGTGCTGGGCCTTTTTAATGTGATTATAGGATTGGTTCCTATATGATCAAATGTGAGTGCTGGGTGTGCCTTTCTGACGAGTAGGTCAGATGTAAGTGCTGGGCGTGCCTTTCTGATGAGTAGGTCAGATATAAGTGCTGGGCGAAGACCTACATGATGGCTAGGCCTACAACTAGCATGAAAAAGGGTTGGATCTATAGAACTTCCTGTGAAGAGAAGAATCATGAGATAGCACCAGTGATGATCGAAATCGAGTGATGATCCAGATCTAGTGATGATAGCCAGTGATGATCCGGATCCAGTGATGATAGCCAATGATGATCCAGATCGAGTGATGATCTAGATCCAGTGATGATGTTCCATGATGATCTAGATCGAGAGATGATCCAGATCCAATGATGAAGATGACTTGAAGATGAAGATGAATTGAAGATGAGATGATCCAGCTAATACAGGGAAGAAGACCAGTGCTGAAAATTGTGTCGAAAGAATACCTTCCTAGTTAAGAGGGAGTGTTGATGTATTTGTACCTTAAGAATGTATTCATCTATGTATCTTATGTATTGTAACCCGATGTTTATTCCGGGATGTATCTATTATGTATTTGAGTCATGTTGTCATGCCCCGATGTTCTGATCAAGAGGATCAATAATGTAAACAAGTCATGTCAAGTCATAGTGGGTAACTCTTTGATTGTGTAAGAGTTAAAGTCCCCACAGTTCCGGGGAACTAGGGTTATTAGACACTCCTATAGATGTCGGCTCTAGTAAGTAATTGTTAAGTGAGGCTAACATGTTGGAGTGCACTTCAAGTGAACGAAAGAATATAAATAGAGAGTGAGCCTCTATATTTATCACACACATCACTCACTCACTCAAGTGTGGCGCATTAGTGAGGAAGGAAATACACTGGGATTAGACAAGAAGAAGACTACTTCTATTGGGAGATATTTTACTATTTTGGTGCTGATTCTATCTCTAAGGAAGTTGTGGGGTTTTCTCCTTTATGTTTTCCCCGAGGAAAACTCTTTGTGTCTCTTGTCTCTTATGATGTGCTTATGTTTTATTGCTGTGCTTGTTATTCTCTCAATGAAAAGATCCTAAGATCATAATGCTAGCTTATATGTTGAAAAACTAACATAGAGTGTGCAGGAATGTTGACCAACCTTTGCGAAGATCAGTCTCAAAGCCTTATAAATACCGCTTTCAGTTCAAAAAGAGTGAACTAACATATCTCCAAAACCCGAGTTCTACTTCTTCACGAAGTTGCAAAGGCCTGATAGAGTTTGATGATGAAGATCTAGTTTGAGAAGCTTATCCATCTGGGGTTGTTGATGGTTAGCGAGAAGCTTCCACACTCACTCGTTGCCTTGGTGTTTGCATGCCAATGGTGACACTATCCATCAGGGCCTAGATGTGATACCCGTGTTTCCAACGATGCAAGGCTTGGACACTTACTCCATGTAAGTATTTTTCCAGGGACCCCTGATACCATCACGCCCACCAAAGCCTCTACGGAAGGGGACAGCCATTGACTGTTCCCTGTATAAAAATTCATTCGGATGGGAGAATCAGGGGTTTAAAGCCCTAACAACCCTGTTTGTGAAGTCCACTTTCCAAGGGTGGTGGGGCTGGTGTAGATACACTGCACCCTAATGCCTGCGGGAGAGCTCACCTCATTGGAGGTGAGAAGTACAAGAAAGACAAGCCACCCCACAGGTTCATCTCAACCAAAAGCAATGCAACACTTCTTTCAGAGCCCATGTATAACAGTGTTACTAGGCGAGGAAGGAGGTGGTAGATGTGACTAGACTAGGGAAGGATGCCAACTACCTTGCCAGTGTGTGCCCATGCGAAAATTTGTATTTGAACACAGTGGAATCACACACCCCAAAGCCTAGCACAAGGCATCATACTCATCATCCGTCATGGTGGCCAAGCGTGTCAAACTATTGCCCGAGCTGAATGCAGCTACTAGCACCATAATGTCTATTTATATTTGTAAACGTGGTGATAGTCCACTCCTTTCATTGTTAACACCTTATGGCGACTTGTAACAGCTTTTAATTTGGTAGTCTCAGCAATAGGATTGTATAAAAATGCTCCCGATAGAGGGAGAAAGGAGTTAGTGAATTGGATTGGGAAACATTCCCGGGCTGAGGCTCCCCATTTGTAAAAATGGATACCTGTGTATGAATAAATTGCAGTGAAAGAACTGTTTCTCATGGTAGAGATTCATGTGTCATTGATTTTCTGAATATGTATTTTCCTTTACATGTAAATGTGTTTCTTGTTTCCATTTGAGTTTGTTGATTGCTTTCATGTCTGCAACTTAGTGTATAATGGTTAGGAATTCATACTCTCTATGCTCCTGTTGTTGTTCCGGGCATTTATCAATGGTTCTTCTAAATTTTCATGGAATTCATCTTGCTAGTGCTCCATACGATGGACTGTCCCTTCTTATACTCTAATCTCCTGCTAAATATATCCTAATTGGGAGATTAGCGACTATATTGCCTCTGCTCACTACCCCATGTCATTATTTCCCTTTGTAATCATTTCTTACATAGGTTTCAACTCCATTTTCCCATGGTCCTTTGCCCCCGATAATCCCACCATACTCCTTTCATCGACATACTTTGCCCCATTTAGGATCTTAGTCCCCTGATCCTGTTGATTGGAAATCCTATGCAGAGTAGACTCTGGTGACACATGAGATTGAAAATATTATATGGAGTAGACTTCGGTGACAAACAAGAGATCCCTCTCTGACTGCGCAGGGCCGAAGGTGTAGTCTAAAGCGGTTCTGCTGTTTCCCAAGAGCGGCCTCCCCTCGCTCGACCTTGGGGGCTCAAATCCTGGTGCCAACAAACTGGCACCATTTTCGGGGATGAAATTGAAGATCCTCCTTGGGAAAAACAACATGGTTTTAGATCTTGTTATTGATGGTGAACAATGACCAAATATCAAGAAGGTTGAGCACTTTTCACCCGGAGACTCCACTCTTGAAGGATTTAGACTTTAGTGACTCCGCTGGTGGTGTGACCCAGAAATAAAATGACCAAGGAGAGCTGGTAGACTCTGCTTGGAAAATTGACCCCTCATAAAGCTTAGAAATGCAAGGCGAAAGGTCCAAGCACTCGTGTCCACGTTTCTTCCAGGATGCCTGATCCTATCTTGTAAGTTTTCTCTTATCTTTTCTTAGATTTATCAAAACAGCCTTCTATGGCCCAGCTCATTCCAAGCAGAGCCATGAATATATTTCTATTTATCCTTCTTTACAAACCAAAAGTGTTGCATCATCTTGTACATCTGATTATGGCCTAGAATTCTATCTAGGGGCTCCCGATGTCAAAGGACACCCCTATGAAATTCATGAAACCTCGGACGATAGCTTAGCTATCGTTCCTAACCTTATCTCCCCCAATTCTCCAAGCCGATATAAACCGCTGCAATTGCCTCCTATCCTCCATGACTTTCCCGTGAAATACTGCAAGTACCTCCCCAAGTTCGACAGAGAATCTGAAAAATTGAATGCTGAGAAACATGTACAAGCCTTTGAGCATTTCTCTGACCTTTTCGAGATAGAACGTGATGAGGTCTACATGTGGGCATTCGTTCTATCCTTGTAAGGGGATGCCAAAGTCTGGTTTAAACACTTGTAGCCTAAATCCATCAACACTTGGGAAGAGTTTTCTTGCACATTCTTGACATTTTGGGGTAGGAGAAAGCCACTGGAGCAAATACTTTCATAGTTTTATTCCCTGAGGAGGCATGAGGTGAGGCCATATCTAGTTTTAACAAAAGATTCGCAAGATTTTATTATAACATTCCTAAGGAATTTCAACCTCTTGAGAATTTTTCTAAGATGTATTACATAGCCGCCTTCCCCCTTGACCTATCCTTGCTTCTTTTGGAGAGAAAATCAACCACCCTGCAGCATATGTTCGTTGATTGTTTGGAGGTTGAGGAAAACCTTAAGATGTCCAAGAAATCATCAAATCAGGATGGTGGTGGTGAAATAAAAGATACATTCAAATTGGTTGGGCCCTACAAGTAGAGTGGGAAAGTCTCTAGCCCATCAAAGCTCTCTCCTGATGTACTGAAAGATGACCAGCCCAAGGCAGGAGCAGGTAGTCCTGTAGGATTATTATTTGAAGATGGTGACCTACACCATCCCTGGTCAACTAGGGATGATTTCAAGAAGGAGTTTGGTGTGCCTGTTTATGATGAATATGAAGAAGAGTACCTATAGAATGTACCTGATGAGCCAGCTGTTGAAACAATTCCTTCTGATGAAAGAAATCGAAGTGCAATGCAAAATCAAGAGGTCATAGTGGGAAAAGATGATGAGAGCACTGGAGGTGATATCCTATCCTTTTGTTATGCCTCTTTTGAGTTAATATGACACATGATCAAGGCCGCTAAGCAAAAGTGGAAAGAAATGGAGGTGGTGCACGCTATAAACTTGTACAAAAATGAAGACAGATGCAACATCTTACAGATAAACACTTTTTCTGATACTCTACCTTCGGGAACGCCACCTCACACGGAAGGAGTATGCCTACTTGGTTCCACTGGAGAAGTTGAAGACCTCTCTCTGGAAGCACATCAATCCCTTGTTATAGAAATTTTGAGCAAAGAGGGGGATGTTCCATTGGAGAACGATTCTGTGGACCCTCATCTGCAATCTTCCAAGTGTTAGCCTAATGACTCCCTAGAAGCAGGAAGCTCCAGACAGCTTTCCCATGAGCAGGTGACAAAACATGCTAGAGGTTGCCATGATTTCTATGACCCCATGGCCAAATACATGGAGGGTCTGCATGAAGGCAATGATTGGTCGCATCTCTGCCTTAAAGATCAGTTTGTTTATCATTTCCTTCTCCCATGATTTGTTTCATTTATGTCCATCAAGCACCATACAAGAATAAGAATATTAGGCAAGTTGGTTGATTGGCTTCATTGGAAGTTTGATTTCACTTAATCGGACTTGTGTACAAAGTTAGGTAGAGTAGGTAGGATAAAATAAGATCGGTTGTTATCGAACATTTCCTTCATTATTGTTTTCAGTTTGTTTTCATTTTTAGTCACCAGCACAGGTTTACAGTCACCAGCATGATTTGCAAGAGTGGCACGAATTCATTGAAGAAGTAACATGGAGCAAAATGGAGATGTCAAAGAAATACTAAAGGCGGCCCAATGGTTTCGGCACTTGGTCTATGGGGGTTCTTTGCTACCTCACTGGGAGGATAGCATCCCTCATGGAGCCATTTGTTAACACTCTATTTTAACAGTTGATCTAAGGGCTTGACGGAGGTCCAGTAGGGATACCAGTCCCTCGAATCTCATAAGAGCACCCTTCAATGAAGAGAGCAGCAGGTGTGCTATTAGCATTAGGAAGGGTTCATAACCAAAGGCTATGATTAATTGAAAGTGGATCAATGGCTCCAAACCGCTTCACACGAGTAAACATGCGAGATCAAAGCTCCCATCCTGGATTGAAAAATGAGTTAAAGATTGGAAGCTTTCAATAGTTGAGATGAGGTCTGGGGCAGATCTACAACCTAAATTAATTTCACGATCCATACTTGTAAGGGTAAAGCTACAATCTCAAATCGCAAAAGGGTGGTAGAGGTTGTGAATATCAACGACCGCGATGAAGAAGGGGATAAATATACAACTCCGGTTCATTTCACAATACAAACTATCACGGATGAATATCAAGGTTTCTCACTGCGAAAGAGGGTGGGGTCCACTTGGATCGATGACTTCCTGAAAGGTCGGTCTTGATCGACGGTTAAGAATGTGTCATGCTCCAGAAATGTCCATGGTGTTTAGAGGAGAAAAGTTGGCGAAAGGAGGAATGGAACGTGGACGATGGATGTAAAATATTACTTTGATCGGATGGATGAGAACACTCCTAGGGTATAGGTTTCCAATCCAGTATGGATATGGCATTGGAGGAGGCATTCATGCATGTATCTTCCCCATTGTATATTGGCTGATACCTCCGACACCATTCGGGATATTCCTGAGGTGAAAGTCTTGTCCAAGGGCGCTAATTTCCTTGATTCACAGGTGTGCGACGTGTTTTACTTCAAGGGGAGCCATCCCTATGGTAGAATTATGTTCCCTGGAGATAGGAAGCTTTTGTGTGAGCTGGCCTTCAAAAGTAAGAAAAGTAGCCGACGAATCTGTTACTTACATGGGGAACCACCATGATGTGAGAGGCCATTCTGTTTTCGAATTCATTTGCACTAGATGGCGTACATGAAATATTTCCCACAGCCGACGGTGAAATGCCATGATTGATGAAACAAAGTGACTATATCTCCATCAAGTAGAAGATCACTCTGCTCGTGCCTTCACACATATTGATACTAGATACACTTGATAACAGAGTGTGCAGGAATGTCGACCAACCTTTGCGAAGATCAGTCTCGAAGCCTTATAAATACTGGTTTCAGTTCAACAAGGGTGAACTAACATATTTCCAGAACCCGAGTTCTACTTCTCCATGAAGCTGCAAAGGCCTGATAGAGTTTGATGATGAAGATATGGTTTGAGAAGCTTATCCATTTAGGGGTGTTGATGGTTGGTGAGAAGGTTCCACACTCACTCGTCACCTTGGTATTTGCATGCCAATGGTGACACCAGCCATCGAGGCCTAGACACGATACCTGCATTTCCAACGACGCGAGGATTGGACACTTACTCCACATAAGTATTTTTCCAGGGACCCCTGATACCATAGCGCCCACCAAAGCCTTCACAGAAAGGGACAGCCATTGACTGTTCCCTGTATAAACATTCATTCGGATGGGAGCATCAGGGGTTTAAAGCCCTAACAGCCTTGTTTGTGAAGTCCACTTTCCAACAGTGGTGGGGCTGGTGTAGATATGCTGCACCCTAGTGCCTATAGGAGAGCTCACCTCATTGGAGGTGAGAAGTACAAGAATGACAAGCGACACCACAGGTTCATCTCAACCAAAAACAATGCGGCACTTCTTCCAAATCCCACGTATAACAATGTTACTAGGCAAGGAAGGAGGTGGTGGATGTGACTAGACTAGGGAAGGATGCTGACTACCTCGTCAATGTGTGCCCATGTGGAAAGCTAGATTTGAACATAGTGGAAGCACACACGCCAAAGCCTAGAAGGAGGCATCATACTCATCATTGTTGGAGTAGGGTCATACAGCTATAGGAAAATCTAATGTTTTAGAACGAGTAAGTCAAAGGTAACAGTACCTAAGCGGCCGAGAGGAGAAAGCTCAACCACTGCATTTAAGGTAGTGGCAAAGACAGGAGGGCTCAGCTGCCCTCATAAAGAAAAATGAGCAACGAGGCTGAGGTATTGAAGACGAAGGATAGAAAAGGAAGAGGCACCAGTACCCACGGTCAGCATCGAGAAGCGTGGAAGACTGCAGGAAGCTGTGGTGTGACGAAAAGCGGCAGTTCGAGTATAGATAGACCGACTGTCACAGTTAGGGTTTTTGGGTTACTGTTGGGAGAGGCCCATAGTGTTGTAATGGTGAGACCTTCAAGCCGCCTATAAAGGGATGTATTTTGTATTGTAAAAGGTTATCTAGTTGGTCAGTTAGCTCATTAGCTATTCAGATATTCAATGATCTGTTAGCTCATAGATCTTTGTATTATAGAAGAGCCGAGCTCTGGTTCTGTTATTCAGTCTGTAGTATCTTACTGTGACCAGTAGTTGACTCCTAGAGTATGATGTAACAATCCACAGGGATTGAGAGAGAGAGAGAGAGAGAGAGAGGAAGAGTATATTGTAAGAGAAGCAATATAAGAAGAGAAGAGATCTAAGAGAGAAGGGCTCCTGGCGGTGCGCGCGGAGTTACCCAGAAGATCTCAGCTGCATATGAGGTTGCAGTGGAACTGTGTTTACTCTACCAAGTTATAATATATAAACCAGTTCCCGTGGACGTAGCTTCTACCCTGGAAGTGAACCACGTAAAATTAGTGTGTTATATGATTATTTCATGTGATTGTGCTTTACTTAGTTGCTATCTATTATCTGTTACATGAATCCCGTATATCAGTTAGTAAATGTCTGTATGTTCTCATTCAGTTATAGCATTATAGAAAGTAAAGGCGAGTTTAAATGTAACAAGTGTCTGCCTATGAGTCCATCAGTGCTTGTTTCACACAGTAATAGTCACTCTGTTAAGTGCTTCTAGTGTACTTATTCAGTAATTTAAGTATATCGATGTGAGTTTGTTGAACTGTGAAGTTCATGTAAGGTTGTTTAACACCCTGTTGGAGGTTAGCCAAGTTATTCCTCCCAGTGAGAAACCCTTTGGACCTTGAGAGTCGCTTGGGCCGTACTATAGGAGATATCGCATTAACAGAAGGCGATATCGCACCAACAGAGGAGTTGCAGTGTGAGATATCGCAAATAGTGAGAACCACAGAAGGGAGAGTTTGTGCATCGTCCTAGTCGTTGCAATGCGATAGGAGTCCTCCCCCTATCAGATTCTACGAGGAAGGGAGAACTGTGACTCGCAGGAAGATCTCACTGGTTAAGAAGAGCCGTGAGACACTAGGATGCTACAGAACCTGGTTAAGGACACTTGAGTCTTTAGCCAACCCATCTAAGATCACTTCGGGTGAGACTTCAGGCCACTCTGTAGTCTATTGCCGAAAGGGCCAGTGATTTAGGGGTGTTGTTGGTACATTATAAGTAAACCCGGGTCTGCCCATAGTAACCAACGAATGGTTCCATTTCCGGTTTTGAACAAACTAAGAGCTAATGTTCTGTTGGCATCCTACTAAAGAAGAAATCAACTAGTGGGTTGAGTCTACAGAAAGAGAATTTGCCATGACAGAAAACAAGAGTCCTACGTTGAGTACAGAGGACTGGTTACAAAAACATATCTTCACTGATATACATACGATATTTTTTGTGACCTATGGAAATGAGTTGTACGACTGGTTATCAAATTTGACTGATCAACATATATTCAAGAAGAAAAAGAACATTGTCTAGACACCGGAGCTGATTCAAACTGTTAGGAGCATTGATAATCCCATTTCACAAGCAGTGGAATTCTGGCTTGCGAGTGTGCTAGAAGGCTTCATCACAGAGTTTGCAGTCGAACAGAGAAAAAGCTTCAGTGAAGCCGAGCGGTACTTCTTCAAAGAATATCATGGTAAGTACCTGAACTCTTTAAATTTGTCCGTTAAGATGCTATTACATGAAAAATGAGTACTTGTTATATATTCAGATGTATAACTTCAGTAAGTGTAATGTCACAAGAGTTTGAGAGTGACTTTGATGACCTTGGACGTACACGTAGTAGAAAGAAATATAAAGTAGATTTCAGATCTTCTGTCTTTGAAAACAATTCAGACAATACTAGAGAACAAAGTCATAGTAATACAGAAAGAACAGAAGGGGGTATCCCTTACCATCCTTACACCCCACAGAAATCAATCGGGACTCAGAATAGTCCCATAGGAACTCCATCTAGTAGCTCACATACAGTACATACTACCACTACATCACCTATATACACACCACCGAGTGGTAGTAACACATCAAATCAACATCCACCATGTAGAAATAGAATGGGGGATGATATGAAGCTACCTACCTTTAAGGGTATAGGGGCAGAAGACCCAGAGTAGCATTGGTTTCTATGTGAAGCCATGTGGACCATTAAAGGGCTCCAAGATGATAATATTAAAATTGTACAATTGGTCACCACACTTAGGGAGTGAGCCTTAACATGGTATATGAAGTATACCTCAGCGGTACCCAGAATGCTCGTACAGTTCAGGACCACCATGATCAAAGAATTTAAGAAACCTAAGTCTGAGTCACAGTGCATTACAGAGCTCAAAGACATTAAACAGTCACCTATAGAGTCAGTATGGGACTATGATCAGAAATTCAAAGCCCTTATAGACCAATTTAGCTTTGAGTTTGCACCGGAGTAGCACAAGGAATGGTTTATTGCAGCACTGCTCCCCCACATCAGACTGCCACTGATGTAGCAGAAACTCTAGACGCAAGATGACGCATTGGAGATGGCAATGAAACTAGAGGCATCACCTCTATTTGAGACCAGTACAGGTATGACAAACCTATAGAACCAGTTAGCTAATCTCACCTTACAGATGCATGAGATTAAGAAAGGAAAAGAGATTGCACAAGAAATATGGTGTATAAAGTGTAAAGCACAAGGCCATACTAAAGATAACTATCCAGTATTTGTTGAATATCTAGCAAGCAGGGATCCTAACCCCTTAGCACAGATGCAAGGGCCGTGGTGTGAACTATGCAGAACAAGAGGACACCCACCTCAACAATTCCCTTTACTTCATAAGTATGTACAGACACCTAAGAACTTATACTATAACTTCTGTAAGTCCGTAGGACATGATGAACATAATTGTAGAGCGTATGATCTCATGGTCGAGAGAAAACACGACTTATACAAAGTCCAATCAGAGACACCAGGTCCAGCAGCAGGACCACAGCAGGAACCGGCTCCTATTGGCAAAGGAGGAGGATTCATAGGACGAGGCCGTGGAGGAGGCTTTGGCCGTGGTCGTGGACCGATCACTTGTTAAAACTGTGGAGTTATAAGACATTATGCTAGGGATTTCCAGAGCCCTACTACCACATGTAACTATTGCAAATCTTATGATCACGCTATAGAAGAATGTCCTACCTTGATAGCCAAGATCAGGGAACCTAAGCTAGCAACACACCAAAACATTTAGCTTATTGCTGCTGAGCAGAAGGAACCAGAACTAAGAGTCAACATTGTGACTCATAGCGGTGCTTCCACCAGTGGAACATCGTCGAATACTGAAAAGAACACAGGTTCGGAGTGGGTGTGCAAAGCCACTTCTAAATCAACACCACTCGACCTGCAGAAGAATAAAGAGACATTTCAGGAAGCTAAAACTTTCTTTAATGACCCTACGCAATCAGGATCACAGGTACAGCTGTCTATGGGCGTACCGTAGCAAACACCATGTGGCATTAGCCCTGTTCAGATATCGCAGGCTACCACATCAGGAAGGTGCGACGAGGATGAGTCGACAAGAAGTGTACAATCCTTCCTGCGGAGTTGTTTAAAACTCATGAGAAATGAGAAAGCTATCGGAGAGCTTCAGTGCATCATAGATTAGTGTCAGCCATATTCTTTCATGAGCAGTGCACAGTGTGTTGTTCATAATATTATGGGATATACAAGAACAGGAAGAGAGATGCGACTCACAGCACAAGTTGGAGAATTTGAAATGGATGAGGTAATCCTAGATTTAGGATCAGAGGTAAATGTTCTGACTAAGCAGACATGGGAACAGATGGGTAGCCCTAAGTTATCCAGATCACCTATCCATCTGAGACTAGCCAATCAGCAGCGGGTATCACCACTGGGTCGATTACCATAGGTTCCAGTTGACATTGACGGAGTTTGCAGCTTTGCGGACTTTGAAGTTATAGAAATCATTGGCGATAGTAGACCATACCCAGTGCTACTAGGTATTGATTGGGCAATTGGTAACATGGCTGTTATTGATTTAAAGAAGAGACAGATGACCTTTGAGGACAATCAGATTTGGGTCATCGCACCATTGGATCCTTTTCAGGGTCCCAGATATATTGAACCTATCCGAGCAGAGGATGAGGCATGTAATATGGAGAGCCTCTATCAGATGACAGCCAATCAGAGCGACTACATCAATCCAACCACAGAAGGGAACATTAGTTGGTGATGTGACATCTCATGCGCATCAGACTCGGATGTTGGCCTAGAGAACTGGCAGAACAGACTTTACGAAGTCTCAGCTCGCAGATGTGCATTTATGACTAAGTCACTACGATGGATTAGCATAGAGATTAAGGATACTCCATCATTTGATGGCTTAGTAGATGTCAACAATTTTTTAAAGCAGTTTGAATAGGAAATCCCTCAAGAGAAAAGGATGTCAGTCATTGACCTTGCAGTAAGAGCCACACCTGCAAGATGGTGGCAGGCAAATAGAGAACATATCGCATCATGGGATGACTTCAAGAGATTGATGGCAATCAGGTTTTCTAATAACAAGGAGTATCTACAGCAGAGGTACACAGGAGAAAGTGACCCCGGGTCACATATTGAAATGTGTGAACAGAATTGGTCGAAAATTCCGAAGGATGAATGGGTTCACCTATTCATTCATACTTTAGACCAAATTCCAAAGAACTAGTACACTGAGACCGAGTTCTGCAGAGGAATCATTACATGGCCACTTATGATAGATAGCTTTGAACTCACTTTCGCTTTTGAATCTGAGTATCCAAGTATCGATCGGGATCTAGATGTCATAAAGACTAATATATTTGAGGACTGTACCCTATCAGTACATACTCAACCTGAGTGGGCCATCCAGTTAGAAGATGCGCTCAAGTGTTATAACTTCGTAGCAGAACCAAAGGATGAGGATGAGGATCCTCACAGCATCAATATTCTAGAGTCAGAAGGGACGCGTGATGTTGATGGACCGAAGCTACAGATTCCAGCTATCACAGACCCCATAAAGATTAAAAAGATCAATATTAGCACAGACACAGAACCAAAGCTTGCCTCTATTGGAGACTATTGGGATGATGAAATGGTAGCACACATTGCAGATCTGTTACACGACTATCAGGACTTATTCCCCACTAAGTTTACAGAAATGAAGGGAATAGTAGGATATCTAGGAGTAATGAGGATACCATTGAAAGAGGATGCTAGGCCAGTCAAATAGCATCCATACAGATTAAATCCACGGTATAAATAAAAAGTTAAGGATGAGATCGATAAGATGCTAGCAGCAGGAATCATTGAGCCCGTAGAAGAAAGTGAATGGGTTAGTCCCATGGTCGTGCAAGAAAAGAAAACCAAAGGAGAAATCAGAATTTTTGTCGATCTACGTAAACTCAACGATGCATCACTTCATGACCCATTCTCGACACCGTTTATTGATGAAGTGTTAGACAATGTGGGAGGAAAGGAGGTCTACTCCTTCACTGATGGCTTTTTAGGCTATCACCAAATCAGAATCCATCCAGAATATCGATATAAGACCACTTTTGTGATAGAATGGGGCTCATTCCAGTATACGGTAATGCCCTTTGGTATTAAAAATGCACTAGCTATCTTTTCAAGAGTACTAAGTTGTTGTATTTAAAGAATACATCCATAAATTCCTAGAGGTTTATTTTGATGACTGGACTGTATTTGGATTAATCGACAAGCACATAGGAGATTTAAGACCGATGTTAGAGAAATGTAGGAAGTACCAGATTTCTCTGAACTTGAAAAAATGTATATTTTGTGCCCCATTTGGTATTTTGTTGGGTCACATTGTTTGCGGACAAGGCTTGATGGTAGATCCTACAAATATTGCCATCATTGTAAATCTTCCAACACCCAACTCAGTCAAGAAATTAAGGACAATACTTGGTCATATCGGGTACTATAGAAAGTTCATCAAGGGTTATGCAAAGATCACAGCACCGATGGAAAAGATGTTAAAGAAAGACGCCAAATTCCTATGGAATGAGGAATGCCACAAAATTCTAGACACTCTTAAAGAGAAGATGGTTACAGCACCCATCTTAGTATTTCCATACTGGACCAAGCCATTTCATGTACATGTATATTCATCTGGAATCGCACCGGGGATCGTCTTAACCCAGCCAGGAGAAGGGGGTATCGATCACCCTATCGCATACTCAAGCAGAAAGCTATTCACTGCAGAAAAGAACTACACCACTACAGAGAGAGAAGGTTTAGCTATGGTGTATGCTCTATAGAAGTTTAGGCACTACCTGTTGGGTGCCTCATTCAAGATGTTTACTGACCATTCCGCTTTAAAGTACTTGGTCAATAAACCAGTGTTAGGGGGAAGAATCTGTAGATGGTTACTCCTATTTCAGGAGTATGATTTTGAAATCATGGTAAAACCAGGAAGATTAAATGCCGGACCTGATCATCTATCGCGGATAGACTCAGGAGAAGAACCAAGTAACCTAGAGGACAATTTGCCAGATGTGCAATTGTTTGCTATCCAGATTGCAAATGAGTACTACGCTGATATCATTCACTTTCTCACCACAGGATGGGCACCTGTTGAGTTTACTAAGCATCAAAAGAATTAGCTAGTTGTTAAAACAACAAACTTCACATTGATCGCAGGGCACTTATACAAGTTAGGTCCAGATGAAGTCCTGCGCAGATGCGTTATGCCCCATGAGAAAGAGGCCATTATCAGAGAAGCACACTCAGGTGCCGTAGGAGGTCATTTCACAGGAAAGCCGACTGCTCATAAAATCTTAGCTGCAGGATTATGGTGGCCTACTTTACACAAAGATACTAAGGAGTTTTGTAGATGCTGCAATATCTGCCAGAGGGTAGGAAAACCTTCGCGAAGAGATGAAATGTCGCTGTGACCACAGATCACACTGCGCACATTTGAAAAATGGGCTATAGATTTTGTGGGTCCTATCAACCTACCAGGAAAACAAACGGGTGCGAGATACATCATCACAGGAACAAAATACCTCACCAGATGGGCATAGGCGAAATCAATAAGGAATTGTGATGCTACTACAGCTGCACAGTTCATTTTTGAAAGCTTCATCAGTAGATTTGGATGTCCAGTAATTTTGATGAGAGATCAAGGCACACATTTTTTGAATCACACTATTGAAGCCTTGACAGAGGAATTCTAGATACATCACCATAAGAGCATGCCCTACCACCCACAAGCTAATGGTACGGTGGAGGCCTTTAACAAGATTCTAGAAAATGCTCTTACTAAGGTCTGTAACAGCCAAAGAAATGATTGGGACCTCAAGGTTAACACTATATTATGGGCTTATAGGACTAGATGCAAGAAACTTACAGGGCACACACCTTTCAGCTTGGTGTATGGACAAGAGGCTGTTATGCCTATGGAATATATTATTCCCAGTTTAAGAATTGCTCAAATCACCAGGATGGCTGATACAGACACGATGAATGAAAGACTAGCGTAGCTGCTTGCCTTAGAGGAAGATAGATTCATCACAGGGTTCCATCAGAAAGTGCAGAAGGCACAAGAAAAAGCTTGGCATGATAGGCACATTAAGAGTAAGACTTTTCAGACAGGAGACCTAGTGCTCCTTTATGACAGTAAGTTTATTAAGTTTCCAGGAAAGTTCAAGACGCATTGGTTGGGGCCATATCAGATTTAGCAAGTTACAGAAGGAGGTGCCATTTAGCTTAGCAAACTGAATGGGGAGCTTCTGCCCACGTTGATTAATGGCAGCAGGCTCAACCTCTATAGTGATAGCCACCCCACCTCTCAGGCCTAACTCAGACAGAGTATGAAAGTGCAGATGCCCAGTGTAGTTGAAAGGAGGCATCGCACCGGGACTTAGTCTACACCGGCAAATAGTCTAAGTACAAGGCATGAGGACGGTTCATTTTGTGCAAGTCATAGGATGCTTGCGGGGAAAAAAAAATGAGTAAATTGTTTGCGTAGGTAATGCAGTGAGGCATCATAGAAAGGTGATGTTTCCCCATGCCACGTAGCCAATGTTGAAAAAGAACAGAGGGCCAGTCACTTCGCCCTCTGACAAGCATTTAATCCGAATACAACAGGTATCCATTTCCCTAGATTTGGAAATAGTATAATGATTTTTCCAGATTTGGTAAAATCTCCGACGAGACTGGCACCTGCACACACGCTTCGAGGGAAATTTGATCGGATTTCAGCAATTAATGAGGATCGAAATGATGGGTGTTGTCTTGTCCATGCAATTAATACTGCCGACGGGTCTAGTCTACAGGACCGTTGAGTCACAGAGTATCACCTTTGTTATAAATATAAAGATCATCCATACGAAAGGGTTACTTTGGCAATTTCAGAGAGCTATAGAGAAAGTTGCAGAGTTTTCCTTGTGTAGAGATACCCCAATTATAGAGTGCTAGTTTTCCCCAATTTCGTAGCCATTGCCCATCCAAAGTATTGCACCGAGTGGGTTCTGTCCGAGGAGGAACCTTTAGAAGACATTGTGAGACGATTCCAGAGTGGTGGCCTCCAATCTGCTATGACGACGCCACCCAAGGTTGTGAAATTAGGTACATCACAGGTCAAATAGCCACCAAGGATGAGGAGTCAAGCGCAGGATGTAGAAGATGTCATCAAAGTCTTAGCTGCAGAAAAGCAGAAAGACGAGCCGATCACTGAAGATAAGAAAGCAGAGCAGAAGAATGATGAGAAGAAATATCCAGCCAGGAAGAAAGTAAAAATGAGAAAAAGAAGGCAACGGAAGAAGGAAGATGACCTATCTCATCAGCTAAGAGAAGAACAAGAGGTTTCAAAGGTCAAGAATGAAAATATGCAAAACAAAAGCAGCATGAATACCTGGAGCGAGTTGCTGAGAAGAAAAGTGAAAGGGAAAACAAACTGAACAAGCAGAACTTCAAGAAGCAGGCAAAGGCTTGTTCTCAGAATGAAATTCCTAGTTTGTATACCTTTCACATAAGAAGGATCCAGACTTAATGAAATGTTTGAGACGGCTGGAAGATACAGATTTATATCTTCTTTGGGATACAAGTTCTAAATCTAGCTAGAGAGGAGTTCTCGTCATACTAGGGATTTGAATCCTTGTGATGAACAAATGGATGGCAGGTCTTGCAAGCGACGAGAGCTAGAGCATGACAATAAGGGAAGGAAAGATACGAGGGACCTATGAACTAGAGTTACAGAAGACTCAAGCATTAGTCAAGCTATGCTTGAAACGGCACAAGAGTGTGTCGAAGCTATGGAGAAAGAAGTCATAGGACTTCGACAGAGATTTACAAGGACTTCGCAGGAAGCCAAGGAGAAGCTATAGCAAGAGAAACTAGTTGTTAGTGGCTCAAGGGCGAGCCACAAGTGTTAGGGGACTGTTGGAGTAGGGTCCCGCAGCCACAGGAAAAGCTGTTGTTTTGGAACAAGTAAGTCAAAGGTAATAGTACCTGAGCAGCTGAGAGGAGAAAGCTCAACCACTGCACTTAAGGCAGCGGCGAAGAAAGGAGGGCTCAGCTACCCTCATAAAGGAAAAGGAGCAACGAGGCCAAGGTATTGAAGACGAATGAAAGAAAAGGAAGCGGCGCCAGTACCCACGGTCAGCGTCGAGAAGCGTGGAAGACTGTAGGAAGCTGTGGTGTGATGAAAAGCGACAGTTCGAGTACAGATAGACCGACTGTCACAGTTAGGGTTTTTGGGTTACTGTTGGGAGAGGCCCACAGTGTTGTAATGGTGAGACCTTCAGGCCGCCTATAAAGGGATGTATTTTGTATTGTAAAAGGTTAGCTAGTTGGTCAGTTAGCTCATTAGCTATTCAGACAGTCGATGATCTGTTAGCTCATAGATCTTTGTATTATAGAAGAGACGAGCTCTGGTTCTATTATTCAGTCTGTAGTATCTTACTGTGACCAGTAGTTGACTCCTAGAGTATGTATGTAACAATCCACAGGGATTGAGAGAGAGAGAGAGAGGAAGAGTATATTGTAAGAGAAGCAATATAAGAAGAGAAGAGATCTAAGAGAGAAGGGCTCCTGGCGGTGTGCGCGGAGTTACCCAAAAGATCTTAGCTACATATGAGGTTGCAGCGAAACTGTGTTTACTCTCCCAAGTTAAAATATATAAACCAGTTCCCGTGGACGTAGCTTCTACCCTAGAAGTGAACCACGTAAAATTAGTGTGTTATATGATTATTTCATGTGATTGTGCTTTACTTAGTTGCTATCTGTTATCTGTTACATGAATGCCGTATATCAGTTAGTAAATGTCTGTATGTTCTCATTCAGTTACAGCATAATAGAAAGTAAATGCAAGTTTAAATGTAACAAGTGTCTGCCTATGAGTCCATCAGTGCTTGTTTCACATAGTAATAGTCACTCTGTTAAGTGCTTCCAGTGTGCTTATTCAATAAGTTAAGTATAGCGATGTGAGTGTGTTGAACCGTTAATTTTGTGTAAGGTTGTTTAACACCCTGTTGGAGGTTAGACGAGTTATTCCTCCCAGTGAGAAACCCTTTGGACCTTGAGAGTTTCTTTGGGCCATACTATAGGAGATATCGCATTAACAGAAGGCAATATCGCACCGACAGAGGAGCTGCAGTGCGAGATATCGCAGATAGTGAGAACCGCGGAAGGGAGAGTTTGCACATCGTCCTAGTCGCTGCGATGCGATAGGAGTCCTCCCCCTATCAGAGTCCATGAGGAAGGGAGAACTGCGACTCATAGGAAGATCTCGTTGGTTAAGAAGAGTCGTGAGACACCAGGATGCTACAGAACCTGGTTAAGGACACTTGAGTCTTTATCCAACCCATCTAAGATCACTTCGGGCGTGACTTCAGGCCGCTCTGCAGTCTGTTACCGAAAGGGCCAGTGAGTTAGGGGTGTTGTTGGTACATTATAAGTAAACCCGAGTCTACCCATAGTAACCAAGAATCATCTGTGGTGGTGGCTAAGCATGTCGAAATGTTACCCAGGCCGAATGTGGCCACTAGAGCCATAATGTCTGTTTATATTTGTAAACGTGATGATAGTCCACTCCTTGCACTGTTAATGCATGATGGTGACTTGTAACAACTTTTAATTTGGTAGTCTCAGCAATAGGATTATATAAAAATGCTCCTGATAGAGGGAGAAAGGAGTTAGTGAATTGGATTGGGAAACATTCCCGGGCTGAGGCTCCCCATTTGTAAAAATTGATACCTATGTATGAATAAGTTACAGTGAAAGAACTGTTTCTCATGGCAGAGATTCATGTGTTGTTGCTTTTCCCAATATGTATTTTCCTTTACATGTAAATGTGTTTCCTATTTCCATTCCAGTTTGTTAATTGCTTTCATGTCTGCAACTTAGTGTATAACGGTTAGGAATTCATACTCGTTATGCTCCTACTATTATTCTAGGAATTTATCAATGGTTCTTCTAAAGTTGCATGGAATTCATCTTGCTGGTGCTCCATGTGATGGACTGTCCCTTCTTGTCCTCTAATTGCCCGCTAAATATCTCATGATTGGGAGATCAGTGGCTATCTTGCATCTATTTGCTACCCCATTCTTTCCTTTGTAATAATTTCTTATGCTGGTTTCAAATCCATTTTCTCATGGTCCCTTGCCCTCGATAATCCCACCATACTCCTTTCCTCGACATACTTTTACCCATTCAGGATCCTAGCCCCCTAATCGTGCTGATTGAAAAACCCATGGCGGAGTAGACTCTAGTGACACACGAGATTGAAAATCTTATGTGGAGTAGACTCTAGTGACAAACGAGAGATCCCTATCTGACTAGGCAGGGCCGGAGGTGTAGTCTAAAGTAGTTGTGCTGTTGCTCAGTAGCATCCTCCCCTCACTCGACCTTGGGGACTCAAATCCCGGTGCCAACAGTGGTTTTTGCTATTACCTGGGAATAACCTTTAAAACCTTGGGTAATTTTCTAGTGTTAACAGATACTATGGACCAGGATGATGGAGGATTGCATCATCCTTAGACCTATGTCCTAAAGTGATAGGGATTGATCATCCTAGAAAGATATCGTGTGTACTGCAGGTAGCGTGGATTCAAAGGATGAATTAGATCAGAGTACGATGATAAAGGATCAAGTAGATCGAAGTACGAATGCAAAGGATCGAAAGGATTGAAGTGTTGCTGCAAAGGATAGAAAGGATCAAAGTGCTACTGCAAAGAATCAAAAGGATCAACGTGTTACTGCAAAGGATCAATAGGATTGAAATGTCACCGCAAAGGATCAAGTGATTGAGTTCTTCAAAAGATAAAAGACTCGGTGTTGTAGAAGATGATGTTCCAGTACTGAATACATTGAAGAGTAACTATTCCAGTTACTGATGATTGTGAAAACTTCCTATGATGTATAGTTGTATCACCTTGATGATGTTGCAGATACTCTCTCTCGTTACTCCTATTGTCTATGGTGATGTTGTTAGTAGAATAACATTCTCGTTAAGGGGGGGTGTTCAAATATTGTAACTTCTGTTATCCAACTTTTTTGTACCATAGTTGGGTTACCTGAGGAGACGCCAATTGACAGACTTGTTCAAAGTCTAACTCCAGTGTATCAGTTGATCCGTCTGCTTGTCTAGCCAATATTGGCTAGTCACTTTTTGATTTGAATAATTTTGACCATGGCCCCATGGGGTTTGTAATAAAATGTGCTAGTAGGATATTTTTGAGTGGTTCGGTCTCCTAAGACGTAGAATTGCAAATAGGGTATTCCAGGGAGTTTTTTGCCCCTGACAATTATGCTTTGCCTTCAGCCGAGTATAATTGACGAGGTTTTCTCCCGCTTCCTCCAAAGCTGGAATGCCCGATGTTGAATTCTGGGCCTTGGGGGGTTATTAGATCCCAAATGAGTGCTATAATCCTACTAGACATTATTTAGATAGATCATGGTCATGTCCTAAGTCATCTGGACACATAAAAAAAATTTCAAAAAAATCTTTTTTCGAACAGTGAAAAATTATTTTTTAATTTTTATTACTTTTCCTAAGTTTTTTGGGTTAATTTTTCCATAAATTAAATGGAAAAAACCCGTTCGTGAGCCGAACTCAGAATTCAGTGATTGAAGGCTCTAACCTTAAGCCAAAAATCACTCTTGATCAGCCATCCAGTTAGAACCAACTTTCAGATCAGCAATCGGACACATAATGCCTTTTTACTCAAAAAAGTCAGTTTTGAGTAAAAAATGATTTTTAGTAAAAAAATGATTTTTATTTAAAAAATGATTTTTATTAAAAAAAAATGATTATTTTGGAGAAAACTAAAACTCTCCAAATTAATCCAAATTTAGTAAAGTAAAAGGCTAAATGACATCTCATGGAACACTTATGATGATTGGAGTTATCATAACTCAGCTTCAGTCATCATTAAGAGAGAAATTAATTTATTATCAGTTATCAGACATGTCATCTCCAGCTAAAGATGAGATGGAGAGCACTCATTGGTCTGGTGATTTGATCGAGGTGAAGACTAAAGCTTGCACCATCAGTGGGCTTCCCAAACCTAATGGAGGATCCAACCAGACCTAAGGTTGAGCTTACCTACATCACACATGTGGGCTCATCCTTGGCTTTTTTTCAGTGCATAGGTTTGGAGTGGGGGCGCCTTGCCTGGGTGGAGGCCTCCCCTCACTCCCGGTTCTCCAGTTTAGGTCTGGGCTCTTTGTTAGGTGGCTAAGCTAGTTAGGGTTG